>JAVBJF010000251.1:0-539445 GCA_033439095.1 Pseudococcus viburni
CGCGAGCTTCAATACGTTTTTAATCTTGTTACTAGTCGCACCTTCGTGTGTTAAATGTTATGATCTTTTGTTAGTCGTGCGTTTGTATTTGAAAACGTATTCTATTTGCTCTATGTACATTAAGGAGTTACTGTGCGTCAATATTATTCGAATACAGTTATCCCACGGTTATTCGCGTATTTATTCGTACATCTCGGTACATAGTGTATGAGCTGATTGATTCAGATCTCCTGGCGGTCCTATCTTGAAGAGATAGGCAGACCTATAACTCGTGCCTACTTGACCCCCACGAGTCGATAGGTTGGAGCAGAGTTATCCAGCATTCAACTCTCCAGTTGAATGTTTAAAATCAACACACTCCATCAAGGAGAAAATTATCACACCAGTTCAGTGAAAAGAGTAATTGAATGACTGCTTTTTCCTAACATTCAATAGATGCAGTTCATGTTTCTACCAAAAAATTTCAAAGTTACTTGTTTCATTTTTAAAACAATTTTAAATTAATTTTTTCCATCTCGTTCTATTTCATAAAAATACTAAAAAGACGTGATATGTGTCGAAAAAAATGTACACGAATCAAGCACTAGTTGTTTTGATGAATATTTTTAAATAGCTCTGCCTTACGTTCAATAAATAGGCAATCCAAATCACACAAGTTATTTCGTCGTGGTTTCACCGGGCCGGAAAATAGATTATGTAGCATTTTCTAATGCTGAAATACTGCAGATGAGCGATACCTAAGTCGATTACTTACGATTATGCTTGCATAAAAGTCATAGAAAATGGTCTCAATTTAGAATTTTATAAAAAAATGTCAGCATTCTTTGACATTTTTGTACTATCAAATTTTAATTCGAATTTCTTCGAATTTTGATTTAAGAAAATTTCATGACATCTCAAATAAAAAGTATGTTGTGCGATTCTGCCACAGAAATAGAAATCGTTAGAATTTCTTTCATTTCTTTATTTTTAAGGTTTCTTGATTCTTAGCAAAACTTGAACTTCATTAAAATAGGTACTATTTTTTGATGGAAACGAAGATGCAGTGGCGGATTTAGGGATTTGTCGCCCGTGGGTAGTAAATGTTGTGCTGCCACCTCTTCAAGAGCGTTTTATGAGAAAACGATTATTTTGGTACCAAGAAACAAAAAATTCTAAAGGGCTTTTTAAAATAAGGGTCAAAAATAGGCCCTTGACCCAAATTCGGTCAAAAGTGCCAAAATGTTACTTTCAGTATAAAACCATCCAAAAAAAATTACCTCCAAATCCTCCTCCTTCCAGAATTATTGCGCTCCCAATATCGAAAATTCAACACTTGATATCTCTGGAAGGAAAGATTGAATAAATTTTTTTGAAATTCTCACAGATTATATGTCTCGACGAATAGTATGTATGAGAATTTCTTTGAAAATTTTCGGTTCATATTTTTCCAATTATTTTTCATGTTGAAATTTTCAAAAAAATTCAAAAAATGAGGGGTGCTCGACTGGAATTTTTCTAATAGATTCTGTCAAGTCGTCATGCATCGCATATATTTTTTTCGGATTCCAAAATTGGGTGCAACATACTCAAAAAAATCAAAAGAAAAAAATACGCAATTAACAAGGCAGGCGTGGGAATCCCAACTCGAAGTAAAATATTGAGCCGAAACAAAAATACATCGAAAATCATAAAAGAACTCCATATCCAAAATTTAAAGTGTTGAAGTGCATTTCTCAAATTTTAGGGAATTTCGAAATTTCAAACTCGCACCTCATTGCCCTGCAAAATATGAAAATTTGATGTAATCAACGAAAAAAGCTGAAATTTGCTATATATCCTATTTTTGACCTACAGAATTGATTGGAAGCGGTTCCAAGACGTTTTAGAGCACCCAGAAAATTTTGGAATTTTTCAGTGCCGGAGAAAAGCCCATAAAAATAGTCCATATGAACTTTGGCACCTTGAATCGCGGATTAAGATCGATTTAATCACAATTTTCTGAAATCCGTAACTTTCAGTCCAAATCCATATTTTTTAACAGAAAATTTTCCTGAAAAAAATTTACAACTATGCCCACAGCATACGCATGAGGTAAAAAACTGAATGTTGGTAAGTCTAAGTACCTGATGAAATCGATTGGAAATTGTTTCGAGACGTTTCGGGGCCTCCAGAAAATTTTGGAATTTTCCAGCACTCTAGAAAAGCCCATGAAAATAGTCCATATGAACTTCGGCTTCGGCATCTTTTATCGCTGATTACCTGTATTGGTAACCTTTTGATCGATTAAAGCACAATTTTTCGAAATCCGTAACTTCTGATTATGATTATTTTTTTTAAAAATTGATCTACTCAATATATTTAACATTTAAAAAGTAGGGGAAAATAGAAAAATTTTCACCCTAAATTTTGCCACTGGGGGCCCTGCCCTTTTTGCCCATGCCTAAATCCGGGGATTCGAAAAGGAAAAAAACAACAAAAAAATCCAAAAATAGTTAGCACCCAAATTCTATACCATGAAGCTACTAGGGTCAATAGAGAAGGTATTAATTTGACATCTGTCAAAACTTATAATATGCTCTTCTTGCTAATCAAAAATATCCAAAGTACATACAAAAAAATTTAAAAGAGAATTACACAACTGTCGCCGGAAAGCATCTAAGATATGGATGAAAATCTAAATATAATTTATAATGTAGGATATTAAAATAATGCTGTAAGATAGCAATAGGTCATAATCCCTATTAATAACGAGTTTGCAATTGAAATATTACAATACGACGACTATCTAGTTCAACATGAATTAAATCACTAATCGTCAATATCATTAGCAACCATAATACATAAACATACATCATTAATACATACTATACAAATACTACAAACCGCATACATGTAACTACACTGAAATTCAAAACAAACTGTACAAATCGATTTGCAAATCATATGAAAACAATGCAAGCGACGATGTCGTTATTCCATTTATATTTTTAGTCGCTGGCGGCGTTTGTCCCCAACTCGACGATACTGAAATAATTTTCGGTACCGAAATTGCGGTAACACTGTTCATACTATGGCTTTGAGTGGATCCGTTGAGTAGTGGAAAAAAATATCCTCGTACTTTGAAACTTGATTGGTGCGCGTACCTAGCAGCAGTGTTCGTTACAATGTGAGATTTTCGTTTTTTCTGATTGTTTTCCACGTTCGCGAATTTTCTCGTGGTGGTGTGGCTCTATGTTGATTTTTCCTAATGGAAGACTAATGGTGTAAAATGTGATAAGCCGTTGGAAAAAGTAAGCTGAATTTTCATAATACCTACTTCGAATCACTTTTACTTTCAAAAATTATGATTTTGGATATATTGAGCTAATTACTACGAATTGTATAATTTCGCCGAGTATAATTTTTTATCAATCAAATTTCATATGCGAATGCCTATGTTTACAGAACAGAAAAATTCGAACTGCTGAAGCAATTAGTTTTCGTTGTTAAAATAGACTGGTGTAACTTTATGAAGAACTTCGTTGGTATTCGTCATCCACTTCAAGTAATTTCTAATTACTCTATTTATTGTTTAAATCAGTGTCGATAAAAATTAAACCGAAGTTTCGCTGGTTAGTCAAAATTGAATCGCAGTTCAATTTCGATTTCGACGAAATTAGATTTTATTTCTTGAGCAATTTCTTATGCTAACTAGACTTCTTGAGTTCTTATCACTTGAAAAACGATACCAAATTTTGAGAAGTATGAGTTGATGAATTTTGTGATGAATGATATGTTTCTCGTTCGCCAGTGTTGAAAGATATTTTTTCTACGGATGCTATGGTTTTATTTTGTCTCATTTCGTGTCGGCAAAGGTGCATAATAGTAGAAGGCAAATGCTCATTTGTGATTACTACTCGTATTTTTGAAAAAATTCAAAAACGCGTTCTCTTTGATTAGGTATATTGAATTTTGTTTTGTGTAGATTTTGATTAAATTGTATTCCCAAAAACCATATAGGTAGTGAATACGTAAATTGTTTTTGAAGGTAACTATACATATGTACTTAATTGAAGTGTCTCTAGCTGAGTAAGTGTTAAAATATTGTCATTTTTTCGAAAGTTTATATCAAGACAAGCAGGAAATTCATTAATTAAGGTGAAACTGTTTATATTTTTAAGACATACCTATTCTATCCAGCAACATGTTTCTGATTCAAACATTTTTATAGGCAGTTTCTAATCGTGAAATTTATTAGTTATGAAAATTCAAGTCAAAATGAACACTTGAATTAGAAGGCAAATACTCATTTGTGGTTTATAATTTATGTAAAAATTCAAAAACGCATCCTGTTCGATTATATTGAATTTTTTCTGGCGTAGATTTTGATTTAATTAGGTACATTTCCAAAAACCATAGTGAATACGTAAAATAGGTTTTGAAGGCACATAGATACTAGGTAGATAGTTATTAAATCACATGAAAACTTATTTTTCCATCGTTTCTTTACTTGTACAAAAATTCATAAAATCAGGTAATTTTTGTTTGTTTAAATACTTTTTTCAACATTTTGACAAAAAGTAAGGTTAATCAATTATGGTAGTAGTTGCATCACAATTTTTTCCAAATACATAAGTGCTTGTATTCTTTTTTCCTCCGAAAAATGAGATATACCCGGTTGGATGATGATTTTACAATTTGAATTACTTACTCACATATTACTTGATGATTTTTCATTAGAATATCAAATATTTGAAAAAAAAATTGAATAAAAAGACATTACCTACATGAAATATGTAAAACTCAAACAAATTTGCCCAAGAGAGAAATCAAGGTCGGACCAACTGGAGGAGGCAGAGGGAATTGCATTTTTAGTAGGTAAAATTAGATTGAAATCGAAAAATTTTCAAAACTGATGACCCTTTTTTTTTTAATTTTTTATTTCCAGTAGGAAAAAATCAGGAAAATTGTACTCCAAGTCGGAAAAATTAGGTGAAATCCTATTTCGATCGAACATTTTTGATGATTTAACGTTTCTAGTGAACCAATTTCGGTTTGTCTCTCGAGGATAAGCTTTAAAATCATATGTGAGCCTGGATATAGAAACCACCCTTAGGTGTAAAAAATTGGTTTTTGAGTGGACCATCTCCTTTGATTCTATAACTTCTGAAACACCCAAAATCAGTGTCAACTCAGAAATCAATTTTTTACACCTAAGGGTGGTTTCTATATCCAGGCTCACATATACTAATTTTAAAAATCACCAATTTAGGTACCTACCTAAATATTTTAACGTTGTGAAAATTCCATAATTTTTTAATATTTTGTTAAAGTTGAAAAGAAACTAACAAAAAAAAGGTTATTGGTTCAAAAATGTCATCTTTAAACAAAATTCAAATTTTTAAAACTGCTGGAAAGTTGTATTGAATTTTGAAATTTTTCATCATGTCAACATTTTGTCAAACTTCAGAAAATATAAACTTTTGATCTCCTCTCTCTGCCATAACATTTATCCATGTGATTCATAAAAATTATAAAATTTAAAAATGCATACGTGGGTATATCACAATTAAATAATTTTGATGAAAAAAATTCCTCAGCTGGTAAAATTTTGTTAAAATGTTTTTAAAAAACTCGATTAATTGAAATTTAGAAACAAACTTACTTACGTTAGGCGATCTCAATTTTTACCGTTGGTTTTTCATCTTTTTTTTCTTTATATATATTTTGAATAACTCTAGCCCAAAATATTCAAGTTGGAGAAAACTTTTGGAAAGAATTGGGTCAAATTTGAAATAGAACTGTTCTTTTAAAATATTTTAATATGGAAATGTTTTAGGCGTGGGAGGGGGAAAAGAGGTGAACAAACAAAAAACTGAGAAAGAAAATATCTAGGTAGGTATACCAAAGTGATATTTTGAAAAAGTAACCTATAAAATTTTTTTGGGAGCTCCAAAGCTCTGAAAATTTCGATGATTTTTTGTTAAAGTGATAACACAGTAAAAATACATTTTTTCAATTCTTCCTCAAAACACACTTGACTAATAAAAAAAATGAACGAATGTGATAAAAAAATAAGAAAATCTGAAATATGATGAAATCTACTGAATGGGGAGATTTTTAAATTTTTGCTACCATTTTTCAAACCATTACCAAAAGTTTCAAAATCAGGAAGCCAAAATAAAACATGTAAAATAGAAATCCGATATTTTGTTGAATTTTCAAAAATAATTTTTCGTAGGTACAAAAACAATTTTGTAAAAAATTGAAAAATCCATAAAATTTCGAGTACCTACCTATATTGTTATAAAAATCACAAAAATCTGATGATTATGTAAAAAAAACTAATGAATGAAATCTTTGAAAATTGAAAAGGTTGATTAATTTTTATTGTAAGTATAATGATCCCCATTTGTTTTTCCTGATTCAACGTCCATAAAATAGAAAAAAAAATTATTTTTCAAATAAAATTTTCATACTTAAGGTGTAATACTCGTACAATTTTAAAACCTCAACACTTGAACGATTTTCGATTCGCAGGTTCTAAGTATGTAGCTACAGGTATCTAATCCAACTCTCGGATATTTCAAAGAAATTTGTAACTTTTTAAATTAAACCTCTGATAATATACTTCGGGTATAAAGGTCCATATAGACGGCCTCATATGTATCGCATTTTTATTAAAGTTTATTTAAAAAAAAAATAAAGACAAAAACAATAAATTTATTAATTAAGGTGAAACTTGATAGTTTTAGGATATACCTACCTATTCTAATTCAGCAACATGTTTCTGATTCTAACATGTTTATAGGCAGTTTCTAATCGTTAGATTGATTATTTATGAAAATTTTTAATTTCATTTTCTGAGGTTTTTATCCAATTGGTTCCTCATATCGATTAAGCAAATTTTTCGCATCTTTAAAAAAAACATATTTTTGCATCTGTATCGGTATATTGAACCCCAAAAAATTAATCTTACACGGTATATTTCAAAGATTTTCGGTCATGTTTTCTCAACTCTAGCATGGCCTTGTTTGTGTGTGTTTTTTTTTTGGAAAAGTTATATCGCTTTTCAAAAAAACTTTCAATTCACTTTTCATACAGAGGTATTCATGCAATTTTATTGAAACTCCCATTAAATGTAGAGAGGAAATTTTCTTTCGATTATCCAGGAAAAAATGACTGCCTTCGAGTTTATGGACACTACTTTTGAAATAAAACCCATAAAATATTCAAAAACTAATAACGAAAATGCTCTATGCAGCCTGCTTTAAATGCTTATCGCACTTGTGGGGTGGAGAAGTTCCCATATAGACTATAATCATAATCATAAGCTTATAATACACCTGACATTTCGCACGACAAGATACGTATTATGATTTATCCGTAGGTAGATATATCTACCAGCAGCGTTAATATTTTATGCTCGTACTTTTACTGACTAAGTGATTATTACCTGAAATGGAATCGACATGCATTAAATTATTTTGGCATAAGTCATATCCTAAGTATGGCAAACTTTGAACCTTTAGAATTTTTCGCCGTTGAACAAAGATAGCATTTTATAAAAATTGAGACTGTTTTGTAAAGAGAGGAGGAAGAGAGTCTAACAACACACTGAGAAAAAAAAGTGTGGCGATATTGACCACAAATTGTGGAAAAACTTATCATCCAGTCCGAATTTATGATGCTTTTCACCATAACTGTGGTACTTTTCACCACAGGTGTGGCAAAATGGTAAAAAGCATCATAAACTCTGACTGGATAAGTCTTTCCACAATTTGTAGTCAATGTTACCACACATTTTTCTCAGTGCAGTAGGTAATACCACAAAAGTATCTACTTACTTACAAGGAGGTAACCCAACCTGTAGTAAAATTTTGGACCAAAAAAAATCGAAAGTACTTACCTACATCATATTAGAACCCCATATTCAAAATTTCAGGTGATAAAGTTCATTTCTCGAACTTTAACGAATTTTTGAAATTTCATAATTACCTACCTACTTCATCATCCTGCAAAATATGAAAATTCGATCTAATTAATGAAAAATGCTAAAATTTGTAGAATTTATTGGAAATGATTTTGAGACGTTTCGAAGCTTTCATAAAGTTTTGGAATTTTCCGGCACTGGAGGAAAGCTTATAAAAATTGTATATTATGAATTCTAGCTGCTATAATTGCGGATTACCCGCATTGGTGACTTATTTTACCGTTTAAACACCAATTTTCCGAAATTCGTTACTTCGAGAGTTCAAATCCATATTTTTGAACGGAGATTTTTTTTAGAAAAAATTTAAAAATAAGTCGACAGCGGACGCATCGAGGTAAAAAGTTGGAAGTTGGTAGAAACCCCGTTTTCGACTTCCCGAATCGATTGGAAGTGGCTGAAACAGGTGCTAAAGTTCATATGGACCATTTTTGTGATTTTCTACCACGCTTGTAAATTCCAAAATTTTCTAAACACTCCGAAACTTCTTAAAACCGCTTCTAATTGATTCCGGGGGTTAAAAATAGGGTACATACCAAATTTCAGCTTTTTTCGTTGATTAGATCAAATTTTTATATTTCACTGGACAATGAGGTAGGTAGCTAGTACCTTGAAATTTCAAAAATTCGAGAAATTAACTTTAGCACCTGAAATTTTAGATAGGTATTTTTTTTATCATGTACTTCTGACTTATTTTGGTTTTGGCCAAGGCTGCAAGAACGATGAAATTTTGGATCTCGTTCGGTTCTCGTTTTCAGAACTTTTGGTTCTTTAGTTTCTCGCTCTATTTTTGTTCTCAAAATTTCGTTCCCGTTCTTGTTCTCGTTCTTCAAAAATCATTCTTGTTCCCGTTCTCGTTCTTCAAAATTTTTTATTGCTGTTTTCGTTCTGTAAGTTTTTGGTTATTTTTGTTTCTCGGTTCTTTGTGCTTTGTTGTTCTCACTGCGCTAATTTAAATTCTCAAATTTTTAATTTTTGATTTTTTTTCGAATGTAATTTTCCTCTTTCAAAATGTAAGTACATACTAAATTGGCACATTTTCAATTTTTTTCTTTCTCAAAATTAAAATTTTTCATTTTTTTCCCTTTTTTTTGTCGAAATATAAATCTTTATTCTTCACATGAGTAATTTGTAATTTTTTTTCAAATGGAAAATTTTGTAAATTTTTCTGTTTTGAAATGTGAGTACCTACCTATGTTCAAAACATTGGATTTTCAACACATTTATGTTTTAAAAAAAAAAACGTTCAAAACATTTTCTTATGTAAGTAAAACATGTTTTTTTAGAGTGTGTTTTTTCAGGTTTTTTCGTCATTTTTTTGTAAATTGAATGAAAAATTCATGCATTTCAACTAAAATTTTATTGAAGGACTGAAAGAAATGGAACTAAAACTAGAAATCAGTAACCCTCTCAAATTATGGGTAAAAATCAAACATGTTTTTAAAAAAAATAAAAATAACATCAAAATTTTAAAATAATATATCCATATTGAGCTTAAAGCAAAAAAAAACATTCTAAACAAAAAAAACGTATGCCTGTTTTTGTTTTTTCTTTAAAAAAAAACACACACATTTTGTACAACCCTGGCACGAACTGGAAGGTGGAAAAATGTTCATCTGTAGGAACTAGGAATTGACCTATTGCGAGGGTATCGTTCAAGTTCAAAAATGCAAGTTTTGGAAACATATTTTTGAGTCAGTCCTAGATCTAGATTTTACCCTTTTCCCCTCTAAGCCTTTATTTCAGCTCTACAGCTGAAAAACATAAACTCGCTGAGGTAATTTACTTTCTGCGAGAGTAGCATACATGTTTAAGAGTGCCAATTTTGGCAAACATTTTTTTGAGTTTGTCTTGACATAAAGTTTCATCTGGAATTAACGATTTTTAAAAATGTTTCAAAAGTTTATAAGTTTAACCCCTACAGTAGGTATAGGTACCTAGGAAAAAAATTACAACTTTGAGAATAATTGACTTGGTCGTGTTTATAGGAAATTTAATGTAGAACAATTTTTATTCCACAACTTTTTCCCCTCCTCCGATCTTTTATTTCAGAGCTACAGCTGAAAACCGTATACACGATAGGGCCATTGGCCTCATCTGGCGATGGCGTACAAGTTGCGGGGGTGCAACTTTTGAAAACATATTTTTGTCCCCATCCTAGCTTAAAGTTACTTACATTTGAAATGACCGATTTTTTCAAATTTTTTGAAAAATGAAAAGTTTAACCCACACTGTAAATCGAATTTCGCAATCTTGGGAACAACTGAATCGGTTAAGTTTGTAAAAAATTTTACGTAGAATATTTTTTATCTCGCCACTTTTTCCTCTCCGATTCTTCCTTTCGGTCCTACAGTCAAAAAACGTATATCCGCAAAGGTTATTGACCTCTTGCCGGGGGGGGCAGCAAGTTGCGGGGTGCACAAATTAAGAGTATGTTTGGTCTATTTTGTACAAATAATGTGAAAAAAATTCAGCTTTCCAAAAATTTTTGAGAGGTTCGCGTAAAATTTTTTCTATAGTTCCTGAACTAATTGGGTACTTTCTTTACAACATTTGATAAAATCGATATTGTTCCTCTCTTCAAGCCCGCATAGACTCGAAAAAGTTTGTTAATTGATGTTTATCAGTAAATAAAGGACCAGTTTGTATTTACACAAGTTTCATAGAAAATGTTTGATTATGATAACGAGAAATTCTCGAGTATTTGGACTGGGGCCTGTACTGGTTTACTTGTATTGGAAAAATAATGAAATATTACGAGATAGCTGCACCTCAACCTTTAGCTTTTAATACCTATATCGTCGCTAAATCCCAAGAATACACTTTATCCACGCATAAAAATTATGATAGGAAGATCTAGGTAGGTATAGGTTTAGGTACCTATAGGTCTATACAGTTAATCATACGAACCATCGAGTTCGTACATCTTGTCACAGTGAAATGTGAAAACAAAATTCGTGACTAGTGTGTCTAGCTTATAGACCTACCTATACGGACAGCATACAAATCCTTCATTTTTCAAGTACAATATAATAGATGATAATTACCGATTATTTCGTTAGTCAAAAAGCCAAAATACCATAATGTATGCGTACAAAGTACATATGCAAAGAATTCCAAACCATGGCATAAGTTCATGCCATCCTCAGTGGTACCTACCTACCTACCTATATGATGACTGACGACGAGTAAAATCGTGACACGCATTACAAGACGCGAAATATTGTGATTTATTTCTCAAACACGATTAGTGGATCTTAAATGTATCCCAAAGACTAGACCGCTAAGGTAGAACGGTATAAATATTTTTAGATATCATTTAACCCAAAATGAGTGTTTGAATTTGAATATCATTAATCGTGCGTACGTACGAATGTCGAATATTATCGTTCGATGGTTTTTCCGCTCCGAGGAGCAGCGAATATCAGGTACATCACAATTGTTATTCACGTTGTTGGATAAACGTATTCGGTATACTTTTTTTTTTACGGCGAGAAAAATGTATCCGTTACGAATGTTAGCAAATGATTGTATAATACGTTGCTTTATCGTGGGAATTCGTTGACCCGTAATTTATTCCTCTCTGCATTTGTCTTTGATGGTGATGGTCAATTATTTGTGTATCATAAAAAAGATCCATTCGTTAAAAAAAGGTTTTTGTCAGGTTGGCCTAAAAATTATACTGGCATTGTAAAGTTTGGTAGGTTCGAGTGTCGAAATATTTGGATAGGTTATGCGTAGAATTAGGAGAACGAGAATGTGTGAATTTCAGTATATTTATTCGTAGGTATTCAAACTTGAATCGAGTATACTTTTTTTGGACGATATTCAACTAAAACACGTGAAAATTTTCAAAGTGACAAAATCAGAAGCTTCGAGCACGATAGCATAGGCAGTCTATTATTTATTATTAAAAATTATGCAATAAAATTATCAAAGCCATGTTGAATAGGTGTGGCATGCGTCTGTAAAAGGAAAAAAAGAGGTACCTAAATTAAATACCTAACAATACTTTACGTGACTATTCAATTTTATTATTCAATGGTTTTTTTTTGCTCCACGTAATATTAAAATAGACCTACATACGCCTAATGAAAATTTAACCGTGTCGAAAGTAGGATGAGCAATTGATCGATTGTCCAAAAGAAGGGTAAAATTAATTAGGGATGTTTCCTAGTCGTGACTAAAGTTAATAAAACGAGTACACCCTACGAAACTTCGTTTTCATATGGAAGAAAAAAAAAGGATAAAATTATGGCAATGACGTGGAGTTGAAAATGGCGATGAATTCGCCAAAGGTTCGTAAAATGTTGTAGTAAGATGACCGCAAACATTTTTATGATTGGGTTTGTACTCCTTCCTATGATGATTACGACGTTTTTACGTGGAAATCTTGTTCATAAAGTAAACATATAAATGATATTTACAAAGCAGTATAAAAAGAAAGTTTAAATTTTCGTCTATTAAATTGTAAGGGTTGATAGATTGTTTTTGGATTTTTTTGTGGACAATGTCTGATCGCGTGTCTCATTTATCTGATGTTTACTAAGATATCTTTATTCCATTATGAACGTTTTTTATATCAATTTGAAAATTGGATAATAATTCATAAAAAATTTGTATGCCAAATTTCGAACACATATCGGAGGGGTTTTCGACCCTCCAAATTGCAGGGGCAAATTCAAAAATAATTCACATGTGTAATATCCAGTAGTGAAATTTTGGGCAGAAACAAAAAAATATCGAAAATACTTTATAAGAGAACCCCATACCTATCCAAAATTTCAAATGCTGAATTTCATTTCTCGAATTTTGGCGAATTTTTGAAAATTCAAAATTAAATACCCCATCGCTTTGCAAAGTATAAAAATTTGATCTAAACAATTTTGTTATTTACAATTTTTTCCTAGGACGTCATGTGAAGGAGCTAGGGGCTTAAAAAAATCAATTTAAAAAATTTCCCTTTATCAGAAAAACCAATCAAGGAAAAAAATTGAAATTTGGTATGTACCTACCCTACTTTTGACTTCATGAATCGATTGAAAGCGGTTTCGAGAGGTTTTGGAGCCTCCAGAAAATTTTAGAATTTTCTTGCACATAGAAAAGCTCAATCATATAAATAGAACTTTAGTACCTAAGAACGTAGATTATCCGTACCTATTGGTGATCTGTTTGATCAATTAAAGCACATTTTTCAAAATTCGAAATTGTTGGTTCAAATCTTATTTTCTTCCAACAAAAATTTTTTGAAAAAATTGAAAAATACGTTCACAGCATACGTATTGAGGTAGAAAATTAAAAATTGGTAGAAACCTTATTTCTGACCTCCCGAATCGATTGGGAGCAATTTCGAGACATTTTGAAACCTTCAAAAATTTTGGAATATTCCAGCCCTGGAAAAAATCTATAAGAATGGTCTATATGAACTTCAACACCAATATGAGTGTTCTGTGTTTTTAGATGTTGAAAGTTGAGTTCATGTGTACCATTTATGTATAATTATGAGATTCTCTTCTGCTCTGGAAAATTTCAAACATTTTTAGAGGCCCCAAAAGTCTCGAAACTGCTTTTAATTGATTCAGGTCAAAAATATACGGTTTATACTAAATTTCAACTTTTTTTTGTTGATTAGATCAAATTTTTCTATTTTACAGGGTGATAGGGAAATTTTGAATTTTCAAAGATTCGACAAAATTTGAGAAATAAACTTTTAAATCAATGTAGTAAATTTTTTTTTTTCAACCCTCCCTTATTTTCTCTGTTTATACAATTATTTAATTTACATTTTTAAAATTTCAGGAATTTGATTTTTTCCAATTTCTATTGAAATGGATTAAACATGAGGATTGTTTCAAAAGATAAATGAAAAACCACCTTCAGCTCAGAAATTTGTCAACTCATTTTTTCAAAAGAATTGAATAGTGGAAAGGGAAGTTTAGAAAGCTGCCGTTAGATCTCGAATAGACCAGGGGTCGTATTCCTGAAATTTGGCTATGAAAGTTATCGAAGTTGAGTTCTGCGCATACTTTTTCCGAGAGAAACGTATGCGCAGAACTCGTAACTTCGATAACTTTCATAGCCAAATTTCAAGAATACGACCCCTGGTAAAAATCATTCCTCCCCTCCCTAAGGGACAGAGGCGTATTAAAAATTTTCACGCCCTAGGCAAGGGTAAAAGCCAACGCCCCTACTTTTTTCTCTAAAGACAAAGCTGAAATCATTCAAAGGTACACATGGGAGGAGGAGTTGAAAAAAATTGACAAAATTCACGTGTAACGTTTTTTAAAATTTATTTCGAGAAACAGAAAATTAAAACCACACGCAGTCTGGCGAGCGAAGCGAGGGCGAAAATTTTTGAAAAAAAAGCATCCAAAAGCTAAAACTTATTTTTTATAAATCAATATTTCAGCGGTGAAAAGGAGCCGAAATCCTCAACCCCCATCTTTTATATAAAAGTTAGGAATTCATATGCCCGAGCGAAACGAGCGATGACTAAGATTTGAAAAATTGAAAATTTTCAAAAAGAAAATAATTCGTTTTCTAATACCTAGTTTGTTGTTTGAAAAAATTCCATTACTTTTAAGTAAAAATTCCATTACTTTTAAGTAAAAATCTCGTACTTTTTAAAAGTGTGTTTTTTTACGAAATTTCGCGTTTTATTTTGTGTTTTTATACTACGTACATGATGAGCACGACTTCTAAATTTTTTTAAATACCTATTTATATTATAAAAAGTACGACTTTTCGAATTATGGGATCCCAAAATTTTTGCGCTCTCGGTGTTGCCTACTCCGCCTATTGGTTAAAACGCCCCTGTCGAGGGACTCAACCCTTACCTTTCGGAATATGTATTTCAACAAAAATTTTAAAAACTCGAAATTTCTCATCATTTTTTGCAAACTTTTTTGGGCAGTTTGGTTCGAAAATTTTGTAGTGTATTTTTATTTTTTTTATTTTGAAGAAAAAAATGACAAAAATTTTGAAGAAACATATTTCTTCCTGCGATTAAATAATAGGCAAACAACTAAACCTACAGACTGGACGAATTGCCTACCTATTGGATGGAAGGAAGAATCTCACAAATGCATACAACTTTCGAGCAAATATTTTACATGATTTTACCCAAGAAAAATCTTCTGGAGTAAATTCTCATTTCTCACCTTTGTCTATTTTTTCCTTCTCGTCTGGAGTACTTACTTGAAAATTTCACTTTTTCGAAATTTATACATTTTCTTTTCGAATTTCTTTATAGTGCCAATGAAATGTCGTATCATGATGAAAATTCCGCTTACATATTTTTCTGTGTGAAAGGAATTTTTATTGTTTTAATTTTTTCGTATTTAATTGATACGAGTGAAAATTTGGTATGTTACAGTTTGAATTAAAACAATCGATGGGAGATGAGCTGTTCAGCAGGCCCCTCATTTACACCAGATGATGTAGAAAAATGGACCATGAATGTAAACATCGTGTTAGATAGTCCTCGAGGAAGACGAAAGTTCCAAGAATTTTTATCCAAGTGGAAGCTCGAAGACGAAGAAGTTACCTTGCAATTTTGGGAAAAATGTAACAACGTGTTAGGGGAAGCTTCTGAAAATAAACATCTCAAGTATTTAATTTTCTGAATTAATGGTAATCTTTATTCATGTATCTTTACAATTTACAAGGACTTAACTTTTTTTATACTTTCGCAGAAAAAATAGCAAATCGTCGAAAATTCACCACGCTAGATTTACAAAGCAGGCGATGGATTTGGTAGAGTTTGCCGAAGAATATATCAATTTCGACGTAGCTCAGTTGCGAGAATTCAGACAGACAGTGGAGAAAAACGATGTACAGCAAATTATGAAAGTCATCTCCAGAGCTCAAAAATCAGCCATTGATTTACTCAGAAGTAAATTTGAATTGTTTCGAATAAATATACAAAAAGAATTACCCCCCTTGAAACCACAGAAAAAATAACGAAATTTTTTTTCCATGCAAATGTTCTTAGAAAATGAAAAAAAAGTGAAAATTTAAAACAAACAGATCTTTGTTACCTATTCAAAAAATCATCTAAAATCCCTAATAAAATTACTTTACATCTTTGTCGACCATCTATTCGCATGTTTGAAAAACTGCACGGTGATGTGTTACTCTCTGTTCTTCGAAAGAAAAATCTGGTGCGAAGCTAATTCAAACATTTTAAAGGGGTTTGTAAAAATCGATTTTCACGTGGTCCTGTTCAAAATGCACATTCGTCGAAAAAAGATACGAAAAACGCATGGCGATACCCTATTTCGCTATTTAGTTTCCACGTGAAATTGCGCTCTGCGGGAGATTTCTCCCTCTTTTTTATAGAATAGGCATTTACTGTAACGTAATTTGTATGTTGGTTGTCTACTTCTTTCCGTTAGGGGTATAAATAACATGTAAGAAGAAAAATGCGAGCTATCTGTTTTATTTGAGTAATAAATTCAATCGAGGGAAATGTTATGATTTGTGTACCGTATGTTTTTGAAAGTAAAATATTGGTTTTTGAAAGAATCATAAATGTAGACTTATGAAATGTTGGGCCATATTTTCAATATATCTAATGGTGTTGTTTTTTTTCCCCATTTTTTTATGCGTGTTTTTGTTTGATATGTACAATGTACATTCATCATTCCCAGATTGTTTATTGTTATTAATAAAGAACTGTTAAAATTTTGAACACTTCATTGATTTTTCAAACGAATTTGAGAACGAAAATTTCAAAAAAATTACCCATCAATTTAGCTATTAAAAAACCAATTTAAAAACGAAGGTCAAAAAACTGATACAATAAAAATTGAAAAAACTTCAAAACTTCTAGTCTTGGAAAATTTACTAAACACGTGGTCTCCTCATAAACATAATTTGAATTAAATTAATTTTTTCCCCTCCAATGTACTTTCTTACGACTTATTTTTCTATTTAATTATTTTTTTATTCGAATTTTTCAAAAAAATATGATAAATCCGCGAAGATATGGCATTTTTCACAAAATGTCATTAATCGATTCTCGAATATTCTGCATTCTTGTCTCGATGAATTACGAAGAAAAAGAGACGCCGGCATCGAGCAAACAAAATAACATCTCAATAAGGGTTTTTATCGACCTCGAACATGTTGCATAGGTCGTTTGATCGCGGGGAGCCCGCATTTTGTCTTTTAGCGAATACCATTCTAGTAATTAATTTATTACATGTACGCATCTTCGATACACAACAAAAAGTATTCCAACTTTTTTCCATTATACGTGTTCATTATATAATTCCGATTCTGTTCTAATAAATGCAATGTTATTCATAATCCAAGCTCAATTCGATGGATATAGTTCACGAATTTTAGTTCAACGTCTTCGGGCAAGTTTTTTTTATTGATTTGTAGGCCTAATACGTCCTCCAGATACGAAATGTGGATTTCGCGCCTCAGGTGTTTGTATTTTTGCATAGCGATTGATCTAATTCGATGTTTATGATCGAACAGATCGCGAATGAATGTTGGTAAGAAACTTTGCAGAGTTTTTTTCGCGGTTGATTTAGCAAATATCGATATTGCTTTAATTTTTTTGAAAAAATTTCGGGTATAGGTTTTCTTTTTACTACTTTGGTCGTTCTCGTGTACTTATCTCGATGCTGGATTTTGATTTAATTATCTCTTGAGGTTTAATAAATTTATAATTTACCAAAATAAAAATTATCTACGAACGAAATCTTCCAATCGATATATATTGAATTCAAGGCAGATGTAATAATTATCAAGGCGGTGTTGAAGCTGAAAATTCGTCACGAAGTTAAAATTGAGTGCATTGATGAAAATCGAAATTCAATTTCTTTAAATGTTAACACTGGCAGTGGCAGGAGATATCTTAAATATCTGTCACACTTGTTGCCTTCAATCTACTTTCTAAATTCTACCAATCAGTTGGCAAATTTTAAAAGAAATCGACGCTTTGATGAATGCGAACTTGTAAATATGACCTTGAATTTTGAATACAACTTATGCGAAATTAAGGGCTATTCTTTTTCAGGGCCATGTTTATAAACGCATCAATCGCTGAAGGCAATGGTATGTATTTTTGCCAACGGCCTCTCCCTTCCTCGCTCCTTCCTTCGATATGTAGTACTTTGCATCATACATATTTTTCTTTGAACGTTCAAAAATTGGATACTCTCGTTCGCTGAGGAAGTGTTATTTTCGTTTTTGTACTTAAATCGCTTAGACGTGGATTTTTTGATTTTATGTTTCTATAATTACCTATTCGAATACGTACATGGACCTTCTTTAATTTAGGAAATCGTCTACGTAAAATAAGAAAATTAAAAAAAAAGATACTTAGATGTGCATTTAATTTTCAAGTTAAAAACTAATTAATGAATATTCAAGGAGAAAAATTAGGGCAACACTTTATTTTAAAAAATCAGTAACTTTTTCAGAGTGTCATATATATTTCCAAAACTATGCATTGAATGCATTTTCCAAAATGCCAGGAGTTCAAAAATATAGTCTCAACTTCATTTTAGATTTTCTATAACTTTGATTTTAAAATATGTTTCCTACCAAGCAACAGGTGGAAATCCTGATTCCTGAAACAAGGTGAATTTTCTGTTTTCCCACCTGTTGCTCGTCAAGAAGAAATTAATGTTAAATGAAAATTGAGGATAGATACTTGGGTAAGTTATCACAATAAAATAAGATACAACATTAATAATTTTCTCCCGTACGTGTGTAACATCTTGAAAAGAAAAATTGCTTAGAATCATAAGTAGATAATAATTTTTATTTCACGACATTTTATGGAAATGTTAGATTTTGACAATTAAACGGAAATCTAAAATCATAATATTATCAGTTTTAGTTTCAATTTACGTTCTCAATTTTCATTTTTCAGTTTAAAAAAATTGATCAATGTTTGAAAGTTTTGTATCTACATATTTCTTAAAATGCAATTTTAAATGCCATTATATCAATTCGTCAGAATTTTTTCAAATTTTTGAAAAATAATGTCTTAAAATTTTAACCTTTAAAATTTAATCTGAGGTCTCAGGTATCATAAAAATTCCAATCTGAACAATTTGGACATCTTTTCTCAAAAATACAATTTGAACATAATATCCCAGAAACACTCGCAATATGGACGTAATATCGAAAAAAAAAAACAATTAGGACAGAGTGTCTAAAATTTATGACTTTTTAATAAAACATCAAATAATTATGTTTTTTTTAATTTTCAAACTGAGAAACTTCAATAAATTGAAGAGTAGATGATAATCAGATCTGCCATTTTTGTAATTTTTCGATATTTTGTTAGACTTTAGAAAACCGTTACTTAAGAATTTTTAGTTTCTAGGCAAGAAACAAAATAATTTTAAAAAATTAAAGATTTTCAAAGTAAACTTAAAATTTTTCTCACACCTCTTTCCAAAGAGAATTTGGGTAATTAAGGCCCTCTCTTAAATACTCCCCTCCAAGAATTTTGGTAATTTAAAAATTTTCCTCGTACCTTCTTCCAGGGCGAGTTCTGGTAATTGAATTTTTTCCCGTAAGTACCTTTTTTCAGCGTAGAATTTGGATAAATCAAATATCTCCCGTACCTCCCTCAAGGGCATAAATGACAGAATTTTGGTAATTTAAATATTTTTCTTGTAAGCATGCCCTTTCAGAACGAATTTCGATTCTTCCGTACCATTCTTCAAGATAGAACTAATATAATTTTAAAATCTTTCTCATACCCTTCGCTAATATAAATTTTATTTCATCACTTTCAAAGTTCTCCCATCCAATTTTATAGTCATTTTGAAATTTTTCCATGCCCCTTCAAAGCGAATTTTGGTGTGTAATTTAAACGGTTCCCAGTCATAATTTCAAATGTTGAAATTTCTCATGTCTCCCAACAAGGGGGACGGATTTTATTAATTTCAAATTTCTCTGGAACCTCCCTCCAGGGCGAATATTGGTCATTCAAATTTTTCCCCGTATCTCCTTACGAAGCTGAAGTTTGGTGATTTCAAAATTTTTCCGATAACGAAATTTCTCTGTTCCCCCTCTCTGTAGTAAAATTTTGGTACCAGCACTATACCTAACATAATAAAAGGTTGAAGTCATAGGAGCACCCAGAAATTGTGTAAGGGAGGGGCTCAGATTTTGAGGAAAATGAAGGAAGGAGAAGGGGGTCAAAATTCATTGAAAAAATGAAGTAACCTGTTATTTCAGTGGAGCTGGAGTAGTTGGGATATTTTCAGTAGACAAATAATGTATACCTTCAGATTTGAGCTAAAAAAAATTGAAAAATGACGAGATTTAATGATTTTTGTAGTCAAAATTACTGATTTTTTCTGATAAATAGGTCATTGACTAAGAAATTAATAATTTTTGACCGAAAAATCGGTGAAAAATCACTAGTTTTCAATAAAAATTATGTTACTTAATAAAAAAATACAGAATTTTTGCAAATTCAACTGATTCAAATTTAAAGAGTGGTACGTTTATTTAAGAAATGGCTACTAAAATACCGCCCGAGCAAAGCGAGGTCGAAAATGCTTTGAAAAATCACACTCTTCGTTGTCATTTTCATGATAAAAAATCTCCTTGCCGAGCTTGAGGAGAAGGCCCGGGCCCCTTGAGCCTCCCCCTGGGTACGCCCCTGGTTGAAGTATCACAACATGAAATATTATTGCCATTTTTAGATAATTTGATCAATTTCAGATTTGTCCACTTTTTTTAAAAACTTGCAGATTTCTTGAAAACAGAATCGAATCCATCTGAAGAGAGATCGGAAATGTCTCCAAGCAAAGGTGGACACTGACTTGTAATTTGTTTTACAAACGTAGATAATTTTTCCAAAAAATTTATTGCATAAGATATTTCTAAACCTATTTTGGAAAATTCTTTCAAAAATCGCTTTATTTTTCGTTTTTTCATTGTATACCTAATAGGTACAAAGTGTATAGTATAAGTCTCGTATGAGCACTCATTATCCTCTAGAGCCAAAATAACAATGTAATCTTTAAATTCTGTTTTTTCTAGTGAAATAAAAATTTTCAGGGTCAATTAACCCAAAATTGAAGGACTGGAGAGATGGGGGGAGGAGGGGGGTGTCAAAAAAGTAACACGAGTTTAACCTCACAGGTTTTTTGAAAATTCGCCAAAAAAAACTTACGTGATTAAATTTTTAATTTTCCCAAAAAACAGGATTATTGGAGTCTATAAGTTTACCCATTCTGAAAATTTCACCACAATCCGTGGAACGTTTTCCTCTTTTTTGTAACCATTTTGTGAATATGGTTTTGCAGTTCAGTGGCGTCGTCAGAATGGAAAATGGGGGGGCACAAAAGGGGCCGTGTGTTGGACAACTTTTTTATGCTTTTTCGAAATGGAAAAGAGGGAGGGGAGGGGGAGTGGGGACTGACTTTTTTTCATCTGCTAAAAATAGGGAGTGGGTAAAAAGGGAGCCTTCTTCTGCCCTTTCGTCTCATATAGATCATAGAATTGTAATTTTGTTCATGCCCGAGCGAAGCGAGGGCGAAGCGAGGGCGAAGCGAGGGCGAAGCGAGGGCGAAGCGAGGGCGAAGCGAGGGCGAAGCGAGGGCGAAGCGAGGGCGAAGCGAGGGCGAAGCTTTGAAAAAATTGGTTTTTTAATGCCCTAAAAAGACATTTTTTCATGTTTAAATGGAGTGTAATGTAAATTTATAAATACAACATAAGTTTTTTTTGTGGGGGGGGCAAGTGGGGCCAGAATTTTTTTCGGGGTCTGCCCCCCCCCCCTTGACGACGCCTCTGTGCAGTTGTGCGAAAATTGACTAAAAATCATCTATCGGCATGTTGCATTTGTCTCACCAATAGAAAATCCGCCAAAATTTCTCTCTCGTCTCCGTGATGGTAAAGAAGGGTAGGGGGGATGATGTAAAATCTCCTAAAAAAAAATCAATAATATTTTACTTACTGTGTGACATACATATATCGTTTGTATAATGTTTCTGAGAATGCCGAATCCAAATTTCGACTTTTTTTATGAGACCTCCCCTAAGATTTTCCAAGCTTCAAATTTTGGTAAAAACTGAAAAAAATTGAATTACCGTTTTATAAGTTACATCGTTTTTGGTTTTCACGAGATTGTAGAGTCTGAATTTATCCGGATTTTATTTTTGGATTAGGCCCCCTCTGAGCATCGAACCTCAAAATTTAAAGAGATCAAACCTAATCCCCCCCCCCCCATAAAGGAAAATATTTTCTTCTCGTTAGTGAGAGGGGGAATGGGGCTTCAAAAATGTTGCCAATCACACGTGAAAAATTAATTTTACAAAATTAGTAAGATTTAAACACATTTTTAATTGTTATCATTTGACTACACCAAAACTAATGAGATGGTACTTATGATAACTTAATATTTTCCATGAAATAGCCTCTGTTGTTCTTCCAACGATACTTAGTAAAACATTACATATTACAAATTGTTTGAAGGTCAAAATACGACATAAATTCACCTATATTTCCTTTTCATTATATTTTCATTTCCTTCTCCTTGAATCTACTTAGACTACCTACCGATTACAATTTACAATGAAATAAAATTCGTTGTAATTTTTATACCATTCGACATTTGTTTTCACTAATTTCATACGATATGCTATTCATGGTGATATTATACAGGTGTAATTTATAATATTCTCGCTTCTCTGTATCGCTCGTACACCTTGTAACAAGCTGGTCGAATTACGAAATACGAAATGTGTATTAGATAAGAGTTACCCCATTCGCTTTCCTTAAAACACCCCACTTTTACCAGCCCTTCCTAATTTCTAGCCAATAGTCAATGAGCGTTTAACGTTCTGCAAGTTTCACAAAGCGCTTATCGGCCGTTGTTCCTCTCGGTATTGCATACTTAATTGAATGCAGCGTGTTTCGTGGTAGTCGATAGTCAGTGAGTGGTGATGCCGCATCTTAGTATTTGTTACGATAAGTATTGTGAAATATTATTTGGTGATAGACGTGCGTTTATTGTTCCTACTATTTCGCGTAATTTCGCTATGAAATTATCTAGTTCGAATGGTTTCGAGTTATCATCGTGTTGTCGCAGGTATATTTTTTATTGTGGTTCGGTGTGAATTATGTAGATTTTTGTTTACTTAAACGATCGTGGCGAGACACGCGGTGTGATCAATTTTTCTGAATCTGTGAGGTTCGTGGTGAAATTGTGCCCTCGTTGAGGATCTTTGATGAGTCTGAGGATCTGAAGATCTCAGGATCTGAGTTCGAGTTGAAGTAAGTTCGAAGAGTAAAACTTGCGTATTTATAATTGGCAGGTGTATGTAATTAATGTTAGATCGGTATAGATATTGATAAATTGCTGATTATGGCATGTGATTCAAGTACCTACCTAATTATCAAAGTACCTATCTACTTGAGTCGATTGTCGATTGCATGGCTCATAAACAATGCAAATGCAGTTTATAATTTGTATGGGTTTACAGACATTGGACACGATGTCTGAAACAGGTGTTTCGTATTTTTAAATGCACAATTGCACATGTGCGGTCATGAGTTAAGTTGATTTTCTCTCATAAACACACGTGAAATTGTTCTCGATTCATTAAACATTTTATTAAAAAAACGAGAAAATTCAATTCAAGGGTAAAGGATCAGTATTTTATCAATATCGGTATCTTCGCTAATTATGAAGTATAAGGTGTTTTTATCCCCTCCTCTGGCTGAGATTAGATGACCGTACAATGAGTTTCGATTCTTTGAAGTTTGATGAACTCGAGAATTCATTAACTTCATGGTTTGCTGTTATTTCTTATTGATATGCCTGAGTAATGAGTAGATAATATAAACATGATCGTGTATATGCGAGTAGGTACGTTTACGTATTATTTAGCACTACAGTACGCAGTTATAGTATCTGAGGAAGTTTCTTGGAAAAAGGAAATTAATTCCGAGTAATATTTAATTTCTCGAATACCGTTTTTTTTTTAGAATTTTTCTCTTTCTCCAACAACTTGGACAGGTAATCGAATTTCTGCCATTTTTACTGTCAATCATTAAGGTGATTTTTAAAAATTTGTAGGTATTCTCATTTTACTGAAACAGTGTTGATTTTATAAAATTTTCCAAATTATGTTTCAAAATGAAAAAAATTACCACTTACCTAATTAGATTTAGATTTTTTACCCCATCCCCCAACTGCTTCAGGGGCATGAGAGAAATTGATTTTTAGTGATGATATGCGCCGGAATTAAGAGAAAAAAATGTCAGAATTGGAAAAAAGTTGTCAAATCATTTCAAAATAATTTTTTTGGAAAATTTCTTGAGGAAAAAGGGATTGAAGAAAGAGGGTAGCAAAAAGTGCATTTGCAACGAGATTGCATTTTTTAAGAACTGAAAAATCGACTCTGAAAAAGGTGATAAATTCTCAAAGAGTCTGTAATTTATACCTACTTCTTCCGAAAAATCGAAAAGTTTCAATATTTATTTTTTAGATTTTGGTAGAAATTTGATAACATTTCAAAAATTTAGAAAAATTGTCGAGCTTGATATTTTGAAATTTTGCGTGTACCTATTAAAAACCAAATATACATTTCAACTTCAATTTTCGATAAAAAGATATGAAAATTTGCTTAACTTGAATTCAAAAATCGAAAATTTTTCTTCGGTAGGTACTTACTTGTTAAAAAAATTATTTGATTCAATTTTATATTTGATTTAGAAAAATGTGTTACAAATATTGGAAAGTTGGTTTTCTTTGGCTAAAATTGAGTGTAACTAAGTATTTCCAGTTTTTCGAAATGTTTTCTAGAATTTTGCTTAACCGATATTTTCTTTTTCATCACTTCGATATAATTTGAATACTAAGGTATGTTTTTATATTTCGAATGTGATGGGAAAGTGGAAGCTGGAAATGTTATTTAAAGAGAATAGGGAATTCGTAAATTATTGCTCGGGGTCCTCGCTTAACTCTCACCCCTTTGGAGAGGGGAGGAGGGGGTCACAAAGCAGGATGTTGGATCTGATATAATGTGCCTAAAATACATGATTGATGTTAGTTTAGGGTTCAAATGTATACTCATTCAAGTTCCCTGTCCTGTTTCTATGAAAATTTGAAAAATTCAAAAATGTTCATTCTTACTGGTGCATGGATGATATTTTTTCCCTTTAGAAAAATTATGTTTATATTGATTAAGTAAATAATTTTTTTTTAGAATTGTCTTTCTCAAGTATTCATATTTTTGAGAGGAAATTACTCAATATTAAAGAATTCAAAGATGTAAAAAATCTCTGAAACGTGGATAAAAGGGACGTGAGTAATTTGTAAATTTTATACCTACTTATTTAACCCTTCAAATAGTTGAGAAGGGACGCGTATAAGAAATAAAAATTTTCTAAGCATGCAGATTTTTAATTTCTACTCTCTCATTCTGAATCAGTGAAAAATCACTGATGAATAGTCAGAATTGCAGCACAGGAAAAATCCGAGAAATTCACTGATTTTTCAGCGAAAATTCGCTAACTTTTCAAAGATTTTCACTAATTTTTCAGCAAATTTCATAAATTTCACTAACTTTTCAGTGAATTTTCACTGATTGTTCAGTGATTTTTCTCACTGATTTGTTTTCAGTAAAAAAAAATTCACTGATTTTCTCCTGTGCTGCAATTCTGACTGTTTCTCAGTGATTTTCCATAATTTTCACTGATTTATAATTGAGAGAGTAGAGCAAAATGAGGAGGGGAGATTTTTAAGGTTAGATACCTACCAGAATTTACGATTTTTACACCTTTTCTACTAATCAGAAATACTTTATTGATCCCTACCTTCAAATTGAATTTTTCAAGAAAAAAAAAACTCAGTCATATTCACCCTGTAATCTTTTCTAATTCCAATACTATCATGGTCAGTGTTGCCAGAAACACCGCCAAAATTTTCGATGCTAGTTGAAATTCCAAAATAAACCGGAAATTGCTCTCGCGAGGAAATCATTTGTCTCAGTGTCTGTCTCTGATTTTGAATGAGGGTTAGATTTTTGGAAAAAGTGCGTTTCAAAACTTGGGAAACCAAAATGTAAGCAGGCCAAAATGTATTTTTTGATATCTGACAAATTCAAAATTTAGAAATCGTATTTTTTTAAAGCAAAAAAAGTAATATTTTTGAAAAAAATGGAGTAAAACTATTGAAAACTAAGTTTCTACCTAATATCTACATCCTAAAATCAAATCTACCCATTTAGTCAGGTCTCAATCGTACAAAAAAAGGCTTCCGCGCGAAATTCCTGTTAAAATTGATTTTATGATTGATTCTTGTTCTAGACACTAAAACAAAGAAATTAAGCCCGTATGCCCTTTTTATCCCCTCCCCCTTTCCCCAGGGTCCACCCCCAACATTTCAAAAGCGTGTATTGCCTTATCTAGGGTCGTAATGAAAACAATTTCAAACAAAAGTTGTTCCTCGGCAGCTAATGTACTTTTTCATTTCTTATCAAAATCCATTTTGGAGCAACTTCTACCCCCCCCCCCCAATTTGAAAATAAAACAATTTTCAGAAAACTTCAAAATCACGTATTCTTCATTTTAAGCGGAAAGTTTCAGAGATACGACAAAATTTGTAACCACAAAAAGTATTCAGAATTGAATTTCCTTTGCAATGCGCTTTATCACAACCATTTTTACCAACTTTTCTCGACAGAGTGGTTCTCTCCCCTCCCCCTTATCTCAAAAGTTGGATCCACGAAAAAAAATTGAACGATTTTTGTTCTTCTATATCTAATGCATAATTTCATTTATTATCGAAATTCATTTTGGAGCAAATTTTGTTCGTGGGTCCAAATTTTGTGAAAACGGGGAAGGGGGAGAGGTCCACTCTGTCGGGAAAAGTTGATGAAAATAGTCGTGGTAGAGCTCATTGGAAAGGAAATTCAATTCTAAATACTTTTTGTGATTACAAATTTTGTCGTATCTCCGAAACTATTTGATTAAAATGAAGAAAACGTGATTTTGAGGTTTTCTCAAAAACATGTTTTGTTTTCAAATTTGGGGAGCAGGAGTTGCTCCAAAATGGATTTTGATGAGAAATGAAAATGTACATTAGGTACTGAGAAACAACTTTTGTTTGAAAATTTTTTCATTACAACCCATAGATAAGACGATACATAGGTTTGAAATTTTGGGTGGTGGACCCTGGGGAAAGGGGGAGGGGATAAAAAGAGCATACGGGCTTAATTTCTTTGTTTTAGTGTCTAGAACAAGAATCAATCATAAAATCAATTTTAACAGGAATAGCGCGCGGATGTACCTGACTAATTTCCAGTCATTCTGGGAGCCTCCAGCAAAATTTTTACTTTCATCAGTAGGTAGTTTCGAATTTCTCCAGAATATGCGAAAATCTACTCGAGTAGGTGACTAAAAATTTAATTTCAGGTTTATTTCGAAAACTTCTACAAAAAAAACTCATCTTTGTCACAATTTCCAAGCAAATTTTTGGAGTATGCCCTCCCCTCGTCAAAAATAATTCCAATTTAAAAAGATGAAGTTAGGAGCTTCTACTAGTACTACTCTCTCAATTATAAATCAGTGAAAATTATCGAAAATCACCGAGAAACAGTCAGAATTGCAGCACAGGAGAAAATCGGTGAACATTTTTTTTACTGAAAACAAATCAGTGAGAAAAATCACTGGAAAATCAGTGAAAATTCAGTAAAATTCATGAAATTTGCTGAAAGATTAGTAAAAAATCGTTGAAAAATTAGTGAAAATTCGCTGAAAATCAGTGAATTTCGCTGATTTTTCCTGTGCTGCAATTCTGACTATTTATCAGTGACTTTTCACTGATTCAGAATGAGAGAGCAGGTATTCAAAAAAATGTGTTCCAATAACTTTGGAAGCAACGTATGATGCAATTAAAATCTGACTCTGATAATGTTGAATTTTTTTCATAGGTATACCATACGTACTAAAATGTGGCTCTCAGCGCCAGAAAATTGGAAATTTCTGACCAAAATGGAATTTTTTCCTACTGAACATGCAAATTTTTACTTTAGAAGGTCATTGGACATTATTTTCTCAAAATTTTCAACTCAAGGTTGACTTTTCTGACGAAAATTTAATTTCTGACTTTGGAAAGGAGGGGAAAATTTACCTACTTTTCCCCTTATTCAGCCCGGGCTTATGTGTTTTTCTTGCTTAAAAATCATACATACCTATATGTATAATTTCAATTTAATTCCTTGAATATATTTTCTATCTGATGTACGTAGACTACGTACTGACTACTGACACAGATATATTTTCAAATTAATAAATTTCGCTCCTAGGATTTCTCAATTCAGTTGAACACCTCACGTATAACAGTAGCGAGGTTATAAAAGACACACTCTAGATCACATGAAATGAAATTCGAATCCTTTTCATTCCAAAGACATTAAATATCTAATCAGTTGGAAATTTATTCTGAAAGTCATAATGAAATATGTTTTCAATACGTGATCGGGGCATAGATTGCATCGAAGTTTTCAACGTTTAAAATACTACATAAACATTGTAATCCGATGCATTATCGGTTCAAATCGATAAGATAAAATAATTTACGCGAAAACATTTACTGTAAACATTGGCTGGTGAGTTTTGCAAGTCTTAGTCTACGATTTAGATTTATAGCACTGTAATTGAAAAGCCACAGAAGAAAGCTGCGTTTCATACATATATGTAGTCGATTATTCGATGCAAATAACAAAACCACGCAATGTTTTTAATTAGGTAATGCAATTAAATTTTAAACAATGTGTGCGCAAATGGACCCGACCGACGTAAAAGCAATATTAATACATTTACAGTGACTCATTCACTGGTGGACGATTATGCTGACAGCAATATCAGGTGTTAGATATACTTAAACTTACTGTACCTATGTTATAAAAAATATACCTTCTGGATGACTTCGTCATTTTAACTTTTGCCCTTTTCTGTTTGAATTAATTTCAATGTGGTTTCCTCGATCTTGAGTTTTCCCAATTTTATTCTCGCATGAATTATCATATTTTCCACCTTTTATTATGTATCATACTTGGACCTAACTCAAAAACAAAAAGGTGAAAAAAAAGTAATATTGGTGATTCACTATGATCTAAGGTATATCGTGTCAATGATTCAGTTTATGATTTAATGAAAGGTTATCCTTGATAGTTTTTCTTTGATGCGGTTACCCTCGAAATGGTCATGTAATCGTCGCACCACGCTTCATAAGTATAGTAATTTCAATTAATCATTCATCCTTTTCTTGTAATCGATAATGAAGAGAAAATTGTTACCAGAAGTTATCAGATGATTGGAATTTAAAATGTCAAGTTTCCTTTCGTTCGATTTAATTGGCTTGTTTGAACTCTATCGAGTATATCAAACTTGATATAGGTAATTTTTTATACACAGAAAGCGAAAATTGGAACGTGTTGATGTTGAACGGGTTTCATTGGACAATATATTAATTATTGGCATTCGCATTATTCTACAACACTTCGTGAAACTTCGGTACGAAATCTCGTTGTTGTAGGTTTTTTGATACCAGAAATTCTACAAAGAATACCTACGATGAAATTGCTCGTATCTTTTTATAGCTTCCCTTTTCCGTTGTCTAAACGTGATGGATAGATATCAAAATTTGATAGGTGCTGAGATAAGAATTTCCTCTTCGAAATAAATTTATTGAATTGAATAATTACGTACATTAAATTACAATTTTTTGATTTTGAGGGAAATTAAAGTGATAAATCGATATCCAGATAAGAGTACCGGTGATTAAGATTGGCGAATCTGCCCCAGAGCTGAAATTCGAAACTAACCGATGGAATTTGGTTCTTAGGGTCTGCAAAACCACGTGGTAAAAATTTTGGCCCTCAACTCCACTCCTAGCCCCAGTTATTGGACAAAACGTTAATTTTTACAGCCTTTCTATTAAAAATTTTTATTTCCGCGAGTTTTTCACCAAATTTTTTCAAATTTTCGTGAGATGTACCCTATACTGAGGGGTATCAGTGGGTGGGTTGAAAAAAAAATTGATGGTTTTTTTAAATCCAAAAATTTCGTTTGAAAACTTCAATTCGAGTTTTCTACATGATGTTTCAGAGGTGCAATTTTGAAAAAAATATATTTTATGTACATCATGATATTTTTTCAGAATTTTTTAGGTAGTGGAATACCTTGAAAAATGCAAAAAACCACTTTTTCACAGCGTTTTTCACTCATAAAATGGTCATTTTTGACCGAAAAAATTTTTCTTGTAATTATGTTCCAAAATACGTATTTATACACGACTAGTCAAATTTTCACCTCATTTCATTTCTTTTTCGTGATTTTTGTAATTTCAAGTTCAAATAAGTACAGCACAAGGCTCGAAATTGAATATCTTACTTCATTTTCCATACTAAATTGTCATACGAAAAAATTTGCAACAGATTTATGTTCAGCAGCTCAAACTACTTCAGTGAATTCCATTTTTATGGCCCAAACACTCAAATTTTGAAAATTCAGTTTCAAGTCAACGATTTTGGTAGAGAGGCTCGACTGATATCTAACAAAAAAAAATTTACATGTGTAAATGTGGTCAACCCTAGTATTGACGTACTATTGAAAAAAAATCGTCGACTCAAAAATGAATTTTCAAAATTTGAGTGCCTTGACTATACAAATGGAGTTCACTGAAGTAGTTTGAGCTACAGAACATAAATCTGTTGCAAATTTTTTCGTATGACAATTTCGTATGGAAAATAAAATGAGATATTCAATTTCGAGCCTTGTGCTGTACTTATTTGGACTTGAAATTACAAAAATCGCGAAAAAGAGATGAAATGAAGTGAAAATTTGACAAGTCGTGTATAAATACGTATTTTGGAACATAATTACAAGAAAATTTTTTTCGGCAAAAAATTACCATTTTATGAGTGAAAAACGCAGTGAAAAAGTGGGTTTTCGCATTTTTCAAGGTGTTCCACCACCTAAAAAATTCTGAAAAAAATATCACGATGTACATAGGAACTAGATACATAAAATATATTATTTTCAAAATTGCGCCTCTGAAACATCATGTAGAAAACTCGAATTGAAGTTTTCAAACGCAATTTTTGGCTTGAAAAAATCATCAAAATTTTTTTTTTCAAACCACCCACTGATATGTACCCCTCAGTATAGGATACACCTCACGAAAATTTGAAAAAAATTGGTGAAAAACTCGTGGAAATAAAAATTTTTAATAGAAAGGCTGAAAAAATTAACGTTTTGTCCAATAACTGGAGCTAGGAGTGGAGTTGAGGGCCAAAATTTTTACCACGTGGTTTTCAGACCCTAAGAACCAAATTCCATCGGTTAGTTTCGAATTTCAGCTCGAGGGTAGATTCGCCTATCTTAACCGCCGGTACCCTTAACATTTTATTCATATTGAATGAATCATGGCAATTTTAATTGGAATATCCATGCAGTATATGGAATTATACCCAGACTAATCTTTTCATATTATTAGAAGTTTTTTTTATTGGTTGAGTTAGGTTAAATTGAGTTGTAGGTACTTTAAATCCCTATATTCAACTTTAAAATTGCTCACAAAACCAACCATGTTGATTACTACATTAGCCAGGTACCTATATTGATTTTACATTCACAAATAAATACGCTGAGAATGGCAACAATACCTACCAGTCTACCACAATCCAGTGGTACGATCAAATAGGTAAAGGTTCACAAATGAAGATAGAACTGAAAGTGGAGTGACATTGTGTGCGGTTATTCAATGACACGATGGAAGAATTTTTACACACACGTAGGGTTCTCGAGTCGACGTATAAAAAAATTAACTCAGAAGGTGGTCTTTGGGATTTTTATAAGCTTACAATGATTGGTGTGCGCATTGGTATTATTTGAAAGATCAGACGAGGAAAGCACGTGCAACGTAATGTTACAGGAAAGAAGCAAACTGAACGACAATTAACATTACTTATCATTTTCAAATTAACGCGCCGAGTACGGTGGAGAAAATTAACTCTCGGAGCAACCCACAATTAAATAAATTTAGATTAATCTCGGTGTCGATGTCGGTGAATTATGACACATCGTCGGTTAATTGTGGTACGTATAGGTTAAATATGGTCGGCGACGGTGTTAATTTCTATATTTCATTTCGTGCTTGTCGACATAAGTTTTGTAAATGTCTTTTGTTCGATTAATTGGAAAGAAGTAGCGATATTGTTCGATGAATTTTGGAGGGTAAATTTCCTCTTATCTGAAGAGTTACACATCGTGCACAAGTAAAGAAATCATGATGTATTTAGGTAGCAAAAAATCTTCGTAATTACATCATCCAAAGCGTATTTCAAAGCAGGTAGCTTCTGTATTCAGATGTTTGAAATTTTTATTGAATATTTTCAAGTATAAATAAGGAGGACCTCGAGAAAAAATTTTAGCTCAAAATATTTTCTCCCCCCCTCTACTTAAATTTTTTGCGATTTAAAATTTTGCAAAATTATTTTGAAACAAATAATTTTTTACAAAATGACTCGCTTGAATTTCCTGTTTTAAAAATTCTCAATTTTTGAGTCACTTCAAACTTTGATACCTCCGCAATTGTTTTGAAAAATTATGTCAGATATTCCTGTTTAAATGAATGAGTAGGTAGACGTAGGTAGGTAGGTACTAAAGTGAATAGATTTTTCTGCATTTGAAACTGAAAGTATAATGAATGGCGGGGGGAGGGGTAAGTAAGGGAAAGGCACAAAAATTTGTTGGGTAACTTTAAATGATTTGATCAAAATTTCACCCTCTGATGGCCCGTACCTTTCAAAAGCCTTATTAAAACCTGACTAATTCCAAAATTTATTCAAAAATTCTCTTCCCAAAACTAAAAAAAACAATCCCATTTTACAAAAAAAAAAGAAATTAAAAATTTACAATAAAGTGAAAAATTTTAAGTGAACGTTGATAAAAAATTTCATCAATTTTACTTGGAAAATTATTTTAAAATTTTGATAAAAATTTACATAAACTGTACTAAAAAATTTTACATAAATTTTAGCAGGCAAAAAAATCCAACAAAAATTGATGAAATAATTTGAGTGAATTTTATTAGAAAAATTTTAATGATTATAGTAGGAAACATTAAGTAAATTTTAGTAGGTAGGAGAAATTTAGTAAATTTTAGTAGGAAAAATTTAGTACATTTTAGTAGGAAAAATTTAGTAAATTTTAGTAGGAAAAATTTAGTAAATTTTAGTGAGAAAAATTTACTAAATTTTAATAAAAGTTGTGAATAAATAGGAAAAAAATTGAACAAGTTCCTAAATTTCACTGAAACAAATAAAAAATCCAACCAAAAAATTGTCAATATTACCTACTGAAATAAATTAACTTTACTTGCTGAAAAAATCAAAAAAAAAATTATTGAAAACTCTGTTATGATAGGGAGGTTTAGGTATAAATTTTTTTATTCAAATGTACCAACGACAATATTTTTTACTTTCAACCTACTCCATTTTTTAAAATTAATTAGTTTTAATCACTTTTTGGTGTTCCTAAAATTTTTTGGGTGCAATTAAAAAAATTGAATATCTTTTATCAAAATGATACATTTTAGTTCCCTTCGTTTATCACTAAAAAATGTCAATGTGATTTTCCATCGTTATTTTTCATCATTCTCGTCCTGGTTAATTCAAAAAAAAATGCAGCTATAATAATTATGCATTTTTTTTCAATGTGATAAAGTCGTGAAAACACAGAACAGGATCAAAATAAGGCAGCGAGGGTAGCTGTTGCTTCCTCTACTTAATTGTCGTAAAATTATATTTTCAGTTGAAAAAAAATCTGTTCAGATCAAAAAATTTTCAAAAGTGATCATTCTTTTTTTTTTTTTAATGTTTGTTTCAACTTGACAGATTTGAGAAATTTGTACCTACTTGAAGTACCTATGAAGAATCCGAAAAAATTCCATTTCATTTGAAATTTTTCGATTTTATAACCTCGTTCAACAAGCCAATTTCGTATTGTCCTTGTCAAAAACCACCAAATGTTATTTTTCGAGGTACATAAAAATATCTGTGGTCATTTTAATAAATATTTCTCCCAAAAATATTCCTTTATATTTTTTTTCAACGAATTGACAAAAAACACTGAAAAAATTATTTTCAAAGCACTTTTTGAGGCAAAAACATCTAGATAGGTGCATTATAAAAACAATTTTTTCTCATCCACATAATATTCTTTCAAATTTTCAAAAAATTTTGATTACTTATAGGTTGTCAGATTTGAACCTAAATCATAAAGATGAATTTTCACCAGGTAATTTTGGTCTGAAGGCAACTTTTGTGCAACCTTTTTCCCCGTAAATTTTCTGAGAAAAGTAAAACATCATTTAAACTAATGAGATTCTCAGATTTTTCAAAAATTATCTACTACCTAGAATTTGATTTTTTTTCCTTTTCTGATTTTTTTCAAAATTCGAAGGGTTTTGAAGACGTGATTTCTGTATATTCGCTTCGCTGGAATAAATCTAAATTTTTTCAAATTTTGAAAAACGATATCTGAATTAATGCAAAATGAGATCAGGAAAAAGGGGTCACCGAGGATCTGGTAACTGAAATCCTATATTTTTCTACAACAGTGCGTGATATCGCAGATGCACACTCCTCTCCGACCATTCCCATGCAAACTTCGACCTGGAACACCAAAACCAGTGAAACTACTTTTAGTTTTAATATGCATCATCGATAAATAACGAATGGATGGATCAAAGGCGACAAATTTTATGACCAACAAATTGCAAACTTCCTTCATTTATTACGAGAGTGAACTCGGGATAATTTTAATAATTAAGCTTTGATTGAATACGTGTTGAAGACGACGCGGTGCTTCAAACGACCAAGTTCTACTTACACTGGATTATTTTTCATTGCAAAGCCTTAGGTTACCAGTATTGAAAAATCCACCTCACCGGAAACTGGTTCGACTTCCGTTTTCGTTTTCTTAATCGTGATACTAAAATAGACAAAGTTGATTAATTTTAGACGGAATAAGATATAATTACAATAATTTCATTAATAAAAAAAAAAAACGAAGAAAAACGAATCTCGATATGTAGGACTCGACGCACTATATACAGACGCAACGTTGACCTAAACGTCGAAGAAACACACAGTAGTAAATGGCAAACCTGTTATTTTAAGCAAATGCCGTTTCGCTGTTCCAATATCGGTAATGTCTTCGCAATGGACCTCGCAGCTAGATGACTCAGTTGGCCTAATTGCCTCAACTTGACGAGTTTTTTTCCTTCTTCCTTGCCGACCGCGAAACACTCGAAGAAACGTAAAAGCTTCGGGGCATTGCATCCGATTGGCTCGATAATGATCCTGTTATACCTTCATAAGTACCGCAGAGTATTAAGTTATCAAATCCCTGTCAATGATGCGTCTCTATTCGAAAGGGGTTGTTTTAAATGAGGTCAAAGTTCTTCTAAACATTATGTTAAATAAGTTTAATGCACAAGTAATTCTTTAATGATGGGAAGCACACAACTACCTACTATGTCAACAAAACAAACGTCAGGATTATCAGAAAAAAAGACGTCAATTAGTGTTAACTGCTTTTGTGAGCATTATACCTACCTGTGTTGTATGGTTTGTATTTTATAGGTAATTGATGTCAAATGTTGTGAAATCCTCTAAGGGCAGGTTTTAAATGAGAAAGTTGTATGGGGAAGAAGTGTCGACTGTCCAGATCCAGACTGAATATGAGGTACTTATGTACATATTTGTTGTATCAAATGCGGATCTAATGAGCAAATGTCCGAAATTTCCCTTTCGTTGTTCGAAAAAAAAACGAAAGCCACGTTAGAAAAAAGAAAAAGTGTTTTTTTTGACGAAAATTGTATAATTTCACTTTCAGTTTTCCTTCAAAACTTGGATAATTTTTTGGAAAAATGTTTTGTTCTTGAATTTTTTTTTCGTATTACCGATGTTCCAATTTTCTTGATGAAGTGAATAAGATAGAAATTGTGCCATTTGATTGGTAGGTACAATTAAATCTAATCTGATCAACGACTAGAGCGAGTGAACGTTCCAGGATACTCGTAATTATGTGCTATACTCGAGATTTACGAAGTATATGAACTCGTCGATTTCCGACAACTTGTTCCGATATTGTAAAAGTGGAATAAAAATACAAGAGCGTTGTACGTGGTAAGATTATCGTTGGTACATCAAAGTAGCAAAATAGGGTCTGCCTGTTCATGAAAATAATCGTAGAATACGAAAGTTTCGTTCAAAATTCATAGATTGTGATTTTTTCCCAAGATACTTTGTATATGTAAAAGAATTCCTCGACAATGAATCGTTCGTCTAGACAGGTTTAGATAACAGTTCACTATCTGGACACCGGTTTATTTAACGATGAAATCGAAATCATACGTAAAAATGAGCTGTTTGTCATAGCTCTTCTATTAGGTTGTTGGAATCGTACGTATGCTATTATCCTTTCTTTTATGTAAACGATAAGTACCTATAATGGCTATTTTTCCGGGTGTTTGATGAATTTTTTTCAAAGAAAGTAATTATGGCCGAAAATGTGAAATGTAAAAATTAAATCGAGTAATTATTGTAATCAATACCTAACAGCAAAGTTCGAGTGATGCGTAAAAATTCGTTTGAAAATTCAATTTATTTAGATATGGGGTTAGGTAATTAAAAATTTTAAGATGTTAGGTTCTGATTTCACTGACAATGAATCCACTCGAGATGTTTGTCTTTGATTGGTATGGGATTGAGATTTTTGGAAAATATATGTCCTGAAACCGTAGCTAAATTTTCAGCGGCCCGAGTTGATACCTACAATACCTACATATACCTATCCATTTTTGATGAATTTTCAAAAATTAAAAAATTGGAATTTTCAGCGAAACTGTGACATTACTGAAAAAATATTTTTTCACCAGACTTGACATTTAGATCCCTACCAAATATCGACCTCCCAAACCTAAAGAGCCTTTTCAAAAATTGTAGAGCCTCAAGCACAATTTTGATTTCCTCCAGTTTTTTGAATTTCTCCCAGAAACATTTTGATCACCTTGGATAACAAAAAATCTAGTTTTCGTTTACCTTTGATTCGACCTCGAGGACACCCCAATTGTGTATTTTTGGTCATTTTTTAAGTTGAAAAAAACTCACCGAACCAGCTTACTGATCGATGGTAATGAAAATTTCTCACTCAAAACCAGTTCGTCATAGGTAGAGATGGGGGAGGAGGGCATGGGGGGCTCAAGCCCCCCAAATGTTGAATAACCCCAAATAATTTTTGTGTGTATGTATTTTCAAGGGATAAACTATCAACATTTGACGAATTTCCTGCTTTTTTCAAGTTATTAAAATGGTCTTTTTGATGAAGAAAATAATTAGGTGCTTTCTAGTAGTCGATCAAAAACAATGCACAATTATCGATTGTTGAAACAGAAATTTTTTCAAAAATTCTGTAAATTTTGTTTTCCCATGTAGCAAAAAAATACGAAATTTTGTAAAAAAAAAAACTTCAAAAAACACGAAATTTCTACACCAAAAAAATGTAATTTTTTCAAACAACAAACTATATTAAAAAACGAATTATTTTCTTTCTGAAAATCATCAATTTTTGAAATTTTGGCCCTCGCTTCACTCGGGCATATGAAAATCAAAATATATTTAAAAATGAGAGATTGAAGATTTCGCCTCCATTTTAATACTAAAATTTGATTTCGGTGAAGAAATGAATAAATTTAGCTTTTGGGTTCCCTGTTCTTCAAAAATTTTCGCCCTCACTTCACTCGGGCTCGATAACTTTACACAATTCATCCTCAAAATGGTGGTATGGATCCTCTTTCCTTCCATTGATTTTTCATATTGAAAAAAGGTTGAGTAAAAATCTCGTAATGATAAAGATAGAAAATTTTTTGAAAGGGTCGAAAATCAACTTTTTTTTAAACTGGGACTCAAGCACCCCCCCCCCCCCCACCCACCCAAAGTTACGGCCTATGTCCTCGAAACCAAATTTAATTATTTCATGCAATTTTGGAGTCTCTGGTTACCTATATTTATTTTGATTTTTTTCAATTTAAAAGCCGGTCAAAGATGCACACTTGAGATATTGGCCAGGAAATTGACTCAAATGTTAAATTTCTCGTTAAAGTAATCAGAAGGAATCTAGAACTCGGTTTTTGGCTCTCCAAGTTGGTTTGAGAACCTTCTCTGAAGATGAAAAAACTGGAGAGAATCGAAATCTGGCTGGAACTCCAGAATGGCTGGAAATGGTCAAATTTGAGTTGGAGGTTTGATATTTGATATAGGGACCTGAATTTCATCAATCATCAAGTTTTAAGAAAAAAAGTACTTTAAAAAAACGTATTTTTTTGAAAAAATTTTTTTAAATGAAGTCTGTCGGAAATTAAAATATTAGTTTGGACAACTAGATTTTTGAAAATTGAGGTTTTAGAATACTTACGGTCTTTCCAAAAATTGCAATCCAGTTCCACTCGGAAGCGTACATTTTTAGAAGGACTTCCTTCCTAAAAATTGATGTTTTTCAGATTGAAAAAAATTTTTCCAAGTGTCCTCGAAATGTTTAAGCAAATTGTATATTTTTATTTTTTCCTCCTTAATTTTTTCAACATTTCTAACCAACTTTGAGCTTTCAAAAAGACTGAAATGAGTTTTACAAATGTTTAATAATTTAATTTCCAAGTACTTGAAATAAGTTTCACAGAAGTTTTAACAATTTTTGTGCAACTGGTTTCAAATACTTCAAAAAAATTATGAAAGATAGTAACAAAATTTTTAAAAACAGTGGAAATCTTTTCAAAAACATAAATTCCATACTTTTTTTCAAAATTGTTCAAAAATATTAAAATTATGAATGCAAGTCATGTACCTATTAAAATTCAAAATGAGTATTATTGAAGCTTCCAAAAAAAAAAATGAACAATTATATTTATGTGAATATTTTGTTGATGAACATTTGAATAAAAATTCAATAAAAATGAGAATTGACCAAATTATAGGTATGCTCAAGACGAAAATCGTTTTTTGTGCGTATTTTTTTCGCAGAATTAAAAAATTCTCAACTGGAACATATAATTTGGTCGATTCTCGTTTTTGTTGAATTACTATTAATGGACTGGAAATAATTAAAAATTGGATTTTTTTCTCAAGAAAACACTCAAAAATATTCTGAAAATTATTAAAAATAATTGTGGATCACACACAATTACCTATTATTACGAAGGGGTTTTTTAAAGTAATAAATTGAGAATTTTTCATTTTCTTAATTTGTTTGTAAATAGGTAGGCATTGAATAAATTTAATTTGTTTTTTTGCATGAATTGCTAAAAGATTAATTAATAGATGGAACTGAGAGAATTTAACACTCCTTTTTTCTTGAGAAAATGGGACTCATCCCCCTCCCCAAGGTTGAGAAAATCGAGGAACACCTGATGGAAATTTTTTCTCATTTTGACCTCATTGTGCGAAAAACTTCAACGATTCAAAAAATTTCAAATAAGTTACTTATCACAAAAATTTTCTAAATTTTTTTTTTTCAAGTTACATTGAAAAGAAATGTATTGATGAGAAAAGAAAAAAAATCCTTAAATTAAATACCTAACTATTTATTATTTCAAAGTATTTATTATGTAGGCTCCTTTACTTACATACGATTACTTTGTGTAAAATATTTAATATCTTTGACAATTTTGAACGTGGTCAAATTCAAACACATCGTAACTCACGAGCAAGTTTTTTTCGTTAATTTACCAGCTGAAAATTTAATATTGATTACACGAACGATAAATCCGTTAATTCTCAACTTGTTTCTGAATGTTTGTTATTGCACGCTACGTGACATGTTTTATTGTACCATCACGTTTATTCTATGTAGTATTATTGCACCATCTTTGAATCGAGATAACATGATGGTTTCATTCCCCTCAATATTTAAAAGATTTTTCAAATGCCAACTGGAAGATTAAAACGTATTTATACCTTAATGCCACAAACTTGGAAACAGTATCGAATTATTTAAATTTCTGATTGCGAAATTTATGTCCAAAAAGACACTCGAAAGTACCTAATCTTGAAAACATAGCTTCTGATTCGAATAAACACAGAGACCTATCGAACCCGCATTTATATTTGGTATAGCCGCAACGCCACGTGTTTCATCCATCATTACCATTGTTACGGATCATTTTATGGAGTAATACTGTTGGATAATTGTGTAGACTGTAAGAATACATACCTACTCGACAATTTGTTATAATAAAAAACATCATTACTGATTTGTTTCAGTGGTCGTACAAATAGTGCCGACGTTCGCCGGAAAGCGAAAATTTTCCTTTGCGGGTGATGAGAAGTAAGATATCGAGATTTTTTTCTATACTTAATTTATTTTTAGGTACCTAGGCTACCTACGTAGTAGGGTATTTTTATTTATGTGGCTTACCTAGATCTTAGGCCTACCTTAAGGTACGAGTACATACATTACACCATACTTAATTGTGTGGTAGAATTTATATCTAATTAAATTTTACATACACAAATAGAAGTGATATCTCTTTCTCGAATAAGTAATTGAATTTACAGTGTAGATAATATTGTGTATTTGTTATTTGCAATTAACCCACGTTACGTACCAAGCCTACATTTGTACCTACCTAATTGTATTGCCCAATCGAATCGTAACGAATTAATTGGAAAATATGTCTAGGTCAATTTTTCCATATTCATAGGGGTGATACCACTGAATACCTATATCAAAAGTAAACCATTAAATAGGTGACTAAATTTATTGTGATGAAAATGATGAAATTGACGTAATGTAGGTATTTCCACATACGAGTATGAATGATGAGTAAACATATGTCCAACGATACCCGGATTTCTACTCATCTCTCTAATTTTTATTTTCAAACGAAAATGATTATCAATTTCACGTGTGTTGTTACATATTCACATAGTTGGCTAATTAGTCGAGTAGGCGTCCTTTCGATGAATAATTTGAACAGTAAACAGCCGCGATATTTTCTTTCGAATTTTTTCAATTCTTTTTTAATCATGCTGAATGCATTCGGCTGTACCCCTGAAAAAAGTACAGCATCCATTTTTTTCAAATTAGTTTTTCGACATACTTATTGAGCCAATATTGGTAAATGGGGTCACTAAAATGTGAAATTTTGGGAGACACAAGAGAGATCAAAGTATGAAAGGGTTGTGTCCAGATGGAGAATTGTGTTTGGAAGAGAAATCGAGCTTCCCTTAACAACACCATAAGGCAAATTTTATCAAACAGCGAATTATAATTTTTTTTGCGGAGATCAGACTTTTCCTAGCCCTGGCTTTCAATTCACCTGTGATAGTTCATAAAAATCATCTGAAATGAGTATTTTAAAAAACGGACTTTCAGGACCAGACCAAACTAGGGGAGGAGGAGAAGCAAAGTGAACAATTTTCCTAGTCCCTTCAGTAATTACAAAATCATTGTTAAATCGAGAAAATTACTTTCAATTCTGAAAATTTTAAAAAGTGACGAAAGATAATTTTTTACACAATTTGTAATTTGAGTTTTTAATGATACCAATTTTGGTTCGTGATTGTTGATATTATGTCTGGAAATAATGATTCAAATAGAAAATTAAAGTTCTTCAGATTACGTTTTGTACAATTTCTCAAGCAGATCAGCATTTCCTATTCAGAACGAAAATGTAATTTTGTGATCATATCGGTAATTACCTTGATAGAGGGCTGAAAAAGCTGGAGAAGTTGGAAAAAAATTATTTTTGAAAAATAGTGGAAGTGTGGCAATTGTGCAAAAGATATAAGCAGAATAACTTGTGGAGAGGCTTTAGGTATTTATTTTCGATTTCGAGGATAAAAGCCTCAGTTACGGATTTATTTGTACACAACTCTAGAGGAGTATAAATTTTTCTATACCATTTTTTTTTTTTATTTTCTCTAGGAGGGATCATAAAAAAGTCAAATGTGACCAAAAAAAAGACGTTTACGAGGTAAAAAAAAAAATTAAAAATGAAACGATTTGAAACCATTTTCAAAAATACTGATTTAAGTAAATGAAGACAAGCGAGACGACGACGAAATATTTTCAAAAAAGAATGTTCAAGAGATGAAAAAACTATATAATTTGAATGGAAATTTCATTTTTTGGTCACCGAGAAGAGGGAGGGAACTCTCTCAATTATAAATCAGTAAAAATTAACGAAAATCACTGAGAAACAGTCAGAATTGCAGCATAGGAGAAAATCAGTGAATTTTTTCTAATGAAAATAAATCCGTGAGAAAAATCACTGGAAAATCAGTGAAAATTCACTGAAAAGCCAGTAAAATGTATGAAATTTGTTGAAAAATCAGCGAAAATTCGCTGAAAATCAGTGAATTTTGCTGATTTTTCCTGTGCTGCAATTCTGACTATTCATTAGTGACTTTTCACTGATTCAGAATGAGAGAGAAGGTCGAATTCATAACACCCTTGTGTGACTACACTACTGTTGCACACAATCATACATAGTTTACAAAAATTGTAATTTTCGGTGGCATCACTCAGGGCCCACATCACTAGAGTGATGGCAATTTTTTTAGATCAGACTTTTTTGGGGTGAGGCCTAGTCTTCCCCGACTTCCCTTTGGTTATGTTTCAGGTCATTTTAAAATTTCAAAATTCTGATCTTTTCTCAAAATGACCCCCATTTTTCCTGCTGAAAATTCAAAACATGCGGGTAAGGACGACAAATATCGACCACTAAGTTTAAAATTTGAATAACTTGAACTATAATTTATGAAAAGTTGTCAATGATGGCTTGAAGGCCTTATGTATCTAATTTAATATCCCTAAGTCCTAGACCCTAATAATTTACTAAATATTTTTCCCAATTTTTTTTCGGAAAGTTCCACTTTAAATAAATGAAAAATGGGTTCCTAATTTCGACCACTATCAGAAGTTTATTCCACATGTTTAAAATTAGGCTATCATGTTGTTTTTATAATTTCTTTTTCACAGTCTGAACTAATGAAACCAAAATTACAACTCTAAGGTCAAAACTTAAGAAGATAAGTATTCACAAAAAACCAAGTGGCTGATATTAGGCAACCCATAAGAAAAAATGTGTACATTTTTTTGTACTTTTTTTCATTTTACGTAGAAATTAATAATTATTGACATAAATTCTTTGAAATTTCACCAATTTCACCTTGATTGAATAAAAAATGTTGACCTTTGAAATCGAGATCGTTAATTTTCTACAAAGCACAGCAGAAAGCAATGAAATTTTGGGAGTAGGTGAGTTGATTCCCTAAATTCAGAAATGTATAAATTGATTCCCACTTTTTTGGGATATGTTTGAATTAATTTCCATGGGGGGGGGGTGTACGTGTACGAGTTGAATCTGTACCTCTGAGATTTAAAAAAAAATCATGTTATAGAATTTTTTTCAGTTTCTAGTATGCAGGTAGTTGAAAAGCTGCAAATAGAATTTTTTAAAAAATAAAGTTTTTAGAAATTTATTCATTTTATAGGCAACAAATTTTGGTTATCATTTTAAAATTGAATTTTTCAGATTTCAAAAAAAAAATTTGAATAATAATTGAGAACATTTTTCAAATTTTAAAAAAAAAGTTTCAAGATTTATGTTTCCAAATTGAGAAGGATTTTTCAAATATTTGATTCCTAAAGTGCATTAGTTTTTAAAAAAATCGATTTTTTTTAATAATAAATGACTTACTTACATACAATTTTTTTACTTTAGGGCCCAAAAAATAATTTTTTATACTTCTGGGAGGTCTGATTAAGGGTAAGGTGCCCCATTATCGCCCACTTTTTTTGAAGTCTCACCATTTCAAAAGTTTAAGGGCTGGAAATGTCATTGATGACTTAATGGATACCTACATCCTTCCCCTACAATTGTGGAAAGCCCCGGGGCCATCCGTTAAAAATGTAGTATTTTTTAGGAATTTTTTTCTGAAACATGTCAAAATGCGATGTCGAAATTTTGGGTTCCTAATATCGACCACCGACTGATTTTGTCCGGTATGAACGAAATCTACTGGAAAACATTTTTTTCGTGTTCCTCTTTCACAGATGAACAATTTGAGACCAAAATGACAACCCTACGACCAAAATTCGAGAAAATTGAAAAAAACAAAATCGCTTAAAAACCAACAAATGACATAGGATTTATAGTGGTCGTATAAAGGCACAGCAGAAAAATGAATTTGAGTGATTATTCTGTTCAAAATGTATAAGATATGGATATTTTAAAATTCATGGATTACAGTCGAAACTTGAATTTAAAAAAAAAAAAAACATGAATTCGATAAATTTTAAGATCAATTCAAAGCTGCAAAGAATTTAAAAAAAAGTTTTTTTGGCACAATTGTAATCTTTTTCATTTTTTGAGTTTTTGCTTTCAGGAATGTTTCAGAGTTGGTCTATTGAACATTTTCATTTTCGATTGAAGCAATTGAGAAAGGATTTTTCAGATCGCTGTCGCCTGCATAGAAAACGCTAAGAATAATGAGTTAGTTACATACATTGTGTACTAGGCGCAAAAATAATTCGGGAGCTGATTACTAAAATTTAGAAATTGAACTTCTCGACTTTTCCTTGATTTTTTTTTAATTTGCTTTTTTAAAACATCGCTTGTCATTGAAAATTTGGAAAATTTCTTCGATTTGATATCGTATTTTGTAAAGTAAGAAAATCTAAAATTCAACCTTTTGGGATCGGGAGAGGAGGGGGGGGGTAATAATGCAGGGATGTACCTTCATTCGTTTTTCTTTTTACATGAATATTTCGTTGGGAATTAACTCACCTACGCCCGAAATTTTTCATTTTGACTTCTTTCAAATTATTTTTTGTCGATAACTTCGCGAATTCTGGCTTCTGGGTTATATGATTTTGGTCTAATTCGATTTTTGTGCAAAAAAATGGATAAATACGAAATTTTTTTCCCAATAGCTCGAGGCATTACCGGCCGATATCATCTGTTGGTTGAAATTAGGCACCTTATCAAAATTTGACGTCTCTACCCTTATTTTGATCACTCGGTCATAAAAACGATTCAATCCTAAATTGCGTTTCGTTCAAAAATATGCCAATTAACCACCGAAATCATACACGATTCATTACTCCATCATCATCGTTTAAAAAGTCAACTACCTGTACTCACGTATGGAAAAACTCTGATCGTTGATCGGTGCCGATCGATTATATTCTAATAAGATGCTCGGAGTACCTGCGACACCTTAGGCTACGTAAAACCCATCTAATTAAACGCGAGTTCAGATCCAGACACTCGTACAGTTTCATCAACCTCGTTCATTTATCATATTACACTGCACACCTGCGAAGAACGAGACGAAAACGAATTTGGCACATGTTTATGGGCGCGTTAGATTTCGTTGACGGAGAAAGGATTTCGATAGGAAACGCGTGGTGAAAAAATTAGTTACCTAAGCCACTCCGGCTTAAAATCGTACTCGTAGTCGTATTCTAAAACGAAATGAGTGATTCGTCATTAGCCAGAGTAGGTCATTAGAGTAAATAATTAGACTAGAAATGATCGGTACGGCTAATTGGCGAAATTCTTCCTTACCTCGATCATTTTTCAAGGCTAACGAACTCGAATTCGCAAAATATATAAGCTATAAATCGTATCTACCTATATTTCCGACATACTATATCCGTACCTTATGATACGACCAAGAGATGTTTCCATTGTGTAATACTCATCGCCAGATCCGCGTGTTTGCAGAAACTATCGCATACCGATCTTTGAAAAACCGAAAAGAAAAAAAAAACTAAGGTCAATGATTTTTCTGTGATCGCCGCTCATAGTGCGGCGTTCGCTAGTTAACTTTTTTTCCTCCGGTAGGTGTGCAGGTAACCGTTAGATTATTTTGTATTTTTGTAACAATGATATGCCCTCCGTGTTTTGTTCTTGTTCAAGGTTATCGGGCACAATTTCAGTGCAAAAATCGCCTCTCTTAGTTTTTTTTCTCGCTTATCGTACGTATAATACGCATAAATTGTCGATACAGCGTTATGCGGGTTTCCAGGGTATAATTTTCCGTAGCACCTGATAATCTATACGTGTAAATGAAGTTATAATTCATTTTTGTGAAAAAAAAATCCACTAAATATCGGGTACTGGTCGGCATCCGTCGAAGAACTCGGATCGTTTACAATGTTGCCGAGGCAAAAGTGAAAGAGAGATTCAAATTGTTCTCGTGGATATTTTATAACCTTTCCGAACGTGTTGGTAATCATAATCTGGAGGCCTTTTGTTCCGCGTTCAAACTGGCATACATAGCTTGTTTGCTAATCGTGATGGTATACTAGATTGGGTTTTTTATTTCATTTTTTTTCTCTTTCGCCTCTCGTATGGTCGACGTACGTATTCGTTTGTATATTCTGGTCATCTCTGGTGTGTGATATACGTATAGAGAAGAGAGGTACATGTGAGTACACGAAACCGGTATTACGAACTTGAGGAATAGGCTGCGGTTGTAAAAAATTAAAAGCGGTTTCTTGGTCCTTGACCTTTTCTAATTCGCGGGTGCAGTTCTCGTATAATAAATGTGTCAATATTTAGGGCTCCGGAGCCTCGATCTGGGTCCAAATTCAGAATCATGGCTCATCAGGAACCTCGTCAAGTGTCCCTTGGGGATTTTGATAAAATTTGGTCTCAGGGGTAGCCCTTGACTTGAACACCACACTACTAAAATTTTAGCTACCAATAAAGCTACAAAACCCGAAAAATAGGGTAAAAATTCCCAGCCTCTTCTATAGCACCTAGAAAGCCAATTTTTTTTTAATGGCTTCCTTGGAACAATTACTCTCAGGAAAAAATACGAACGGGACAAAATAAATAATTTAAAGCCCCCAAATTTTGAGATCAAATTTCGAAAAATTGTATTGTCTTAAGTTTTTTGGCCCTCACTTTGTCCCCAATTCATGTACAATTTTCGTTATGGTCTCTTTAGAAAGAGGATGACATTTTCTACATTTGTCTGATAAGTCAAGCTTTTTTCAAAAAGGTCATGTGGGCCCTGAAAAGCAGAGGCGTGACGAAGCAATATTTCTGGGGGGGTGAAGCTCAAATTTTCCCAACTATTTTCCGAGAAATTCCCAACTATTTTTCCTACTTCCCAAAAAAAATTCCCAACTAGGTAATTTTTATCGTGGCTGCCCAGGTGTTGTGAAAAAAAAACACAAATAAACACACTTGACAAAATTTCAAATTTCTGAAATTTCAACTTGAATGCAGCCTTGAGAGGCAGTGATATGGACAGAGACGAAACTTAGGCAAAAGTCTGAAGGGGCGAAAATAAAAGATTTGCTAGTTACATTTTCAAAAAAAGGGAACTTTTCATAAATTGCACGCAAGCCATTGCAATTTTTACCTTGTTTCAGTAAATAAAAAAATCTAGGTTAGACTAGGTAACATATGTATTGATAATTATTTTGTTAAGATTTATACAGATTTAATAATGTGTTGAGCCCGAGCGAAGCGAGGGCAAAATTTTTTTTAGCGAAAATAGACTTTCAAAAATTGAAAATTCAACACACTTCTCTCTTTGAGATTTTCCAAAATGTGACCAATACTTTCGAATTCTTCTCTATTCCTGCTTTCTATTTTCAACATCATGGTCACTGACATCACAACAAATAGAAAAACAATTTGCAAGATTTGGAACGTAATATTTAACCCGAGCGAAGCGAGGGCAATTATTTTTTTTTGAAAAATGTATGATAAAATAAGCAAAAGAACCACTATTCTGAATTCCTTCTTAAAGATTTTTGAAAAGCGTGTCTTGAAAAAAAACAAAGGAGTTCAATAGTGATCATTTGGCGAAAAAGGGTGGCTTTAGTGACTAAGCGTGAAAATAGGGGACAGCCATTTAAAAGCTGATTTCTGTCTGAGGCCTGTAAAACCAATAATAAATGAGAAGGAAATTTTTTTCCCCCTTCAAAAAGTATTCAATATTGTCTGAGATAGAAGATGAGAGTGTTCATATCATTGTAAGTAGCGAGGGCGAAAATTTTCGAAGAAAAAGTATATACAAAAGCTGAAATTTTTTCATTTTTCAAATTAATAGGTGAAGTCCTCAACTCATACTTCTTAAGTAATTACATTGGTTTGCCTAGGTGTTGGTATATGCCCGAGCGAAGCGAGGGCTAAAATTTGAAAAGTTAGTGATTTTTAAAACAAAAATAATAATTTTTTCAATAGATTATTCTTTGAAAAATTTCTATTACTTCCATATAAAAAATTTGTGATTTTAAATGTTTTTTTAAACGAAATTTTAGCTATTTTACACAATTTCCAATCAACTTTTTCGATATTCTCAAGTTTTTTCAACATTCCCAAGTACAACTTTTCAAAAACTTGGGAATTTTAACTTTTTTGAATCTAAACTTGAGAGAATTGGAATAAGTTGAGAAAAAGTTGGGAATCCCAACTTCACACAATTTTCCAAGTCCAAATTAGGGATTGTGATATTCTCAATTTTTTCAGCTTTCCCAAATCCAAACTTCAAAAAAGTTGGGACAATTTGGAAAAAAGTTGAAAATCTCAATTGTACCCAGTTTTCCTAAAATTTGATTAGGGATTGTGATTTTCTTAAATTTTTTCGACTTTCCAAAATTCAAACTGCGGAAAAGTTGGGACAAGTCCCAACTTTTCCCAATTTTCCCACTTTTTCCTGATTTTCCCAACTTTTCTCAACTTTGGAATCGTCTGGGGGGGTTACGCACCCCCCCCCCCGTTAGTCACGTCTCTGCTGAAAAGTCAAGCTTTTTGACTACCTACATCGTGGCACTTCGATGATACGCTACCCAGTGATGTAAACTTTTGTATGGAGGAATCACGTGGAACAGAAAATATTAGTAGAGAAGAGTTTCCGCTTTGTGAAAAACCTGGAAAAGTCAAGGAATTTTTATAGTCTGAAAAATTCAGAAAATTTTGGAATTTTCTCTGGAATTTTTTAAAACTAAAAAATAAATAAATTACCTCTTTGAAAAAGTGTTGTTTTGCTTATTTTATTATATATTTTTCAAAAAATGTTATCCTTGCTCTACTCGAGTCAAATTATTGCTTCTCTTGACTTATTTTTTTATTTGTCATTTTTATTCACCGCGATCCAAAAATGCTCGGAAAAATCATGGGATGAATTTTTTGGGATGAAATTCCATCCCAGGGATCATTTCGGGCTTATAAAACCAAAAAAATACGTGCGATTAGACAGCGATTAATGGCGAAAATTTTTGCCCTCGCTTTGCTCAGAATTAATACGTCGATATGTTTCGACAAAATCATTAATATTTTACCTTCACTTATTGGAATAGGCCGAAAAGATTGCAAGGACTTGCGTGGAATTCATACATTTGAAACGCGCACTGAGAAAAATGGAGAATGAAAAATGAATAGAAAGTGTTGCAAAAAATTATAAATTTTATTCAAAAAAAATAAATTTTATCCAAAAAAATAAATAAATTTTATCCAAAAATAATAAATTTTATCAAAAAAAAATAAAGTTTATCCAAAAAAAATAATAACGGGGCACCATTCGCAAAATTAGCAATTTTTATCAAAAAAAATAATAAAATTTATCACGAAATTTGGTAAAGTTTATTGCATAGAAAATAAAGTTTCGTCAATTTTGCGATAAATATTATTATTTTGCAATAAATATTATTATTTTTTGAATAAATTTTACTAGTTTTGTGAATGGTGCCTTTTTATTATTACGTTTAATAAAATTTATTTTTTATTTTTTTGAGTGCGTAGACATTTTTTCAAAGTTTAAGTCCGGAAAACCCCGATTTATCATTTGCATGATTTGGTAGATTCCCTGACGTTATTTATGTACCTATTTTATTTTTCAAAGCTTTATAATTTTTTTTTAAATCAAAATTATATCCTATGCCCCCTCCTTGGTGCTTCATGAATATAATAATTATGTAAAAGGTCTGAAAAACTTCGAAAATCAAGAAAAATTGTCACTTTTTAGTCACTTTTTCACTTCCAAAAGTCCCTGAAGTCACTCGTTTTTTCGTTTTACACTCGTGTGTTGCGTGGAAATGTTGAATTTAATTTTAATTGTTTTCATTTACTTAAATGAGAAAAATCAAAGAAAAATCATTAAAAATGAGATTTCTGTTCAAAAGTATGCCCTCTCATGTTCAAATTAGGCAATATGTGTAGGTGCATAACGTTTTTCGCTCCTCGCTCCTCTCAACTTGTTCTACCCATTGGCCAATTGGCCATAATGATTAATGGTTTTATGAAAAAAAAAATTGCTCATTTAATTAAAATACATCACAAAAATTAAAACTTCAAATTTTCATTTTGGGAGTTGAACTCAAAACTGACAGCTAAAATTCTGATGGTGTGGTACTTAGGTTAAGGGCTACCACTGAGACCACTTTTCATCAAAATCCTCGAAAGACACTTCATGATGCGAAGTTCTCTAGTCAGAGGAAGTTCCCCCGACAGAAATAACACCGAAACGAGAAATTTATCTGTTCACTTTTATTGGAGTAGAATTGGAAAATAATGCTGACTAATAAGTGAAACGATCGAGCGAGAGGTGTCGTCAAAACCAATTCACTTTTTATGCTAATTTTTACAAAATAATCAATTAATGTTAATTTTACCGCCTTAAAAAAAAGAAAAAAATTGGTAATAATCGTATACTTACTTACGCATTATTTGTGCGGTAATTTCGTGACATTCGATGTGACAGTCACGTTAAAAGAGAGAGCGTAATGATTGTTGGAACAGTTAAAAAATATACATACATAAACCGAGCTGCCGGCGCGATACCGATACGTAAAAATAATACGTGTATTGATACATGATTAGGATTATGTAAGACGTTTGATTATCGAGGTCCCCCCTCCCCTCGTGCCTGTTATTTTTCACCCATTTTTTAAAATCATCAATCAGGAAGTACCTATATCGTACGTGATAGATGTACCATCGAGGGACTTGTATTATTTATTATTTACGTCTTATAGGTATAAGTACCTATACATACGTACATAATAATGCTTTTATTAATTTATGCTCGAAATTTTACTTAATTGATTAATCAATTTTTACGTAATTAGCGCCGATACGATGCTTCGAGTTTGTAATAGGCGTTTATTACTTTTTATATTTGTGGTGAAATTTGCGCTGATTTATCGATATTGTAATTAATCCAATTTGATAGTTGTAAATGAATTATGTTGCTAATTTTTACGCTTTTTGATAGGATGTATGGTACTGTGTATGGGATTTCTTCATGTTGTTAGGTGATTTTTTGATTGGCATGACGAGTAGGGAGTAGAATACGCGCGTTTGAATGAATAATTTTTAATCGAGGTGTATGGATCCTTTCGTTGCATAATTTAAAATTAATCGATTGAAAATTGTATTAATTTTTCCCTTGAAGTGAGGTTCTTTTAATTGAATCGCGGATTAATTTTTTATAGGAATAGGCATTGAATGATCCCTGATAAGTAAGACCTTTTTATACCTAATTTTCTCAGCTTTTAAATTTAAAGTCATCCGATCATTCCTGATCAATTTTTTTCTCTTAATTTTCAACATTTTTGGGGGTTGATCTATAGAATTACGATCCAGATTTTGAAAACCGCTGACTTATGTAATGACATTTTGTTAGGTATAAAAAACTTGGGAAAATTTTGATAAATTGATAGTAGCATTTAGTTCAGCTTATATCTTGAGAAATTTTTGTTGAAATGTCAAAAAATAGAAATTTTTGTTGAAATGTCAAAAAAATAGAGTCAAAAAATATAAATTTTTGTTGAAATGTCAAAAAAATAGAGTCAAAAAATAGAAATTTTTGTTGAAATGTCAAAAAAATAGAAATTTTTGTTGAAATGTCAAAAAAATAGAAATTTTTGTTGAAATGTCAAAAAAATAGAAATTTTTGTTGAAATGTCAAAAAAATAGAAATTTTTGTTAAAATGTCAAAAAAATAGAAATTTTTGTTGAAATGTCAAAAAAATAGAAATTTTTGTTGAAATGCCAAAAAAATAGAAATTTTTGTTAAAATGTCAAAAAAATAGAAATTTTATTTATTGAAATTTTAGGCAATTTTAAAAATTAAAAAAAAAGAAAAAAATCTCAAACATAGATTATGATAACGAATGCTGTCACGAACAGAGACGAACCCTGGTCTAAAATCTAGAGGAATGAAAATGAAAAATTTGCCGAATTGAGTGGGCTTCCCCCTCCCACATGACTGTTACGTCCAGATTGATCATCAATGTCATCATGAAAGTTGGCTTCTGAGGTTCTAACTTTATGGATTTTTGTTAGAATATTCTAAAATCAAAAATGCCTGAAGAACACGAAAAACTGGCTCTGTTGAAAATTAAGTAGATACTAGATTGGTACCTACCTACCTATATATCACGAGATAAAATTTCAATAAGTCAGATAAATTTTTTAGCTAGGCTATATTATGGTGGTGCTGAGGGTCTGTGCATGCAATTGATGATGAAATGTTAGCCACCAAATTTTTCATGGTGTTTACCGGCAAGAAAAAGAAGAAAACCCAGAAAATAGCGAGAATTTTATTTTAGTAGCAAGAAACCCAGAAAATGGCTAGAACTTTAATAATTTAACTGCAAACAGCACGAATTTTCAACATTTTCTTCTTTCATTGAATTTTTTATTCGAAGGTTTAAAAAAGGGTTCCTTTTATGGAAACTTTAAAGTAAGAAAAAGAGCATGAAAATTTCAGAAAAATGGCAAGAATTTTTATTTTTTAGAACCAGTGGACAATATGTTTTTAAGACCAAATTTCAGTCAACACTGACATGATGATGATTTGTTAGATTTTAAAAAACTTAAAAATTTGGCGAATCAATATACATAGTACTTGATAAATTTTTTGTTCAACTTTTGAAAATTTGAAAAAATTTTGGCTTATCGATATTATAACTTTTTGTTGCACTTTCGAAAATTTTAATGAAGCGAAATAATGACTTTTTGTCAGATTTTTGGAAACTTGGAAAAACCTCTGTTAATAGCCAACTAAACCTGATATTTTGCTCATAAAATTTCGAAAATTCACAGAAATGTCAAATATTGAAATTGCTTTGCGATCTTGAAAATTATAACAAAAGAGTTGTTTAATTGAAAATCCGAAACATTTTAACAAAAAAACCTTCTTTAAAACATATTCATGATTTAAAAACTTTTGCTCAAAAACAAAATTTGTGTAATTTTTTTCGAATAAACTCCTGTACCTCTCCTCCCCTCCTATCTTTAATGAACATCAAGGTAAAAACGAAAAAAAGTTGAGAGTATTGAAGGAACAAAAATGGAAAATTGCTGACCCAGAACAGATTTTTTCCAATTTTCCAACTTGCAATAAAATTTTTCCTGTTCAAACTGTAAATTTTATACCAAAAAGGTCTCCAATTTTTTCAAATTTCTGACTAGGACTTAATTTTTTCAACTTGAAATGAAATTTCGCGATGGTTGGGATCTCATTCGGTTTGATTTCACCACAAAGCCAAAAAATTGTAGTGGAAACAAATCAAAAACCATACGTATTCAATCGGTCTGTACAAAAAAGTCCAAACTCATCGTCATCTTCCAGAATGAAAACAATTACACCTTACAATTAGTCTCATTTCAAATACCTATACGATTTTTGAACTTGACCTCTTTTTGCATGAGCCAATAAATATACTGACGAATATTTCATTTATTCTAAAATTTTAATCATCATTCACTTAGGTCCAAATGAAATCTTGAAGTGTCAAATTTTGACAATAACAAATGTTTCAAAATCTTATATTTCAATAATTTTCATTGAAAAAAAGAATCCAATTGAAATTGATAAAAATACCATGACAAGTCAAATTTTTAAATTTTCATTAATGATAAAAATCAAGATGGGTAGAAGGAAAATACAAAAAATGAATGGGTTCCACGCTTTCATTTTTTAAAAAAGTGAGTGCAAAAGTTTGAAAACCCCTGAATAGTACATATATTTAAAGAGTTACCAGATATTTGAAAAATCAGCTAATTTATAAAAAAAATCAATATTCAAATGTTTTTTAAAAAAGTTATTTTAAAAAACATTTAAAACTTTAAAAATCGATCAAAATAATCGGAGTTTTGGGGAATTTTCGATATTTTGGACATTATGTCCAATTGTTCACGCAAAATTTCGGCTGTGATTCAATTTTAAATCACTTTTATCATGGTTCATTTGAGAAAATGTGAAGGTATTTTTGTAAAAATAGTAAAAATTCACCCATTTTCAAATCTAAAATTGAAATTTTTCAAAAATTCTATCTCCTTTTTATTTCTTTTGTGATGGCTTTGATGGCATGTTTTGGCTTTAAATAATGATATAGAGAAAAATAAAAATGGGCGGATGGAAATTTTATTTTGAATTTTTTGAGAGAAAAAAAGCTTCCAAAGTTTTGTTTTGAGACCCCTCTCTCCCACTCCAATCTCGCCAGTTCTGATTAAGATTTTTCATTTTTGTTCTACTTTCTGATGAGAGTGGATCCGAAAGGAAATTCCTGTTCATAAAGAACATCTTACTGATAATTATAGAGATCCTTTTACAATTCGTCTATCCTATAAAAATCATTACGATAGGTATTCAATTGATCACAACGAATAACAATTACTCGTATTCATTGGCAACGCGATCAATTCGTATGTACATAAATTATTTTACTTACATATGTATTATACGTACGTATGAATGGTAGCTACGTTTTATAGGTGATGATTCACCATATAACTATCCATCAGATATTGGACGAATATTTGAACTTGATGTCACCAAACGAAGGGGGTACAGTAATGGAAAAACAAATTCGCTGACTGCGAGAGCTTTAGCCTCTCTGCTCTCTGGTGTCAACATGAACGCTGAACACGTGCGTGTGGTTTTAATTGAAAACACTCGTCGTTCCTCTAGAACCTAGACCTACCATCGCATCGTAAACGTGTAGGTCATCGAACTTTTTTGCACGAATTTTAAAACGTAACCTATTTTTTTTCTGAAACGAGCTTGAAATTACGAAATACTAATAACATTGTTTATTGCTAAATCTAAGTATCTGAGTGTAAAAAACACTTGTCCTCTGCTTCTTTTACGATGTGAAGATTGTACTAAAAATCATTATTAATATTTACAACATTGTAAGTACCTATCTAAACTCTAGAGCGTGTTGTGTGGGGTGATTTGGGTGTGGTGCTGTAGTACGAGATCAGACTGTCGATCAGTCAGATTGAGCCCTAGGGTAAAACAAGTTCAAGGGCCCTATTCGTACAAAGAATTGGTATATTTATAATATTCAATGAAAATATTATAAAAACTTGGTTCGTTCCAAGATTTAAAAATAAATTCGCCATTTTTGTATACGTATGACGATTTTTTCCCATTTTTTCAACTTATACCTACGATTCAAAATTATTTACGAACTTAAAAAAAAAAAATTTTCTTGAATTTTTTCCAAATTCAATGACAACTTGAAACATGTTTTTCTCTTTAAATAATTTCATGCTGATTCAGCAAATTTCCTCTGTTTGTAAAATAATTTTCTCAGACTGATTCAGCATATTTTTTTATCTTTTGAACAAATTTTCCCGTTAATTGAACGCTTGTTTCTTACATTCTGAACAATTTTCACGGTCGTAACGATCCAAAATAACATTTTATTCTGTTTTAATGACTTTTGTGATATTTGTCTATTTTTTCTCCAAAATTCGCAGATCGGTTTCCTTAAATAGTTTTTGAAACAATATCCAGGTGCAGGCTACAAAAATAATTTTATGTTATGAACAGAGCTCGGACATTCTAGCTTTAAAAAACGTGAAGTATGCGTTTAAAAATTTCCTAAAAATTGACAAAATACTCTGATGACACGGATGTCGGTTTCTCATTTCATAAAATTATTTATAAAAAAAAAAAAAAAAAATTGGAAAAAACTAAAACTTTTTTAGAATTAAAAAAATAACTTCAGTTGACAACCATACAAAAAAAGTTATTAGGTACCTACTTAGAACTTACCAGAATTAGATATTTTGTGACTTTTGAAAATTCGAAACTCAATTTTTGATTCGAATTTTTGAAACTTGATGGTGGCAGAATAATTGTGAGAAAAAGAAAGGTCTCATATATTGCACAAGTTCACTTTTATACTCAAAGTGAATTTTGATTTGAATAGTCTGAAATAGTGTTTATAAAAATTCGCTATTCATAACCAGAGCGAGGATTTTTATCCCCGTGCATATTTTTTTATACAGGGTGTCCGGTATGTCACCTTAAAAAAAAATACCACGTATTCTACTCGTCATAATAAATCAAAAATTCCTCTCACAAAATTTTCCCAAACCCACCCTTACCGAGATATCAGCAATTAAAAGTTACGTAGATGTTGCAACGTCGCCCGTACACTAAACAATTTTTGAAAGATTTATCCACAAAATAACGTAGAGTCATTTTATTTAGCAGCCAATTATTTCTACTACTTTGAATAGGAATACTTACGATTTATCGGGGTAAAATTTGCGAGGTTGCCGCATGGATTAGAAAAAAGGAAAAAATTGTGAATTTTGACGAATAATCGCGATTTTTTTTAATAAAAGTGTTCAAAAGTAACGAAATGCCCGAAAAAATATCACCCAATATATTACCCTTTATGAATTTACTCACGTGATCAAAATTTCAAAAATTGATGACTCAGCATCTAACGTACCGAAAAAAATAAAAATAGGCTTGTTACATGCCAAATGGGAGTACTATCCTAAATTAGTAAGTTAAAAGTCGAAAACTATTTCTAATTTTTTTGTTAAACCAGTTTTTCTCGCCTAGAATCAAATTTTTCGCTTTAACCCCCTTATTCATGACCCCCTCCCCCCACAAAACCGTCATATGCTTCTAAGGATCTCATAGCACTTTTACCACCACTTACCCTTCAGTAGTTTTCGTTAAAATCACTGAAATGGCGAAATTCAAGAAAATATCACGTCCCCTAAAATGTCGAATAACTCGTGAACTAAGGACCTGCGAATTTTTTTCTACATAACATTTCTTCTTGTATTCATGTATAGAATACGTGGTCTTTTTGTTTAAGGTGACATACCGGACACCCTGTACATGTATGGGAGGGCAGGGGCGCACTCAAGGGGGCCCCAGGGGGCTTGAGTGTCCTCCTTAAGCTCGGCGAGGAGATTTTTTTATCATAAAAATGACAAAGAAGAGTATGATTTTTTTTTAATTTTCGCCCTCGCTTCGCTCGGGCAGTATTTTAAAAACCATTCCTTAAATAAACATACCTCTCTTTAAATTTGAATCAGTTGAATTTGCAAAAATTCTGTTTTTTTTAGTCAGCAAAATAATTTTTATTGAAAATTAGTGATTTTTCACTGGTTTTTCGGTCAAAAATTACTAATTTCTCAGTCAATGTCCCATTTATCAGAAAAAAATCAGTAATTTTGACTAGAAAAATCATTAAATCTCGGCTGGGGTGCAAAGTATCATTTGCACCCCCTCCCAAATTGCATCAGACTGGGATTTTCGAAGCATTAAAACATGAAGATAGGCCTTTTTTGGGCTTTAAACGCTCAATTTTTTCAAAACTTCGCCCTCGCTTCGCTCGGGCATAAACAAAATCACAATTGTATAAATTATTCAAGTCAACAGTGCGAGAAAGATTCCTTTTTGCCCACTCCCCCGAAAATCCTTCTGTTATTCCAAGTTTTTGTACTCACTTTGCACCCTCCCAAAAAAGAAAGCTTCCGACGCCACTGCCCACTGCAATAACTGGTTACTTCACTTTTTCTTTGAATTTTGACCCCCCCCCCCCATTTTTCTCAAAATCTGAACCCCTCCTTTACACAATTTCTGGGTGTGCCTATGTGGGAGAGGGAATTTTTGATTAATCTACATGATTCATAAAATTTCTAGTAAAATGAGCCCTGTTCATTACAGCATATTTTGGTATGTTTGACCGATTAGAGCGTATAAAAAAATATTTCTGAGAATTTTGGAGCAATATAATTTATCATTTTTCAATTTTTTCTGCGAAATTTGTGAAACAGCCGTTTCGATTTTAACCCCCCACCCACCCCACCCCACCACCTGTGGTTGTCTCTTGACATAAAAAAATTCTATAAAAATTCTTGACATCCCCTCCCTCTTTCTAGCCTTTTCACCGTCGTTTTACTTGAAGTCTCAAAATTCACTTTTTTCACTGATCATAACAAAAAAGTGACTTTCGAAAGTTCAAGCAAAACGATCGCGAAAAGGCTGTTTATCTTGGGTATTTTGACCGGCTAAATACGAATTCCACTTTGATTTCTTCATTCGGTCATTTCTTTCGGTACCCATAAAACACTCAAAATTTGAAAAAAATCTACTAAAATAACATTTTTAGACGGGTTTTCGTAATTTTTGGTCCTTGAGACATCGAAATCGCCAAAAGTGAATACGTGAGGTAAATTTAAGTTGAAAAACATGTTTTTAAGATATTTTTTAAAAGAGGTAAAACTTTGCTATTAAGGCCTTTTTCACAATAAAAAATTTCAAATGGCCGAAACCTCATGATGAAGTGTCAAATTTCCATGAAAAAATTGAGTAACCTGATATTTCAATAGCGCTGACGTTGTCAGGGTATTTCCAGTAGGTTGATGATATGTACATAAACAGATTTGAGCAAAGAAAAATTGAAAAATTGTGGATTTTTGGAACAAGCAATCATTAGGTAGATACGCTCTTTAAATCTGAATTAGTAAATTTACCTTTTTGAATTAGAGAAATGAATTTATAACTGAAAATCAGTGATTTTTTACTGAATTTTCAGTCAAAATTACTGATTTTTTCTGACAAATTGGAAATTGACTGAGAAATCAGTGATTTTTGATTGAATTGGTGAAAAATCATTAATTTTCAATGAAAATCATTTTACTTGATTTTCACAGACAGATTTTCATCAAAGATCCTGATTCAGATTCTGAAGGTTTAAATATTTATCCAATAAGTATCAGAAATTTAAAAAAAAAATCATGATTGAAGAGCAAAAAAATGCACTTTTTTGGCATTTTTGTGATAAGATAAATCTCTTTTCTTAGCTTAAGGAGGGGGCTCGAGCCCCCTGAACCCTCGCTTTGGGTGCGTTTATGCGAAGTGCACCAAAATTGATGAAAAAATTATCGTAAATATACCTCTATACGAGATACAACTTTGTGCCAAAGAACAGAAAGTTTTCTTATATCCGTTTAAATTAAAAATTCTTGAAAATGAAGCAATAAAATGGTCATAATTCCAAAACTCCAAAAGTACTCTCTCAATTTTAAATCAGTGAAAATTACCGAAAATCGCTGAGAAACAGTCAGAATTGCAGCACAGGAGAAAATCAGTGAAAATTTTGTCACTGAAAACAAATCAGTGAAAGAAAATCACTGGAAATCAGTGAAAATTCACTGAAAACTCAGTGATATTTATGAAATTTACTGAAAAATCAGCAAAATTCTTTGAATAATCAGTGAAAAATCACTGAAAATCAGTGAATTTCACTGATTTTTCCTGTGCTGCAATTCTGACTGTTTATCAGTGATTTTTCACTGATTCGAAATGAGAGAGTAAGGGAAGTGGGGGGAGGGTCAAAAATTTTATTGTGGGTCGTCATCGGGGGGGAGGGGGTTAGATCGAAAATTGCAACAGGGGCCAAATTAGCCTTATATCCGGCTAAACCCTTTTGAAAAGAATTATCATAATCATACCAAAAATTTCGTCTCTTATTCTTTACTCTAAATTCATATTGATCAATAAACCAATGGAATTCGTGAATTTCCAAAACATCCTCCACTGTTAATAGACGACAAGGAAGAAAAAAATTGTAAATCTGTGGATTAGCTGCGACAGGTACCGTAGTTACGTAGGTGCATATAGATCGAGTCAAGGTTAAAACCGTTGAAACTTTCACTAGAAATCCGAAAATTAATACAATTCAAAAATAGACTGCGAAACGGATATTTCTACACCTAATACTTAATTTCAAACACGGTGAAATAAATTATCGGTAATTGTGGAAAAAAACCGAGTAAACTGATCGTCATGAGGAAATATATTGCACGTAGCTGCAGAAAAGTACCCAGTCTAAAAATATAACCTTTATTTAAATCTCGTTTCGAAGATGTACGATATCACGTTCACGTATACCTGCCTACTTCGCCAGTCTATCGTATTGCGACAATTATTCGATACTTTTAAGCATCACGAGCCTAAATTCTTTGGGAAAATATCACGTTACCGTATTTTTAAAGCTTTTACACGTCTGCGGCAGCAGGGAAAAAAAGAGAAATGTGTTTAAGTAACAATTTGTTAATCGTTTTCCTCATGATGCATGCTAATTATTATAATCCGTTTGTTTTACCTAAACTGGTTGCTGGTTTTAGTAAAAGTAAAACGAGAGATTATTTGAAGTCAGCTGGCTGTTTAATTTCATCTATTCACTAATGATAAGGTAAATGATAAAGAACGATGTCCTTGATTATATCCGGCTTTATAGCGATGAGGTGCCGTAGAAGATTATATTTTGAGGTTTCATACACGAACGGATTTTCATTCGCAGAACATACCAAAGCAAGATAGGCAGCCACCTCCACTCCGAAGGTACCGTTAATGCGTGTAGATAATTCAAAAAGATGAAAAAAATCTCATTTTTTCGAATACTTTTGGTTATTTAAATTCCAATAAATCATCGTACTCGGTGCCATTGTTCGTCTTTAGTACCTGTCTTGTATTTCTATTATTCGGGGTTCTCTTGTAACGTTGGTTTGGTCGCAGGGCGGTAATCCTTTATCGTTATTTTAAGGTTAGACTATGGTGGCCGAAATGAATAGGTATTGGAAAGGTATTCGTATTCGCAAATTAGATTTATTTTTAGATGCAGCGATACGCGAATATTTATAAACTGCATGCCTTCCCTTCCTGTGTAATTAATGGCCACTGTCCAGCTTTCATTTCGCATTTAAACTTGTTTTCATTCATCGATGTTTTTCAACCGTACTGTATGTTTTTGTTTAAATGTGCGAATATGTGTACTCAAACAGAGCAGAAGATAATGGGCTTAGGATGAGGATCAAATGCATTGTTTGGGATGCGGACGTTACTTATGCGAAATTGCAAATTATTATGGTCAGTTTGAGTATTTACAGAGAATAACTGGTTTTGCACCTATAACCAGTGATAATATCAGCCAGAAAAATGCAACTTTTGATCTTCGATGTGATTAAACTTAATTGAATGAGGTTCCCATGCATCTTTTTACTTTGTACCGTTTGGCAAAATTATAATTAGTGGTATTTAATTTATATAATTAAATATTGCCATTGGTGCGTTTTGTATCCGTGTTGTATCTGTATGGGAATGATGCGCGTGCATTCGATTTTATTCCTTGCTCCTTATGCGATGAAAGTTTAAGTTTTAATGAGATCGATATCATATTTCACGTGATGTATTCTACAGTATCTATAAAAAGGTGGATCGAAAAAAATATACGCTGGAGTTTGAAAAATTGACCGGGGTGGTTCAATTTGAGTTGGAAATTTACCATAAAAAATTTCAGTCTTCCAGATCAGAATGGGACGGAGCTAGGCGTCCTCAACGTAGGGTAATTTTTGAAAAAATCGCAGTGCTTCATGGGTAACCTTCAATTAAAATGGCGTAGAAAAAAGGAAAAGGAGCTATAATAGGTGCGACACAGTGATGGAAAACTGGAACTGGAACTAGAACTGGAAACTGAAAAAAACTGGAACTAAAATTGAAAAACTGAAACTGGAACTGGAACTGGAACTGGAACTGGAACTGAAATGATGAGAACTGAAAACTGAAAACTGGAACTAGAACTAAAATGAATTTCAGTTTTATACCAGTTCCAGCAGTTGCAATTTTTATATTCAAAATAAGACTTGAAAAAGTCAAAATTTTGATGTTGAAATTTACTAAATCACATTGAATCGAAAGTTTTTTATTAAAAACCCCCAAACCTTGAAAACTTACGTCGGAAAATAAATAAAGAAAAATTGTGTTGTAAACTCGAAAATTTTATCCAATTAAAATCGCCTTCTCGTATACAGTATGACATAAAAGTCTTGTCCACGAAAAACACTTCTCGATTACTCGAAACTGAAAAGGGATATAGGGGTGATTCAAGCGGCAATGTGTTCCTGGTGACAAGGGCATTGAAAATTGATAATCAAATTTTCAGCCCTACCAACAGGGTGTCCACAAATGGAGAAACCGGTTTTGGTCAAAAAATTGAGGTCTGGGTTTTTTATGGAAATGAAGTCTACACACTGAGACGATTAAAATGTGATATTTTTTTTTGGAAACCGGTTCAATAATTTGCAACCAGTTGTCAAAAATATCTCAAAAATGAAATGAGGGTCTGCGTTTTTAATGGAAATGAAGTCTACACACTGAGACGCTTAAAATGTGATATTTTTTTTGAAACCGGTTCAATAATTTGCAACCAGTTGTCAAAAATATCTCAAAAATAAAATTTTTGGTCAAAAAATTGGGGTCTGGGTTTTTTATGGAAATGAAGTCTACACACTGAGACGATTAAAATGTGATATTTTTTTGGAAACCGGTTCAATAATTTGCAACCAGTTGTCAAAAATATCTCAAAAATGAAATGGGGTCTGCGTTTTCAATGGAAATGAAGTCTACACACTAAGACGATTAAAATGTGATATTTTTTTTTGGAAACCGGTTCGCAAATTTGCAACCGGTTGTCAAAAATTCTCAAAAATTGAGATTACAAAAAAATTTCAAACAAAATTTGTACAGCTTTAAAAACTCAAGATTGCCAGTGAACTCATTTTTTGAACCGGTTTATCCTCTGATACTTGCTGTCAATTTCAACAACAAGAAAAAGAGATGGAGAAAAATTTCAAATGAATTCGCAACCAGTTATCAATATCACCTGAAATTGAACCGGTTTCCAAAAAAAATATCACATTTTAATCGTTTCAGTGTGTAGACTTCATTTCCATTAAAAACGCAGACCCCCATTTCATTTTTGAGATATTTTTGACAACTGGTTGCAAATTATTGAACCGGTTTCCAAAAAAAATATCACATTTTAATCGTCTCAGTGTGTAGACTTCATTTCCATTAAAAACGCAGACCCCCATTTCATTTTTGAGATATTTTTGACAACTGGTTGCAAATTATTGAACCGGTTTCCAAAAAAAAATATCACATTTTAATCGTCTCAGTGTGTAGACCTCATTTCCATAAAAAACCCAGACCCCAATTTTTTGACCAAAAATTTCATTTTCGAGATATTTTTGACAACTGGTTGCAAATTATTGAATCGGTTTCCAAAAAAAAATATCACATTTTAATCGTCTCAGTGTGTAGACTTCATTTCCATAAAAAACCCAGACCCCAATTTTTTGACCAAAACCGGTTTCTCCATTTGTGGACACCCTGTTGGTAGGGCTGAAAATTTGATTATCAATTTTCAATGCCCTTGTCACCAGGAACACATTGCCGCTTGAATCACCCCTATATCTCTTTTCAGTTTCGAGTAATCGAGAAGTGTTTTTCATGGACAAGACTTTTATGTCATACTGTACATCGTTCAAAATTTTTGTTAATAAATTCGGGAGTCAGACACAACATTTTCGAAGAATATTACTAAAGTATGACTTTTTCATTTCTAGAAATCTTTTGTTTTAAGCTTGAAAAAGGAAACATTGTACTTTGAATCGGAAAGGAGAAACAACGAAGATGAATTTTAGCAGAAAATTTTACATTTTTTTGTCCTTCAAAAATTAAAAAACTGTAATTTTGGAATTGGTATTTGGAACTCAAACTGGAACTGAAAACTGGAACTGGAATTGGAACTAAAAAAGTTTGAGAACTGAAACTGGAACTGGAATTGGAACTGGAACTGATATCATTTCAGTTTTCCATCACTGGTGCGACTGCAACATGAGTTTCTACACCTTCCTGAACTATTGATGACTCGATTTGATAAGGTACCTCTTTTAAGGTGGACGTTTCTCGTTGAAAGTTACAGATCATTGAGAAAATCGAGTTTTGATTTTCTGAAAAACGAAATAACGTGCTTTTAGTCACGAAATCTCAACCAATAGCCTTATTCAAGCATTAATGTAAAAAGAAACTATTCTGCTTCAAAAAAGTGAAAATTTTGGGTTTCATTGCTGATTTTGGTAAAAATAAATTTTTGCACGATGAAAAATTGAAAAGTTTGGCCAGTGAAAATAATTTTCAACAAGATCAGAAGTTGGACGTTTTTCACAAACTCAAAAATCTCGATTTTTCAACGATCTGTGACTTTTTACCGAGCAGGGAGGTGTAGAAACTTGAATTGCACCTTTTTGGGTCCCTTCCCTGGTTTCTTTTAATTGGGGTTACCCATGAAGAACTGCGATTTTTTCAAAATGGCCTTAGAGTACCCTACCTGCGCCCCACTTTGAGATAGGAGTAAGGTGTTGAAAATTTTCATGGCGAGCTTCCAACTCAAAATGTACCATTCTTGTGAATATTATCAAAATCCAAGGTATATTTTTTATTTGAATCAAATCTAATCTATAATTCTTGATTTTAATGAATAAGTTTAATTAGTAGGTATTTTGAGAAATAAGCATGTTGGAAATTTTGAATACCTATTTCATTCTAAAAATATTAATAAAAAAAAGGTACCTAGTGAATCAAAGGATTGTGTTTAGGGCCTAGGTAAGGGTAAGGTGCCCCATTATCGCCCACTTTTTTTTGAAGTCTCACCATTTCAAAAGTTTAAGGGCTGGAAATTTCATTGATGGCTTAATGGATACCTACATCCTTCCCCTACAATTGTGGAAAGCCCCGGGGCCATCCGTTAAAATTTAGTATTTTTTAGGAATTTTTTTCTGAAACATGTCAAAATGCGAGGTCGAAATTTTGGGTTCCTAATATCGACCACCGACTGATTTTGTCCGGTATGAACGAAATCTACTGGAAAACATTTTTTTCGTGTTCCTCTTTCACAGATGAACAATTTGAGACCAAAATGACAACCCTACGACCAAAATTCGAGAAAATTGAAAAAAACAAAATCGCTTAAAAACAACAAATTACATAGGATTTATAGGTGGTCGATAATGGGACACACCATAAAAATGAACTTTGAGTGATTTTTTTCCAACTTAAAGTTGTAATTATTAAAATGCGATGATTACATCAGAAACTTTGAACTTTCTCAATCACAAAAACACTAGAAACATTTAATTCGATAATTTTAAGAAAAAATTCCAAGGCGTGCAAGCAATTGCTAAAAAAAGCAGGGATGATTACCGATACCGATACCGATACCAATACCGATACCAACACGTGTTTTTCCGGTAAAAAACCATACCAATACCGATACCGATACCGGTATTTTTTTGCGGTACGGTACCAATACCGATACCAATACCAGTATTTTTTGCGGTACGGCACCGCTACCGGTACCAATACCAGTATTTTTTGCGGTATGGTACCAATACCGATACCAATACCGGTATTTTTTGCGGTACGGTACCGATACCGGTACCAATACCAGTATTTTTTGCGGTACGGTACCAATACCGATATCGATACCGGTATTTTTTGTTGTACAGTACCGATACCAATACCAATATCTGTATTTTTTGTGGTACGATACCGATACCGATACCAATACCGCCATTTTTTGTGTTGCAGTACCAATACCGATACCGATACCGGTATTTTTTGTGGTACGATACCGATACCGATACCGATACCAATACCGAAATTCTTTCTGATATAATACCGCTACCGATACCAATACCGCAATTTCTTATGGTATTATACCGGCATAATTTCGGTATACCAGTATAATTAAAATTTTGAGCCGATGCGATCATTTTTTATATTTTTTATGATTTTTTTTCACGAGGGAACTCAGAAATTAATTTTGAAATTTTGGGTTCCTAATTTGGACCACCAGTTGATTTTGTCCGCAATGAGCGGAATCTGCTCAAAAAGAATTTTTTCATATTCTTCTTTAACAGATAAACAATATGAGACCAGAACGATAACCATACAGCCAATTTTTGTAAAGTACCTCCAGTTGTTTTAAAAAATGATTTTATCAAAATCCAAAGAATAGGTACATACGTGGAAAAAAATTTCACTTTTGTGATTTCGTTTTTTTTCAATTCTTTTTTTTTTGCTAATTTAACCTGTACGGTTGTCATTTTGATCTCAAATTGTTCATATAGGGCTGTTGTAAAAACTCATCCAAGGTCATATTTTATTAAAAAAAGTGATGAACTGGTGGGGAAAAAAAACATATGTTTTGTACGTATTTATACGAAATTTTCATAACTTATCCACTTTATTGCAAAAAAAATGAAGTTTTGTTACAATTGCGAAAATAATAAAATTTTGTACCTATAAAAAAAACTATACTTTGAAAATTTAAAATTTTCACCCCCACCAGTTCAATTGTGACGTTAGTTTCAACAGCCCTATGAAAAAGGAACACGAAAAAAAAAATTTTGGGTAGGCCAAAATCGGCCGGTTTTCGAAATTAGGGCACTTTACCCTTATCGATACCGATACCGATACCGCAATTCTTTTCGGTACAATACCGGTATTTTTTGCGGTACGATACCGGATTTGCGTTACAATACCGATACCAGTACCAATACCGATATTATTTGCGGTATGATACCGGAACTGGTACCAATACCAATATCATTTGATGTACAATACCGGTACTGGTACCGATACCGATATTATTCGCGGTATGATACCAGTACCGGTACCAATACCGATATTATTTGCGTAACGATACCGATACCAGTACCAATACCGATATTTTTTGCGGTATGATACCGGAACTGGTACCAATACCGATATTCTTTGCGGTATGATATGGTACTGATACCGATATTATTCGCGGTATGATATCGGTACCGGTACCGATACCGCAGAAATAACGGTAATCATCCCTGAAAAAAAGTTTTTGGCCTTCCAACTTCTTCTTTTCTATTTTTCTCCGCGAGTTTTGGCTTTCAGGATGTCGGAGTGGTCTTATTTTTCCGGATTTTCGATGAAGAATATGAAAAAAAAAAATTCGGCTCGCTGTCGCCCATAGCGCCGGAGATAGACGAGGTGGTCGACATTGGGCACTAGGCGATAATGGGGCACCTTACCCTTACTATAGAAAAATTTTGGAATTGCACAAGTGGAAAAATCTTGAATAATTTGCCTAAAAGTTTCCCTTCCGCTGACGAATTTCCAGAGCTACATGAAAGTAGAGGGAGAGAGGGGGAGGGTGATCGAATAACATTTTGTAGTTACTATTTAATCACGAAAATGGTTAGTCAAAAAAAACCATTTGTAAGTATTTTTGATTTTTTAAAACGTTTAAGTATGTTAAAAAATACGTAGATTTTTTGATTTTTTTTAAAGATGGAAATTAAATTGTCTGTGCTAAAAAAGGGTGTAAAAATATTTTAGGACCTTAAAAGAGAGTAAAAAATTCCTGATTCATTATTGAAGGAGGTAATCTTCAAAAATCTTAAATTCTCTTCTTGGCTATAAAATCAAACAAAAGTAAAATAGTGAAATGGTAATTTTTTATCCAAGATTTTCTCAAGGAGAAGGGGCGAAATTTACCAATTGGGTATTCAGAGATGATATGAAAGATTTGAAAAACGATGATTTAATCAAAAAATTGAAAAATGACACGATTTTTGAAAGAATATTCCAAAATATTTATTGGATTAAAAAAAATTATTATCAAGTATTTGACTATGTAGATTAGGTATCTAAATTTTCAACCCGGAATCGGACCGGATAGGGAACAAACTATTCCAGCATGGTGTCCATTCTCTGGAAAACCGGGAAAACCGGGAAAAGTCAGGGAATTTTGGTGGTCTGGAAAAGTCAGGGAAAAGTCAGGGAATTTTGGAATTTTCTCTGGAATTTTTCGAAAATCCCAAAAAAATGTAAATCATTTAGAAAAATGTTTTTTTGCTTATTTTATTATAAATTTTTCAAAAAATTTCGCCCTCGCTCCGCTCGGGCCAAATAATTACAGATTTTATCTAATTATTGTCTTATTCATCACTTTTTGTCGGTCGTAATGTACAATAAAATTGATATTCAAAATGCATGTCTTTGTCCATTGAATTATGAATTATCCAAAAAAAATTTCCCTCGCTACGCTCGGGGTAATTTACACTCTTTCTTTCTACCGAATTTATTTTTAATCTTAAGTTTTTTGGAAATTTACTTTTTAATGAGCTGTAATGAGAAAGAAATGTCATGATTCCCTTGACCACGATGTTGAAAAAAAAAGGGAGGGAATGGAACAAAAATCGAAATTATTGGCCATGTTTTGGAAAACATGAATGAGGGAAAAGTGGTGAATTTTCATCTTTTGAAGATCTTTTTTCCCAAAAATTTTCGCCCTCGCTTCGCTCGGGCTCAACACATTTATATATTTTCATAAAATGATTTATATTTAACCTTCTCATTCACTTTTTCATTTATTGGTACAAACTAAAAATTGAAAGGGATTGCGTGAATTTATAAATTTAAGACAAGTGTTTTTCATTTTGGAGGGGGAGGGGGGAATGAAATGTGAAGAAAATTTTGAATTTTTAGCCCGGAAAAATCCGAATTTTTATTCGCTCAATTTGGTAAACACCCTGGCATAATTTTTTTCATTTTTCAAAACTTAATTTTGCGTAGGAATACTTGGTTTTCCTTTTTATTTAAATTTTTTCTGTAGGTAATAATTTCAAATTTTTGTGGCGAGGGGGAGTTGGATGGGCGGAAAAATTTTCAGAATTGAATTTGAATATTTTTTTAACCCGAAGAAGGGCATCTAAAGATCTCGTAAAAAGTATCTAGTGATTTTGAAAAAAAAATCGTAAGACCTTATGCATTTTATATCATTTTTATACAAAATTTAGGAATGTAAGTACATCACGCGAAAAAGTTACCCCCCCCCCTCCTCACTGGTTTACAAATATCATATTTATATAAGGTCTGGAAAAATTCAAAACATTGGTCTGGAAAACCGGGAAAAGTCAGGGAAAAATCATTTCCGAAATATAGTGGACACCATGTCCAGTTTTTCCCACAGTATTGGAAAAATTATATTTTCAATTGGAAAAGTTAAATTTGTTTCGTAAAATAAAAAATAGGAAAAACGTACTTTTTTATCAAAGAAATTTGGAATATTCCATTTCAGTCTTCAGTCAGAATTTTTTTTGTTCTTGTTCGTTTTCAAGATTTGTTTTAAACTCTGGCTATTCTGTTTTTATATTTTTAAGGGTCAGACAGAAAATGTTTTTTTTTTTAATATTATTTCCAGAAAACAATCGTTAGTAAAGTATGATATATATTTTGGAAAATTTTTGACTCTGTAATTTCTAATTTCAAGTGCAAATTCAGGCGCCAATTTTAGAGGTAGGGGCATGAGATTTTTTACAGTACCTACCTACATATTTCTTTTTTAATTTTCTGGAATAAATTGTGTTTCCAACATTTCACAAGCCATTTTTGATTGTTCAGGAGAATATCCCTATTCCCATTTATTCCCGAATTTAAATCCATTCGTGCCTGAGATTTTAGATCCTTTTTGCTCATTTTTTGACAAAGATGAAATCCAAAAAGACCTCCTCATCTGATCTTGAAAACATCATTTTGGAAAATCGTCTGCATTATTCTGTCGGTCCTAGTCGGTGATGATATTAGGAGAAGAGAAAAAAGGCAATTGCTCTCCCTCTTTATAAGAACGGAAATGTTTTAAAAATAGCAGTTTTTTGTACTTATTAGAAATATTTTTTCTTAAAATATATACATTATGTCTCAATTATCATGAAAAATTCATGCTTTTTAGAAGATTTTTCAAAAAAAAAACTACATTTTTTGATTGTTTTTATTCGCTTAAACTATTTTTATCTGCCATTTTTCTCGATATAATTTATGCTATTTTGCTCAAAATAGGTAATTATAAAATTTATAGGTACCTAATTAAAAAAATAGTTTCCTATACAAAAATTAAATATGTAATTCTATTATAAAAATTAATTTCAAATTTTAGTTAATCTATGTCGATATTGTCGATACCACTCGAAAAGTGGGAGCTGTTTTCAATTTTGGTAGGTAAGCATTTCTTTAGTTTTTCTAATTCGAGATGAAATTTTTAATTTTTTCGATCCAAAATACAGAATTTTCCTAATTTTTAATAGAATGAGATTATTATTTTATAAAATTTCTGACTCAAAATCAACATTTAGTCGATAGAAATGCAAGTTTATCATTATTGAAAAATTGATTCGTTGCCCCTCTCCCTGTTAGGTTGAGCTTGGATCAAATACTTACCTAACATTATCATTGATCAAAAAGTATTTAAATGAAGTCGTCAAATTCAGAAATAATAATTACGTCCTCTTCCTCCTTCTTTTCTCCATTACGAATTCCCCTTAACTCCAAAAATATTACTTTTTTAAAATTCTCATTTAAATAAAAATTGAGATCAAAAAATTATTGAGTACCTAGATACCTACTTGGCAGAGCTGAATTTTAAAATAAAATTGAGATTTTTCTCAATTTTCAGACTACATTACATTTTTTTAGTTAAATTGAATGCATCATTCGTTCGAAACTGAAAAATAAAAACCTGAAAAATGAAATCGAAGGTGAACTCGATGTTATCCTATTTCGTCGCCGTTTTAATTGGTTTTTTGTATTTTTTCGTCGCTGATAGGTTCTCTTTGATACCTGCCAATTCGCTTATTTCGGACTACAATAGTCCTGGGAATTTTCGAAAATACGATTCAAAAAAATCATTTCATTTCTAGACGTCTAGACCTTTTTCAAACGAAATTTTTGTATAATTCAAAGAGATTTTCATAATTACTGATCCTTCTATTCTTCTCGACTCCTTCACAAACAAAAATCGACAACAGGCTAGAAACAATTTCCATTTGTTGATTTTGATTTTTTTCCCAATGATAAGCGCACCGTGAAATGAGACGTTTCGTTTTAAGGTACATGATCTGAACAAACAGGTGAGTTAGGTATAAATAAAAGGGTTAAAACCAAAGTACCTCTGCCTATCTACCTGAATCGTTATTGTCGCATCATTTAAAGATACATCTGCGCTGCTGGGTAATTTTTTGGTTTTAAAAAATTCCTTATTCGTTGGTCTGTTTTAATGAGGTTTTCATTCTTTTTCGCTACATTTACGCTCGAGTAAACGCGATTTTGTCAAGTTTTCTAGATGATTTCACAAGATGAAATAATCCTACAGTGAAAATGACACCGTTAACAAATCGCTGAACTCGAGTCAGCGAGAGTACACGTTCGGGAAAAAAGAAGAAGGAAAAGTAAAAAAAACTCCGATTCGCATTTTATCTGTGAACCTTGAACCTTAAACTTGTAACCGCATCATTATATTCTTCCTCTTCGGGTTAAATTAAGTACATATTTTATTTAGTTTGTTAATACCTACCAACGTTGTGAGATGTTTGGTTATTTGCCGACATGACCTAGAATTTCTCATCGAAGTTTTGCACGATGAGATTTTTTTTTCAATTTAACAACGGCGTGACAAATGCTGCCTTATGCCGAAAGATTGAAGTAAGAACATCTGCAGGAAACATGGAGACAAAAATGATAAGTTGGAGTTTACTTTCGTTTGTATAAATGCCATGTATGGTATGGTTCACATGTCTGTGGTGGTGTATGGTTTACCTATATACGAGCAAAGTGTAAAGAATAAACAGCACCTTCGGCGAGCAAATAAACAAAAGTAACTAGGTGAGACATGGATGATTAGGACAATAAATACGACGTTATGACACGTATTACGTAACAATGGCTCATTTGAATGCGCTTTGGCTTTGCCTATAACGAATGTAGGTCTATTTTGTTTATAATATTAATTAGTGAAAGTGTCTTAACAAATTTATCAGCACCGGATGATAGAAAATACGAAGATAAGCGGGGGTCCCATGAGCTTGTGCTGGCGAGAATACCATACCAGATGCAGCTGTACGCCGCTTGGACCTTGCACAAACAATTCATGTACACGGATCTAAACGGCTGCGATGTCGGGCTCGAACGTGTGTTACGTAAGATGCGGGATTTCCTCCGCTCTCGCCCTTTTACCATATGTGGCTCCTTTTCGTTCCGTATGAAATTTATATCGCGCCGGTCGCGATTGCGGTTTGAATATTTAGGATTTATTCGAGTCGCGGAGGAGAAATTCGGTCTTCGGTGTCGATTTTATACAATGACGAGGTGTAGCTTCGATCAGTGGAAGTAGGTAACTTTTTAAAAGCGTTACTTATCGTGAGATCGGATCGATCAACCGATCGAGATAGACCGCAATAAGTTTCTACGAAGGATCTATATGAAGGATACAATGAATAATGAAGGTACCGAGAACAGATATTGACTCAATTGTGAGAATTTTTATGGTGGAATTTGTAGAGGTGTAAGTTGATGAATGTCATCGAATATGCAATATTTATTAGGTTTGGAAGCAGCGTACCGTACTGATGATAACTTTGATAACATTTAAAAGATTGTCTTTGTGGGCATGACAGAAGAAAACCAAAGAAGAACTGCATAGGTCGACATGGAAAATCCTGTTTGAGGTTTGATGGGTGATTTTCATAGTATTTTTCGCAATGATCACGAGAAAAATAGTGAAAAAATCCCATCACTCAAGGATTTTTCACAATTTGAATTTCTCGTTTAACAGGTTTTCTACTTTTTTGATAACTTTTGACCCTTAAAGTCAATTTTATGGGGAAAGAAAGGGCCCTACGAAAAAAATTAATAGAATATAAATTGTAGAGCGTCAAATTTCTTATCAGCAAAGTCTAATTAGTTTTCTCTTAGGAGGCTTAGCTTTCGAGATATTTTCGCTCAAAGTTCAACTTTTAAAAAAAAAATTGAAAATATCTCAAAAACTAAACTTTCTAAGAAAAAACGAATTGGTCTTTGCAGATAGGAAATTTGACGCTCTACAATTTATGTTCCATTCATTTATTTCGTAGGACCCTTTCTTTCCCCATAAAATTGACTTTAAGGGTCAAAAATTACATTAAAAAGTGTAAGACAAATTTTCAACGAAAAATATTCTAATTATGAAAAATCGTGACGTCCTGCAATTTTTTCACCATTTTTCTCGTGATCAACGTAAAAAATAGTATGATAATTATCCATTAAATTTAAAACAGCATTTTCTTTTTCTTGTATTAATCACTGTTTTTAGTCTAAAATGTAGCGCTGATTTTAAAATTTCTCCATCACTCAAATGTCGCTGGTAGGCGATTCTAATCTATTTTTTTAGTGCCGAGTTCGAATATGATTACAGTTTTTCTCGATTACGCCAGGATTTTTATAATTGGAAGATTTTTTGTTGAAAATTTGTTTTACATTTTTCTAGGTAACTTTTGACCTTTAAAATCGATTTTCTGGGGAAAGAAAGGGTCCTACGAAAAAAATGAATGGAACAGAACTTGTAGAGCGTCAAATTTCCTATCTCTAAAGTCCGATTGGTTTTTCTTAGACGGGTTAGTTTTGAGATATTATCAATTTAAAAAAAAGTTGAACTTTTAAATTTGAGCTAAAATATCTCAAAAGCTTAGCCTCTTGAGAAAAAACGAATTAGACTTTACAGATAGGAAATTTGACGTTCTACAATTTATGTTTTATTCATTTTTTTCGTGGAACCCTTCCTTTTCTCAGAAAATTGACTTGAAGTGTCAAAAGTTATCAAAAAAAGTAGAAAAACTGTTGAACGAAAAATTCAAATTGTGAAAAATCCATAGGTGATAGAATTTTTTCATTACTTTTTTTGTAATCAGCGTGAAAAATACTATAAAAATCAAACCTCAAACAGCATTTCAAAAGTTTAAAAAGGTCGACCTATGCTATTAAGGAGTCTAAAAAGTGAAAATTTCCAAAAGTAAAAACTTCAGCTTCTTAATTAATTATGTGATTTTTATCAATTTTTCTCAAACTCGAAAAGGAAAAAATTTTTTCAAACATGGATTAGTTATAGTGCTGAGGGCCAATGTACAAAATGAGGGGATCAATTTTTATTACCAAATTTTGGACATCATTCCTATAATGATGTTTAGTTGAACTCAAAAAAAATTGACGAATTGATAAAGACATTTTGTCAGACTTTAAAAAACTTGGAAAATTTTTTTATGAATTGATGTAAAATTTTTTGTTAGACGCAGTTTCTAAATCGTTTTTGACATGGATATGTCTTATGGGGGGAGGGGGGATAAAATTTGAAAAGTGTAAAGTTTTTAGATCAATGGTAAACTTGAAAAAACTTCAATTACCTACGTGGTACGTGCTGTTAGAATTAAAAAATTTGAAATTTCCATATGGAATGTTTTGAAAAAAAATAAAATATTTTTAAAAATGAAAAAAAGGCTAGAAAAAGTATTTTAAAAATGTTGAAAAAAGGAGAAAAATTGGAAATAATATAATTGCATTGACATTTTAATAAAACCCTATAAAGTATGATATGCTTCAAGGAAAAACATTTTTTAAAAAATAAAACTGCAAAAATGATTTTACAATGTTGAAAAAATGAGAAAAAAATTGGAAAAGTATATTTTAAAATATTTAAAAAAGGGTAAAAAATTGTAAAAAACATTTTGGTGCATTGACATTTTAATAAAAAGTTATGGGACACTATGTCTAAAAAATTTTTGTACGGGTTCCTAACTACATACCTATTCGGTCCAAATTAGATTTTTGTGGAACATTATGTCCAATCGTCCAAACTGTGTTTTTTCCTTGGGAGGGGGAAAAGCATTATGTCGAGAATCATTGGACCAAATTTTGGAGGCTAAAATTTCAAGATCATTGACTAAGAAATACCTACTTTGAAAAATTTTGACTTGGGACATTATGTCCAAATTGGGATTTGCTGGGGACTATATGGCTGAATTGGGAAGAGGGTCTGACACCATGTCCAAATCGGGTTTCTCTTGACCAAAATTTTAGCAACCCGAGTTAATTTTTTTATTTTTGGTGAATTTTTCAACATTCTAAAATCAATATTTTCTGCGAACAATAGGTTTCAATTTTCTCCAACATTTTTTTCTAATTTTTCAAATTTAAAGACTTGAAAATTAAATTAGACAGCTGAAAATGGAATTTCTGTCAGTTTAATGAGAAAATTCACCATTGTTGCAATTTTGAAGTAAACAACTCAAGTGTGTTTTTTGACCAGCTTTGAAGAAAGAATGGACGTCAAATAAAATTTTTCAAAAAGCACATTTCAGGTTTATAACTAGAAGTCTTGTTAAAAATTAATTTTATTTTTATTAAGCTACAAAACCCGACCTTTTGTAGCTTCCCATGTCAATTTCTAGCTCTTTTGAAATTTTTTTAAAATTACAATGCTATAAAGCATCAAAATCTCGCTGAAAGCATCTATAAATGGCAAAATTTGATTTCTGTAGATCGAAATTAGGTACCTAGGAACTTAATAAACGAAGTACTAAACAGGGGTTTTATTGGAGGGGCAAAAAATAAAAAATTTTCCGATTGAAATGAAATTGCTTAATATGATTTTTCTAGCTCAAAACAACAATTTCTCAAAACAACATAATTTTCGACTAAAAATGCAGTTTTGGTATTTTTAGAGGTTCCGTGGTCAGGTCAGTTCTGGATTTAATTTTCATCAATTTTACTATAGAAATAGAAAAAAAATCACATTGTCGCTGAAAAAGTAATTATTTTTGAATAAGTAGGTTGAAAATTCGTCAAAAATAGAAAAAAAAAATCAGACAGCTAAAATTTTAACCATAGCGATTTTGGTACTTGCCATTTCCAGAAATCCCACTTCTGTTCGAATCACAGATGGATATCTCGAGTAATATTCCAAGATAGGTACATATTTATTTTTTAAGCAATTTTTCACTATTTTGACAAATTTTAGTGATTTTAACGATATTTTGAGTCCAAAAACAAAAGTGCATTGTTGATGGTTACATACTCTGTTTATCTGTGATGAATTAGTGCTTCCTACCACAACATTTTCCAATTTTGTCTGCACGTAATTCCGATTAATGAGTGGATCACAAATACCTCATTTCAGAAAACATCAGATGGAAAAGTTGCCCATCCTCAAAATTGAAGGGGCGAATGACCTTTTAACAAATTTAGATTAAACTTTGTTATCAATTAACAAAAAATGGGAGGCAAACTTCAAAAAAAATCACAAAAATGAATATTACTTCAAAAATTGAACAAATTTTCAATGATGATTTCTTACCTAACATCAAAATTGCGGGAACATAATTCATTTGATAATTTTTTCTCATGTTCAGAATTGAAGAGGCTATAAAACTAAAAAAAGTTTTAAAACTTGAAAATATGCCTCGATTATAAAAATGAAATTAATTAAAAAACTAATCAAATTTTTTATTATGATTTTTTTTTCAACATCCAAATTGAAAGAGTCGAGTGAATTTTTACACAACAAATTTCAAAAATTGAGTATGAGAAAATTTCATATTTTTACAAGTTCTTTTAGTTCAAATTTCACTTGCTACTTGTTAGTTGTTATTTAATCGATTCAAATTTCAATATTGCACAGAAAAAATCATAAATTAATTTTTGGAATCTTTTTGGTAATATACGTTTGTAGCCCTTATTTCAATTTTGTATTTGGGTTCCTTTTTATTTTTAGAAAAGTTCATCTGGTATTTTTAAACACCCTCTTTCCATTCTTTCATTATAACATTTATGTACCTATTCAAACCTCGTAGATAACCATCCCAACCTAAAAGAAAATCGGATAAAACTTAGAATGATTTTCAAGATGAAAATTTATTCCAAAAATCATTCCACCCTCAAAAGCTCGGAAAAATTGAGGGATGGTTTTTGGGATGAAAATTCATCCCAATAATTTATCCTAGCCTAGAAAAAAAAAACGAAAAAAAAAAACGTAGTAGGTAAACTCATCAGATAGGTATCTTGAAAAATTGAAGAATGAAAGCTTGAAAGCTAATTTTATCTTTTTTCAAAAAAAAGTCATTATAAAAATTTTACAAAAAAATTTTCTTCGTTTGTTATGAAAAAAATGAAAAATATTCGAAAGAAGCAATAAATTACCGGACACAAGACATGTGACTCTTACAAAATTGAAGGTCAGATTTTTTAATGGCCTTATTATTATTACAATTTTATCAATTTTTAAGTAATTCTAAGTCATTGATTTTAACTAGGTACAGTTTGAAACAACTCTAAAATATCTTTCAACGATTCGACAATTTAAACAATTTTTGAAGACATTTTTTCAATATTTTTACTAATTTACACTATATTAGGATGATGTTTCAAAAAAATTAGACATTTCGAATACATATTTGAAATCAATGATCATGGATTTCACAGAATTAGAGATCTCATCTGTAATACTTATGATAAGTATAGGTGAAATTTAAAATATTGAAGATGGATAGAACTAAAAATCTACCACCATTTCCTCTTCTGCATCCTTTTCTCTCCACCGGTGCATTTTTTCCACGTTAGAATACCTAGATTACCTATACCTTTAAAATGAGGCACAATATTCTCAGACGATGACTCACATGACTCACACATGTTATAATTGCTACAAAACCATCCGAATGGTTTTTTTTCATTTTATTGTCTTTTGCGATCGAAGCAACATACCTCATCGTGAAAATAATTATAACTGTTGATCGGTCGCGGTAATTCTGCTACATTTTACATCGTTTAGATGAGTCATACGTGACCCACGTGGGGTCTTTTTTTTTCCTCTGGCATAGAACTTGAACTAGAGGCATATTTATTATGTACTGTGAGAAACGCTTTTGTACCTAAAGACGTGAAAAAGCTTCGAAGCGAATCCAGACGAATAATTTTGAATTAATTTCACATAGTTGCTCGCGAATCGGTGTATAATTCTAAACGAGTGTATCTGATGGTTGCAGGCTGCAGGTTGCACGCGAATAATTTAGTTTATGTATTATAGCGGTATCCCAAACAATGATTAAAATTTTTTATGCCCAACTTACCGTAAGAGTAAGTAAGATACGCGACGTTTTCTCACTTCGAATGGCAACAAGGCGTAAATTCGATTACAAAGATTGTTCAAGTCTACCTAATCGTTTAATAATTGGATTAATTACTGTTTTAATTATCTAATTAGGCATTAAAATTAAAATATACGTCGAATATTATATTACCTGGCTTCTAAAGATACATTACCTTTCCTACTCGCATGTTGTGCTTGCTTATAGCTTTGCCTATATGCAGGTATGTAATGTACACAGTCGTGACTCATACGCCATTCGTTTACAAGTGTCGGATGGTAAGTTGAAATATATTCATGTTCAGGTGCAGTTGTTCGAAGCCACTGCGGCTATCTCTCTGTGTATATCTTTTGTTTGGGATATATTGTATTCATAATTCATTATACCGGGTTCGTGAAAAAATTAATCGACATGATTGTAATTGGTGTGTAACAGCTGAGTTTCGTATGACCTACACTCAGTCATAATCGTGTTTGTATTATTAAAAAGCATTTTTTTCTTTTAGTCATCAACTTATTCTCGTGTACGTTTATTACGGAATTTCTCATGTTGTCGTTTTTTTTTTTGCTTTTTTCATTTCCTTCTCTTACAGTTAGTAAAATTATAAGAACGATTACTCAACGAAATGAAAATCTATTTATGTTCGGAAACATGACTTCCGTATATTGGGATCGGATGTAGGTTGGTCTATTTCCCTCTTTTATCCTCCAAGTTGATAAAAAAATTTAAAAATCTACTTAGACGTATTTGGATTTTTTTTCGAGTCTTCTATTTTGAAATACATATGCAAGTAATTGCAAAGTAATTATAATTTTTTGTAAGTACATATCAAAATAATTGAATAATAGGAAATGGACAACTATTCAAGTGCAAGTACATATGTGAGCTTGGATAAAGAAACCACCTTTAGGAGTCAAAAATTGGTTTTGGAGTTGACACTGATTTTGAACTTTTTAGAAGAAGTAGAATCATGGGGGAACCTGAACTCAAAAGCTAATTTTTGACACCTAAAGGTGGTTTCTACATAGATCCAGGCTCACATATAATATTTCTTGAAACGTTTAAAAGGTTAATTTTTTGGTAAAAATTGAAATTTCGTATCTTTTTTACCTGTAATTGACATTTTAGGTTCTTAATTTTTTTTAAAATTTGTATCAGGCTGGGCATACTTTTAGAATTTTATTTAAATTTTCTCAATTCTGAAATTTTTGTAAACATTTTTTTTAATTTTTAATTTAACACAATTGAATGTGTCACAACAAAAAGGGCATAACTCAGCATATGTCCTTTTTGATGCGACAAATGATTCGTATTCTCTAAAGTTTACTCTATCCAATGAGCCCCTTCCCACCTTCCAATATGTTTTCCTCGAAGAGTTATGGCGTTTTTAAAATGTGAAGTTCGCATTTTCGGTACCTACATTACATGTTTGATTTTCGAGAATTTGCGTCATGTTTAATTTTTTCACTGTGCATATGATTGTAAAATTTTAAAATTTTAATGAAGTGTTTTTTTAGTTAATTTTTCGTTGTAAAATTGAAAGAATAATAAAATTTCTCCAAAATGTATTTTTAACATTTTTTGGTAATTAAGAAAATGAAAAAAAAACTGTCATTTTTCAAAGTGCGATATTTAGTATTAAAAAAAGTATACTCAAACTTCAATCGCGATTTCCCAAAAACTTCATTTTTTTTATGTCCTTTTTGCTGTGACACGTTCAATTGCAATTCAATATGGCTAATTGACCAATAATAATTTTCAAATGTTTTCTCAAATCAGTATTGAGAAAGGTCGTGAGAAATTTTCAATTTCCAAAACATGCTGTTCTAGAGCTTTCAAACATTATTTTTTGAATTACCCATTTTATTCGTTATTCCACCATATTCTCTTCTCTCTCACTTCTTCCAGAAAATCGACTAGTTCAGGTGTTATGGCATCATTGAAAAATGGCAATGTCAACATTAAAAAATCATCAAAAGCTTATCAAATAAGAAGGCTCGATAAAAAGAGGAAAAGGACAATTTGTCCATTCTTTGATTTTCTAAAGGGATTTTGACTAGGCATGGTTCATGGATTTGAGGGGAGAGAGAGGAAACAACAAGAAATGACTTGTAAAAAAATTTGTTTTTTAAAAATGATTTCTCAAAAAATGTTCGCTTTCTCTTTGTCTACATATTTATATAATATAGGTACCTACACCTACTTATTTTTTTGTGCATTTTAACGAAATATTTTAAAAAACGTCATTTTTTTTTTATTTTTCGTCATGCAAATTTAATTTTATCCTTTTTGGTTTTTTTTGACTTATTTTGAGTCTGACCCACTCTTGGGACAGTTTTATAAAATCGACATAAAGACATAATAATTTTATGCTACCGCTGTAAAATTTTCTTTTACATCCCTACTTTTTCTGAGAAATAAATTATTAGTGACCTCTCAAGCGCAAATGGGCCACAAGTCGGAAAACAACTTTTCGAGTTATAGACAAAAATGTGAATTTTCGTCAAGAAATAAAAATATCGTTTTTTAGCGGATTCTGGTGATTTGACATGTGTACTATACAATATCCCGAAGTCACAGATCAAAACGCGGCTCTTTTCCAAATTTGAAAAATTTGAAAAAATTGGCAATTTTATGTATTCATACGGGGGTGGATCACGAGTTGCCGGATGCAACTTTTGACAGTATATTTTTGAGCCCATTCTAACTTAAAATTACACATAAAATTACCAATTTTTTTCAAATTTGGAAAAGTTTAACTCCCACTGTACGTTGAATATGGCAATTTTGAGAACATCTGAACTGGTCAAGTTTGTAGGAAATTTCACGTAGAACATTTTTTATTTCACCACTTTTCCCTCTCCGACCCTTCCTTTCGGCGCTACAGTCAAAAAACGTATATTCGCAAAGGTTATTGGCCTCTTGCGGGGGTAGCCGGCGAGTTGGGGGGTGCAACTTTTAGGAGTATGTTTGGTAGGCTATTATGTACAAATAATGTGAAATTCAGCTTTCCCCTAACGATTCCGAGGTTCGCGTAAAAATTTTGATATAATTCCTGGACTATTATTTTCTCGTAATTTTTCTGTGAATGAATTTTGTGGGGGAGGGAAGGGACAAAATGGCAAACGGCTCTACTACTAAGTGTACTGTACGTATCTCATGATTTAATGATTTTTCCATTGAATTTGTTAGGTTTTTTATGTGGCATGGCAGTCAAAATTCATCTGAAACGAATCAGGTGTAAAGCAAATCAATGAAGTCGAGAAAAAGTCTAGATTTTTATTGTTCATAGGTCGAAGAATAATTCTTAAAAAGGAGGAGAATTTTGGCTAGAAATGTCGAGAAATTGTGGGAACCAAAAGTATGAAAATGTGGAAAATTTGAATGAACTTTGAGTAAGAAAGATCAAAAATCTTTGCTTTTTCTATTCAAATCCAAATGGGATTTTTATGGGGCATAATGACCAGATTATTGAGTTTTTCGGGACACTGTGTCCAAATGGAAGGTTTTGAGACATAGTGTCCAAATTTAGGGTGACACTGTTTAAATAAAGGTTTTCATGGGACATTATGTTTAAATGGAGGATTTATGAGACTAAATGTCCAAATTGAGGTTTTTGAAAGGTCTTGTCTAATTGAAGGGTTTTGGGACATAATGTCCAAATTTTGTTCTCTTAGACCCGATTTTCAAATTAACTTTTTTGGGATGTCATGTCCAAATGGGTGGGGGGAGGGAGTGTCATAATATCAAAATTGAGGATTTTGAGATACAATGTCCAAATTGAGATTTTCGTGATATTATATCCAAGTCCAAATTGAAGGTGTTTAGGATATAGTGACCAAATCAAAATTTTCAAGACAATATGTCCAAATTGGTTTTTTTGATACATGTCCATCCAAAGTAGTTTAGAATCTGAAAATGGAAAATTCTCGGAGAATAATGATTTCTTTGCTTCCAGAAAATTTGAATGTTGTGAAACAGAAAAAAATGCATCCTATTTTTTTATGTTGGTATAGCACTAAACCTCGTAAAGGGTGAAAAGGTGAATTTTCAAAATATTGAGAAATTTTATTAGTCAATAAAATGATATTTCTTGCCAATTTTAGGCTCAAGTTAGTGTGTGGAAGTAATTTTTTTGGAGAATTTTTGGAAAATAATTCTTTTTAGGAATAATTTCTATAACACTTATTTTAGATTGAATTTTTTCTGATTTTTTTCTGATTTATAATGGTTTTTTTTCAAAAAAAGGTGCCTATTGTTTTCAAAAAATTTTTGATTGAAACCTGATTTTTCTGATTAAAATTTTTTACCATTATCAGATCAGAAGAATGGGGATATATTTCAAATGAAAAATTCTCCAAGTGCTATGACTAATGCCTTTTTTTTTAAAGAAAAGAGGTAAAATTGCATCCTGATTCGATAAATTTAGGCTATTTTCATTTTAAATTAAGGAATTAGGTATCATTTTATTACTTCGACGCCTTTATGCGAGATGCGAATTCTCCCATTTTCTTAATTTTTCTCGTAATTACAATTGTGAAGAATAAATTGAAGTCATTTGGCATTTTCTGCCCCCTCACCCTCCCTTCTGCAACACAATCGACCTAACATAAGAATTATCCGCCAGTTCGACTTTATTTCCTGCTCGACTCTTCCCTGCACTCGTGGTCTGGTTTATTTTATCGTCGTTTTAATAACGAACAATAAAGAATAAAGATAGAAAAATCCCCAGTCGTGCTATCGCTGACAAAGTTTTTCTTTCGCCGCAGAAAAACACCACGATTTATACACATCACGCATCATGATTAAAATTAGAAGATATAAGTCACGATTCACGGCGGTATAGAATTTGATAAGCATGATTTTGGCATTGTTTTATGTGTGCGAAAAAATAAATATACCTTATGGCTAATGCCAATGCCATTGATTAAAATGTGTTAAATGGTAGATTTATCGAATATCACGAATTAATGAATATTTTAGGTATAAAATGCATAGATTGTGTAAATTAACGCGTTTTTCTCGTTTGATTTGTTCTGTTTGACAGGCTAATGGCGCAGTTCGGTGTGCCGTGAATTCATGGGAATGTCTACATTCGGATTAATGATATTGCTTTGTCTGCTGTCCGTTTGTGCATTGGTAAACTCGGCGAGTATGTTGGAAAGCTCGAGCGATCTGTTGCAAAGCTGGCTGTTGAACGAAAACGAAGAAATACCGTCGCAGCAGAGCTCCCCTCTGTCCCGCCGAATCACTCCCAAGTCGGTATTCGTCGCTCCAGCTTTTAGTAGATGTTCGGAAGGGTACAGATTGGATGGAATGGGTAATTGCGTCGAAATAGTGAGATTAAACGAAGCCGCGCAGTGGGAGTCGGTGCTAGAGAAACTGAAACAAATGAGCTCTCAGCAGTTTGGCTTCAAAAGACAATCCCAAAGAAACGATAGCAATGGTAATGGCGATGGTGAAAAAATCAATCACAAAGTGAGCAACGCGGACGCGACGGATAATACAGGGCCGTTTCAACTCTCTATACCATTCAATTCGAAAAATTCGTCCGAAAGTCAATCACCACAGAACGATACGAGCGCCACCGAAAGACCCAAGGATTCGACCACCTTCAGACCATTCTTCATCCAAAGTACCACCTTGGATGAGACCTCAGCCTCGCAAAATACTCATTTCGTCGATTACGCCACCGAAGAGACGACCGATGCTCAGGAACTGACCACTTTCGGCGGGCCAGACTATCCGGACGATACGGAAGCCAATCAGTATGCGAATACCGAATCGACAAATACGGAAACCACGGTGGTAGATTCAACGACCCAGGATACGGTTACCGAGTCCGTCGTCAATGTTGCTAGTCATTTCGCAGAGCCGGATTTCGACAAAGTTGACGCCACCGAGATCACAACTCACATTATCAAACGAATACCCAACTATAGCTCGGTTATACCTTTGAAAGGTGTCGTTAACTCGAATAAAAACGTCGAACAGATACAACTCGCCAGCTTAACCGCAGCTTCCAATTCCAAGCCTTTTTCCAACTACCTGGCCCCTAAACCCACCATCGTCAATAACTCAGCCGATATAAATAAACCTAAAAATCCCACTGTACATATTGTGAATAGCTTTAGCAATAAGAACGAAGACGTGGATGGCGAAAGTACGAACATACCGAGCGATATATTCCAAAAGTTACCATCATCTTCGGGCGAACGAACCAAACCGAAATGCGACTCGACCAACAAATACGACTGCCTGCTTCAAATCAATATCTTTCCCACCAACAAGCCTCTGTTTCTGCTGAACCGTAAACCATCCCCAACAGCTTTCGTACGTTTCCCAGAAACGCCAACGAAAGGCTTTGTTCGGTTCCCACCGCCGAAGGTGCCCGTCGAGTATGACGACGTCGCCCTGGCCGAGAGCAATACCGGATATAGATATTGGGATCGACGTTATCCGTCCACTTGGTGGACCTCTTGGAAATCTAAGCCTCAATTTATTCAAATAGTACCAGAAACCAGCGCCATTTACGGTGTCGGAGATATGAACTATATTCGATCTCATCCTCATTTTCAAACCCAGACTGAATGGTATAATAAGTGAACAGTAAATGAGGCGGTAGAAAATTTTCTCGGATTTATAAGTACGGTTGTAGATCAAATCATAATCTACGTATGAAAACATCGCGAATTCTTTCTAGTCTATTTGTAAAATCAGCTTTTCAATCTTTTTCTATGCTTTCAAGTGTTTTTTGAGCTGTCTGCGTCTCAGCTCTGAGATCATTATCCCAGAATATCATCGTAGTAGGTAAATACTTATTTCACATTTTGTAGTTATTAATTTTTTTCATCTGTTTCATCCCTGGCGGATATTACTTGAATTTTGTTTCGTTTATTTATTTCATTTTCACATCGAATATTTATACAATGTTGTTTATACTTATCTATTATTGCTGTGAATCTTGAAGATTTATTTTTCAGTATTAAAATACCTAAATAGTTCAAATTGCTCCTGTCAATTGTATATTTTTAAGTAAAACATAAGACTGATGTTCAACATATGACAAATATACCTATCTAATATAGAAATTCTTCGAGAAGTTTCAATAAATTTTTATTCTATACGTAATGTACCTACTTCTTACCTTCTTATTGATAAAATGTACTTTTAATGTAATATTGTGTATATTTGTGACTTTATTAATTTTTTTTCTTCTATATTTCAAAGTAGGCTTAATTTATTATTGATACGAATTATTCGTTCAGTTTCCTTTTACAACTTTTTTTCGTTTCTTTTTTATGTATGTGCTTGTATAATAATATTCTACGAATAAAAAAATTTCAATTTGAGTTCAATTTGTACCTACCTACTCGTCGATTTTAATTGTTGCCAGTGCAGGATGCATATTGACCTAACCCTGTGGTATAATTGGGGTCAAAACTCGTCAATTGTGCTTTAAAAAATTACCTATGAATGTTGTTTGAAAATTGAATTTTTTTAATGATCATTGAATTGGTTGGAATAAAGAAGTAGATAGGTTACCTACTGAAGAGAAATTGTTTCCATTATTTTTTTCAGTTATACAACCAGTTGATGATGTCTTGCTTTTGAAAAATTTTGTCCCCTCCTCTCCTCTCTCGAAATGGAATCCATCACCATCAGAATGGATAAAACCATCCTCAGATTTTGGAAATTTTTATTGAATATTGTTGGGTATCCATATGGAAAAAATTATAATTTGAAAATCTTTCCTTTTTACGTCTCATATGGAACATAATGACAAAAAACGTACAATTTAAAAAATTTTAAAGTCATATTTCATTTGAAGATCCAGGAGGAACACGTCTAACACGGATTTACGGTTGGTTTTCAGCTCAGGGTTTTTGACACTCTTCCATACACCGAGCAACTTTCATTTTGTTGATTTTTCGTATACTTCCTTGCCGTTATTCAGTGACGTACCGAAGGCATTTTCCAGGGGGGGGGGAGAGAAGAGGTGAAAATCCCAACTCAAATTCTCAAAATTCCCAACTACATATAGCCGATATCAGAATTCCGGAGGGGGGGGGGTGTAAAATTCAAATTTGCAAACCAATCCAATTTTTTTCAAACTTTCCCGACTGATTTCTTAAAATTTACATGTAGGTACTGATTTTTCCCCAAGTCGCGAAGTTTTTTGATTTTTTTTACTCGTTTTCGTCATTTTTGCGAACTTTTGAAGTTTTTACAACCCATTACTATATAAGACCCTTTTTGAGATAAGAAATCTGAATAAATTTTTCATTGGTTAGGTGCTCCAAACAATTTTTTTTTAAACCTACAAGCAATGTCATTGTAGTTGAAAAAACATACGAAATAGTTTATTTGCCTTCAGCGAAGAAAGGGTGGAGTTTTGAAGAAAAATTATAATTTTACATCAATAAAATTTTGTAATTTCAATGTAAAGAATAGGGAGATGGATTTGGCCCGAGCGAAGCGAGGGCGAAAATTTTAGAAAACCTCAAATTGAATGTGCAATAAAATAATGTTTTGGAAAAATAAACTTTAATGAAAAATCGACTGTTTCTACTTTGAAATGATTAAAGCAGAAATATATCATGGCCGAGCGTAGCGAGGCCGAAGCTTTTGAAAAATTTGATTTTCAAATATCAAAAATAAGTTTTAAGGAGAATAAGAACAATGAAATTAATTGGAATAATTTTAAAGAAAAAAGCGAAAAAATCTCTTTTAAATTACAAGTACAACTATAAAATTTTTTTGGTTGACGAGTAAAAATTTTCAAATTGCAAGGTAATTAATAATTTTTTTTCCAAAAAAGCATTTATTACAACGGTTTAATAATTATTCGCTGGGAAAATGATAAATTTTCAGTTGGAAAAGGTTGGGAAAATGACTAATTTTCCCAACTAAAAAGTAAAAATTTTGTTGATTTCCGACTGTTAAAATAGGTAACCATTTTATTTATTCATTTTTCATTAAAAAAATAAATACTAATCGTCCCAACTGACATTTTTACTCGTCACTTGGGAGAACGACCAATTTTGAGTTGGAAAAATAACCATTTTTGAGTTGTAAAAATTACCAATTTTGAGTTGGGAAATTTACCATTTTCGAGTTGGGAAATTTACCATTTTCGAGTTGGGAAAATTACCATTTTCGAGTTGGGAAAATTACCATTTTCGAGTTGGGAAAATTACCAATTTTGAGTTGGAACAAGTGAAAATTTTGTTGATTTCCCACTTTTGAAATAACTATTTTATTTATTATTTTTCATCAAAAAAATTAATCCCAACTGTCCAATTTTCCCAACTGATGTGTTGAAATGTTCAATTTTCCCAACTCACAAGTAAAAAATTTCCTCGGGGGGGGGGGAGCTCCCCCCTCCCCCTATCAGTACGTCACTGCCGTTATTTGAGAATTAAACACATTTTTGAGTTTTTGAGGATGAGGCATTTCACAATTTTTTAAAATTTTCAAAAAAATTACTCGTCGTAATGCATGCTTGAGCAGGAAAATTTTGATTATACCTCCTCGCCTCCCACGAGTCTGAAGATCAGGGATTTCTTGAGCACTTAATTGCCATTATTCGAGAATGCATTTTTGAGGGAGAGCTACACATGAAGACCCCACGGGAAGAACGGGTTAACTGAAATTTTATAAATTTTGCAGGAGAACGTTTTAAAGATAATGTTGAAGTGGAACTGAAAAAAAAATGGATTTTCAAGTTTCGTTTTGATTTTATTACTTTCAAAATGTCAATTCGAATCATTTTACATCGGCAAATATTGCTCAAAAGTTTTTCAAAAGCTTCAAAGTCACTCAACACACTATGTGTTTGAACAACATTCTGAGAAGTTAACCCGTTCTTTCCGTGTAAGTGCCTCAATTAACCCGTTCTTTCCGTAAAGTGACACAGTTAACCCGTTTTTTTCGTGTTTTCTTGAAATTAACATATTTTTTCTCTGAAATTAATCAGTTTTTCCACCTATGAGTTATCTTTTGTTAAATTATGATTTTTTTTTTTCATGTTCACAACAATAAATCAACTAAGTATTTAAAAAACAAAAATCAGCTTTTTGCACATATTTTTCTTTGTTTAGAGTAGTTAACCCGTTCTTTCCGTGTTTTTAATTTCTTGAAAATTCTTTTTTGCGTTTATTCACAAAATTTGAAAAGTTCGACATTTTTCATATACTTAAACCACATAAAAGTACATGGTTTATTGTACACAATGGCAAAAAAAAGTCATTTTTGAAAAACCCCTCAATTAACCCGTTCTTCCCGTGAGGTCTTCACATTTTTTTTTAAATTTCCTAAAAAAGTACTCGTCGAAATGCATTCTTGAGCGGAAAAATTTCGATTATGCCTTCTCCCCCCCCCCCCCCCCACCAACGAGTTCGGAGATGTGTGATAGAGATTTTTTGAAAAATCCATGTACATAAGTAGGACAATGCCTCCTCTGCATATGTATCATCGATAGGTACTCTCTCATGCCGAATCAGTAAAAATGGGAATGTATTTTCATCCCATGAAAATTCATCCCACGATTTGTCCGATCATTTTTGGGCTGCGATTAATTTGGGATGAATTTTAATCGCAGGTATTTCTTTGGTTTTTGAGGCCGAAATGATCATTGGTATGGGTTTCCATCCCCAAAAAATCATCCCACGATTTGCCCGATCATTTTTTGGCTGCGATTAATTTGGGATGAATTTTAATCGCAGTCTGATCGCACGTATTTTTTTGGTTTTTTATGAGTGAAATGATCATTGGGATGGATTTCCATCCAAAAAAATTCCTCCCACGATTTTTCCGATCATTCTTGGGCTGCGAATAATTTGGGATGAATTTTAACCGCAGGCTAATCGCATGTATTTTTATGGTTTATGAGGCCGAGATGATCATTGGGATGGGGTTTTTCTCGTTTTTGAAGCCCTGATGATTATTGGAATGATTTGTTTGGTTTTCAAAGTAAGTACATCCTTACTATTCACGCAAGGTACAATTGATTTTTTTAAAACATTCATGTGTTGAAATTCACTTTGGTTAGTTCCTTCAATGAAATTAACAAAATTCATATGAAAATTAATACGTATTTTCATCATTAGAAATATTTTTTGATTAATTTTTTAAGAACAGTTGACCCTTAAATTTTAAAAGTAGGCAACATGTTCATCGATACAGATTTCCCAGCTATTTAATTTTTTTTTTTTGACCATTCACTCATTAGACAGTCGGTACGTGTTTGTCCTATTTTCAAAGTAATAGGTAATTAAAAAAAAGGTTGTTTTTTGCTCTTTTGATCTTGGCATTCCTTAGACGAATATATTGGAGTCAGTAATATAAATAGTGTGAAGGAAAATCTCCTCAGAATAGTCCAAAACGATAAGGTCATCTTTCACAGTTGAAATTATTCTATCCGGTAACACTGAAATGAAAATCAATAATATGATATGCCGGAAAAATATCCAAACAAAAAAAGTATTTTTCTAACATTTTACTTTTATTTGTTCATTCTGTCGATTTTTTCCTTGCCAAATTTAATTTCAGCAGCGAATAGGACAAACGAGTAAGCACTCTTCTGTATTTAAAAAAAAAGAAAAGAAACACACGTGTAGATAGAATTGCATAACTTCAATTCAAAGGAATTAACAACTAGTATTTTGACTTCAAACTACAGAAATTACGTTGCTTTGATTCTGGCCAGAGGTGGAAGTAAAAGTATCCTAAATAAAAATTTAGCCAAATTGGAAAATAAATCTTTACTGAAGAGGACCATAGAAGTAGCATTAGATTCTAAAGGTACGTATTTAATTACATTCTCATTACCTATGTATAGTTATTTCCCATCATCAAAAAATCGGATTTTTGATTACCTCACACAGTATTCGACTCAGTTTGGGTTTCTACTGACTACCTGAGCATTTACGAAGAGGCAAAAAATGCAGGAGCCAATGTATTCGGTAGAAGTTCGGAAACTGCATCCGATACAGCCTCATCTATCGAAGCTGTCAAAGAATTTATTGATTTTTTCCCGAGTAAGCGTGAAAGAAATACAATCTCACAACTAGATATGTTTATTTTTAATTAATCATCTTTTCCTAGATGTCACCATTTTGGCTTTATTGCAATGTACTTCACCATTCCAATCTATATTTTCAATACGAAAAGCTTATCAGATGATGAGTTCGCATCAATATGATTCTGTGTTCTCAGTAACTCGAACTTATAAATTACGATGGAAACGATCTTCACGTAAGAGAAAAATCTTCACTTCAATTACATAAATCCAAAATATGAAATATTCTACGACAGTATAATTCTTTAGCTGGCAATTATTGGGAAGCTATGAATTTTGATGTGAAACATCGTCCTCGTAGACAAGATATGCGAGAAGAATTCATTGAAAATGGCATGTTTTACTGGATGCGAACTGAATTACTTCGTATGAATTTAATTCAAGGTGGCAGGTACTCAAAAATGATTATTTTTCATTTTTTTTATCGCAATAGAAACCTTCGACTATGAATTTTCTTTTTTTCCTATTTTAGAATTGGCACTGTTGATATTCCAATAAAAAGAAGTTTAGAAATTGATTACCCTGAAGATCTGATTTATGCCAGAATTTTAGCTAAAGAGATACTTCCAGCTTTAGAAAACGAAAAGAACCAATGTCCTGCTGATGAAAACCTAAATTTTCAAGACAGAATACAAAAATATGATTTAATCAAGAATTAAAATTATTTTTAAACGCCAATTCAGACATTTCAAATGAAAAAAATTACGAAATGTACCAACTCATTTACTCGTTGTAGAGCCAACATTTTCTCCCAATATATTAAATTTTCCATTATAGATTTTTTTTCTCATAAAAACACAATAATTTTCATTGATATAATTTAATATAAACGAAGGAATGCGGCGAACTGAAAAATAATAATGCATGCAACATAAATTCTAAAGACTATTTACACATTTAGAAAAAAAAAAGAGAAAAAAATACAAAAATCATTACAGTCTTCGAATAATCTAAGCGAAAAAAAATACACGACATTTAACATAAAATGGCAAAAATAATAAATGCGAATTCGTACTGAAACATAAGCAGTACAAAAAAATACCGTAATAGTACAAGTACATACCTAAATTTATAGATATTTTTATCACAAGCTAACAGAATTGCACTAAATTAAAAATCGTAGAGAAAATTTCTTGTTCACGTTATAGCACAGTTAGCGATACCAAATGCGAATTCGACTCCACATGAGAACAAAACTGTAAAAGTAAAACGATACAATATCGCAGGTCGAAATCAATCCTAAAAGTAAGATAATTTTACAAATACATTTGTTAAAACACGAGTACAAATGATTAAAAGGATAAGAAGGGGGGAAGAAATCGATACATGAGAGTATTTTGGAGACATGTACAAAAAAATGTAAGCGTATGTACAGTCTACGAAAATTACAAATAATTCTTAAATTATTCATTTTACGTACACAGATCATAATACTTACAACTTATTCGACGAGAACAATAAAACACGTAAAAATGACGAAAATAAAAAAAATTATAAATAAAAACAAAAAAAAATTGGGGAAAGAAATCGACTCTAATTTTGAAAGATCTACGGACGTAGGAGAGATTCGTCGACGAAATATTTCACAGGTCTGTAAAACGCAAAACGAAAATTGGTTATTTCGAGGTCATTTAACTGCGAAATATGGCAAAATGATAAATTACCAATCGGATATGGTGCCTGGTAAAGGACCAGGGTAGTAATACGGTGGAGGACGTTCGTATTCGTTAGTCTGGGTCGGATTACTTTGAAAATTAGGCGCGTTCATATTGCCGGAAAAATCCCATCGTTGTCTGAAAAAAGAAGAAAACCGTGAAAATATTAATTAGGAATATCCGTCGCGAATGAAAACAAAACGAAGTGAGAAATGACAACAAACTTGGAAGCAATTTCATCGAAGCGATTTTCATTGCTTTGATTCGACGATGCAGGAGCAGCGGCATTCAAAGAAACTGAATTAACTACGTTTGGCGGAGATCCTAATGGAGGCACGGCCGAAACAGCGTGATGTCTTGATCGGGCTCGATCCACATTTGTGGCGCTGCTATGCGAGCTACTCGCGTTATTATTTAAATTATGATTAGCGCTGTGCGGATTACTCGAACAACAATCGTCGTACGTTCGTCTGTTGTTTTTCTTCTTCTTTTTATCGTTTGCGCTGGAAAATAGAAAAGAACGAGAGTTAATTTCGATATCGAAAGGAATTCATTTGGAAGAAGGAAATTTACCTGGCTAAGGGTATATTGTCTCTTTCACCGGTATATATGTCGTATAAGTATTCTCTGTAAATAATTATAAAAAAAAAAAATTAGTAAACAAAAATTTCACTGAAAATTGATTTTTAAACTTAATAAAATTCTTACGCTTCGACTAGAGGACCAGGATATGGATCAGATTTCTGGTATAAATTTGCTAATAATACGCTAATTATAATGGCAGGTATAAATAATAACACGGCGCTTCCTAGACTCATCCAGAATCCATTCTGCAAAACAAATTCAATCAAAATCCATTTTTTTGTTGGAAAAAAAAAATTAATTCAAACTTACGAAAGGACTTAGAATACGGCTGCAGCCGGCGACTACGGATGCATTATAGGCCTGAGATACAGGCCAACAACGACCGATATCGTGTTCCGTGCGAGTGACTACTTTTTTCAAATATTCATCGATATGATTACTGAATTCGTTACCAAATTCTCTGGCTAACTGTAATTCAAATAAAGATAAATTATTAGAAATGAATTTCTCATTTTTTCATCAAGATTGTCAAATTATATATTTCACGTTCAACGGTTGGAAAAAATTTCCCTTTTTCTAAAAATACATAAAATTCAATAGGAATGAAATTTTGGAGATTTTTAATGAAATTTGATTGAAAGAAAGTGAAGTTCTAAAATGATGCAATTAATTTTTGATTTCATACAATTTTCCAATAATGGACGTCATTTGTAATTCAACTTGAAAATTTTTATTCGTGAAAGCATGCAAATTAATTATTGAAGAACTTGAGAAGAAAATCGAATTCGAATCTAATTTTCAGTAATTCATGATCCGAAATTTTGGATGATTCGTGTTTCTAGTTCAAATCTCTCTCTTTGAGCCTTTTCTGTTGTGGGGTTTCCTAAAAACTTTGCATTTTGAATTTGAAAAATCGAAAAAAAAATTCTATCTGAATAGTAAATTATTAATTTTTAGTCCTCAATAATGCCATTTCCAGTTCTTTATTGAGTTTTATCATAAAACAACTAAACAAAGTTCCACATATTCAAAAAAAATTGATAAAATGATCATTCGAAGAGATTTAAATCGTCAAAAATGGAAATTATTTGTAATCCGAAATTCAGGATGAATTTCAGGTTATTTATCTTATTACTGCAATTTTCTCATTTGCTGAAAATTTCGAGACAATAATGCAATACTTCGTAGAATTGCACGAAATAAAAAAGTAATTACAAAATTTGAAAGCTAATTTTTCCCCTTTTCAGATACATTGTCATGAAAAATGTACAAAATCTTTTTTTTTCAAGTTGCTACACTTAAAAATTGGAAACATTTTGATCTGGGACCAACAAACTAGGGCTGGCGATTATAATCGATTATTTTTTTCTTTATAATCGGCCAAAATTCTTAATCGGTTAATCGATTAATCGATTATTCGATTATTCGATTATTTTAATCGATTAATCGGCCGATTATTTTTAATCGTCTAATCGGTTGTTTTTTTGGAAGTCAAAAAAGTAACTCAAAAAGCACGGATTTCTGTTTTTTGTTTTCAAAACATCTGGTTGGAAAATTTTCATTTTTAAAAAAAATGTTGAGTCAGCAAATTTCTCTTTTTTAATAATATTAGTCGACAGATTTTTCATTTTCAACCCCGAGATTTTTCCCCAAACTGAAGATTTTCACATGAAACAAAGAACTGAAATTGGATTGCAAATTTTTGTCCCAGGACGGGGAGGGGGAGGGGCGAAGGTAAATTAATTGGTCGATTTGAGAAAATCGGACGATTATTCTTAATCGATTAATCGGGCGTCGATTAATCGATTATTTTTGTAATCGATTAAAATTCGAATAATCGATTAATCGATTTTAATTTCTATAATCGATTAATCGATTTTAATTTCTATAATCGATTAATCGATTTTAATTTCTATAATCGATTAATCGATTTCAATTTCTATAATCGATTAATCGATTTTAATTTCTATAATCGATTAATCGATTTTAATTTCTATAATCGCCAGCCCTACAACAAACCCTCAAGCGCCGAGTATGTGATTCCACAACTTAAAACGCCTTACTGCTAAGAATTTTTCATCAAAATAAGGTGGTGAGCAAATAAATTTCTTTAAATAATACCGAATTTTCAAAAATTTTCAGCAGAATAGCCAAAAATTAACGAAAGTAAGAACTTTTTTTTAAATAAAATAGTTCTGTATTCAAACGATTCGACTGATTCTAAATTCGGTTCCCTGGTTTTCAACTAGTTACCAATTTTTCTCTAAATTTAGAACGGAATCTGATCCAAAAAAAGCTAATGATTTTTCATCACACAATATTTTCAAGCCAAAATTGATAGCAAATTCAACTTAGGTAACCAGGAACTTTTGGAATGGAAAGAGGATTAAAACGACAGCAGTGGCAATGCTGAAAAAAAAAAGAGTTTTGAGTAAAAAAATAAGAAAAATGACATGATTATTGAACGAATGTTCTAAAATAAAGGAAATAATTTTTTATGAAAATGAAGACATGAAACGGAGCGAGAACGACATTTTTTTGAAAAATGATATTCAAAAAGCAAAAAATTGATATTTTTGAACATTTTACAAAGTGCATTCGACTCGCCTCCTTTATTAAAGTTCATAATATTGAAATTAAAAATCAAAAATTCGGGCTTTTTACGTGCTGCTCTTTTGACTTCTAAAACAATTCTATATTAATTATTCATCCCTTCCCTTTTCTACCTCCTCCGCCAAAAATCGAAATTTTTTGCATTTCTATTCGTACTTAATTGTCAATATTTTTCAAAAATAATTTTCCTTGATTTCCACGTCATCCAAGTTCATTTCTACAATCCTCGGGCGAACCGAGAGCTAAGATTTGAAAAATTCATGATTTTCATAAACAAAATAATTCGTTTTTCAATAGTTTGTTATCTGAAAAAAATTTCACGAATTTGAAACAAAAATCACAAAATCGAAAATTATCAGTATTTACTCCTGTCGCATATTTTTTGTTAAAATTTCATACTACTCAAAATTTTTTTTACGAAATGTCGTGCCCTTTTCGGGATTTTTGGCTAAATAATAAAAATTTTTTATTTTTCTAGCAAATATGAACCCTGACTTTACCCTCTCCACTCAAGATAGACTTCTGATGAATTTTTTCTCAAAAGCAACTGTATCGAAAAATGAAACCGTCTTTAAATACACCAATTTTATATTCGAATGAGAATTCACGAAGGGAAAAGAAGTGGATTTTCCTCCAACAAGTAGAAAATCCCTCGTAATCTGTTTAAAAATCACAGTTTTTTGTTTTTCAAACATGATTTTTCCAAAAAATTGTCCTCGCGTATAAAAAACTGAATTTTTGTATTTTAGAAAAAATTTTCAATCAGTAATTTTTTTACTTTTTGCATCGCGAAAATCCAATTTTTTGAATATGTTTCGCTTCTTTAAAAAAAAATACAAACATTTTTATGGTGCGTTTTCGAATAAGCGATTTCTCTTCCCCTACCTAATCATTCACTTTCAGAAAGTTCGGAATTTGGAGTAATTTTGTAATTTAATTTTAATAAAAAAATTATTTTTGTGGAAGAAAATATTTCTCTCCCACCGCCATATTTCCAGCCATCGTTCCGACGGTTTCGAAAACAACCATCGTAAGAATTCCCACATCAAAAATACTGGCCAACTTTTTGGGATTATTGACACGAGAAACGATTTTTGATACATTGATTTCTGTACAATGGACTCACTTTATTAACGATTGTTCGTCCTTGTCGTTTGAGATTTTCCTGAGCCATTTCAACTTTCAACGTTAGCGACTCGATAGCCTGCCTCAAAGAACTATGATTAAATTTCAAATGCTCTTGAAGCTGACGCGATGTACTCTCGAGATCTTTAGTGATAGCCACCATTTCCTCAACTTCTTTTTGATGCGATCTCAAATATATAGCCGCGTTATGCAAACTATACGTAACCTAAAAAAATAAAATATTGAAATAATTTAAAATACTCCGAATTGAATCCTAAATTCGAAATTTCATTTCACGTACAGTTTGGTAACTAAGTGGTAATTTGTTAGCGGTATCTTCAACAGCTTTGGCCAATTGTGTCAAATCAATGGAAGTAATTTTCTCGCTCACCTAAACAAATAAAAATTGTACTCAAAACCCTATAATCTTTCCAATCGTAATTCATTTTGATTGTTTTAATCATTACTAACCACGTTATTAAAATTCATAAAACTAATCTCGTTCAACTTGGATTGCGCTAATTTGATCAATAAAAGTTGGGCCTCTTGGGTAATTATATTAATATCGTAATTCAGCTTGATATTGTTCACTAGTTCTTTGATACGATCGTGAATACCGAATTTTTGAGAATAATCGGCAACTTCCGAGATATCGATCCGTTTTTCTAATTGTAAGACTTCGTATAAACTCAAATTTAGGTGGCAGCTTCTGTAAATCATCAAAAACAACATCAATAATCGGTCAAAAATTTCAGGCGAAGGAAATGAAAAAATAGATCATAGAGCACATGCCTAATAATGGTCCTCAAATTAACCGGTTCCACTTCGATAGTCTCGTCATTTTTATAAAAACGTTCGATATTGGAAAGTTTATCCAGTAAATGGAACGTACGACTATTATGAGGATCTTTCAACGAATGACATATCAGTTTATCGGTCATGATACCGCCTACGAAATATATCAGTGCAACAGCCATTAAAACGCCGCTCGATAAAAACATCAACCATACGGCTCTGCGGACAAACGAAAACACGCTCGTATCATTATACATTAATATTATCAATAAATCGCTACACCATTGCGATATGTACCGTGTACTTGTACAAACGATCGTGTACGAAATTCGCATATTGAATTCTTATCATCGAGTAAATAATACAATGTACACTTACAACATTAGATAACGAGAGCCAGTTCCTTTATTGCAGCAATCTTCCGAGTATCCGCTGTTGGGTCGACTACCGCAACACCCGCATAATAATCCGAATGTCAAACAAATCAGAATTATTAATAGAGTGCAACTCGCAGCGAAACATACGTAATATCTGAAAATTGAAATCGAAAAAAATTATTAAAAATATTACAAAAATATTGATACATGTTTTTTAGGGGTAATCGTTTCGACTTTTTTTTTGAAAATTGGAAGTGAAAGGATAGCACAGAAGTTGCGACCAGACCTTCAAAAAAATGTAGAAAAAATTTCACAGAAATTTAAAAAAAAAAGTTTTAGTAAGCATGTTTTTAGCGAAAATACCATTAATAGGTAGATTAGGTACCTATTTTTCAGGGGTCTTTAAAAAATATAACTTTTTTATAGTTTTTAAATAATATGTACCTATTCAGTAAAAAATCAAAAAAAAAGGAATAAAATTTTTCCTGATGTGATATTAGTAGGAATATTTCAATCTATAAAAATCACTGACACCACCTACCTCCCGATCAGGGCCATTTCATTAACAGGGTGTCTAACAAAATTTCAAAACCCCAAAACAGGACAAACAGGACCTTTAAAAAATCGGTTCTGATCGATTTTGTACCCCCCCCCCCCTTCCCCCAAAAAATCCTATTCTGGCAAAAAAAAATTGAAACGAATTTTTTCAATAATTGTTAGAAATGAGCAAAAAATTTATTTTAAAAATTCAAGGACAAGGAAGATAGTATCTCACACAGTTTTGCCACTAACAACCTCTCAAAAAAAAAAGTTATTTTTTTTCTATTTTGGCGGGTGGAATTTCAAAATTGTTACAAAACATGACTTTTCACTGAAAAAACCCAAAACAGTATAAAAACAGGACAAACAGGACCACTCAGCCCAAAACAGTACAAACAGGACGAACAGGAGTTGTTAGACACTCTGATTAAAATCAAGAAAATGACATGATATTTTTTTCAGATATTGAAAAAACTGAAGAAAATCACCATCGATGATTTTTATGGGTCAAAGTATTTGAACTTACTTCATTTTATGAGATTTGTTTTTCAAAATGTTTCGTTTAATTTTTTTATTGAACATCTAAAAAACATGAAAAAGTAATATTTTTTAAGGACTTTTGAAAAATGGGAATCAATAGGTTTTTTGAGGTAAAAACATTCATAATAATGAACATTTTTGGGAAAAAAATTTCAACCAATTTTTTTCAGTTTATATATTTTTGAACATAATCAGATTATAAGGCCACACGTGGAAGGGTAAGGGTGAAACCAGAGGAGGGAAGCCGAAAGATTGGACTTAGCTTTTGAAAAAAATTAATATCTTTGACTTCAGCTTAATGTCCACTAAATTCATAAGGCCAACTTTTGTAAATTTTTTGACTTTCAGTTTTTGGTTTTAGACTTTCAACTTTTCATTTCTAAGCAATTTTGAATTTTGGTTACATTTTCATTTTATTTTTTTATTTTGAATTCTTCTGTAGTTTTGTTTTTAAAATTGAAATAATCCTATCACAAGTAACAAGACTGAGTCTAAAAAAGAAAATTGAGCATTATTTTTCGTAAAGGGAATGGGGTAAGAGGTTTACATGAAAGTTGAGTCAAAATTTCAAAAAGACCTAGTAAACGTTTACCCCCCCACCCATTAGCTCATACCATTTCCCAATTTCCATTAAAATATGACGATTCAAAAATTTTGAAAAAATTAACAAGAAAATGGTCTAAAAAATCATAAAGATATTTTCACCAAAAAAATACATACTTTTCCTCGAGTCCCATTTTAATTATTATCCTACTTTTCATTTCAGGCATAAAAAATATAAAAAACTAAACCTAATAATTACAATAAGTTTGAGTCTAAGCCTGGACCAAAATCCAAGGAAAAGCCGAAACAAAAGTTGGTAGAATTAAATTTGACGAAGCTCCAGGATTGTTTTTTCATTAAATACTCCACATTTCTTCCCCTTGTTCTTTCCTGCGTTTTCATCTTTGCCCTATTTGTCAGGGGTCCTTGAAAAATACCTATCACTTTTTCATATTTTTTTCAAATATCCAGTGAAAAATCGAGATAAACTTTTTAAAAAAATGCTCAAAAAGATGATAAAAATCGTTGACAACAGTTTTTCACACTTTCCCCAAATTTTTGAAAACGACAAATACAATGCATTTTCCTTTATTTTGAAAGAAATCTCCTGAATAGAAGAAGATGATGATGGAAAATTGCTGTAAATAATTTTTATCATTTAAAATGTTTGCACCACCATCAGAAACATTTTTTCAAAAACAATTTTTTCGATTTTCTGGTTTTAAAAAATGATGCAATTATCATGAACCTTTGAACAATGAAAAAAATATGAAGGGCGTCAATGATGTTTTTTAGTACGAAAAATCCATACTAAAATCATTTTCAAAAAAACAGATTTTTTCATAATTTTTTAAATCATAATCAATGAAGAGGAATAAAATTGGAGTTGGGAGATGAAATTTTTACAAGAAGCCCTAATCTTGAAATTTCGCCATGAAAGTTATCAAAGCAAAGTAAGGAGTAACTGGCATTAAATAGCCGTTGAATAGCCATCGAAGTCCATTGTAATTTTTTTGAAAAATACTTTTGCTGTTTATGTTTTCGGATTTCTTTTTCGTTACTCATCATTAAAATTAGTAATCTACACTTCAAAATAAAACAGATAAACAACGTTGGATATTTTTTTTGAAAAAACCCTTCCGTGGTTGCAGATGAATCACTAATGCAATCAACTTTAGGTAATCTTATCTAAAAGCATTTGATAATCGCAATGAGTGGTAATTAAGACGGATGACAATGACTATGAGCACTAGATAACTCAGTAACTTTGATAACTTTCGGTACACCGTTCATTTAGAAGTCTGGATACAACTTTTGGCTACCCATTTCATCGAAATTTCGAAAAAAAAAAAGGACAAAATGATCTCCCATACCTTCTGTATTAAAATAATTCAGTGTTGCGAAAACGAAAACAAAACCAGAAACCAAAAAACACCTTATTTTATAAGAAAAAGGAAAAAAAATCTAAAAAGTCGTGATTTACATTTTTTTTTGATAAAACGAAAAAAAACGCTCTTTCTCGTTTTTGAAAAAATTGTAATTTTGACCAATTTTCCAAAACATAATTTTTTCCTTGATTTCAAAGAGAAATCTGTCATTTTTGATGAAGACTGTCACACATTTAAAAAAAAAAATCAAAAATGAAAAAAGTATTTGTTCCGTTTCTAAAAACGAAAACGAAATAAATTAAAATATAAAGAAATGTATTTTGATAACGTTTCTCCTCAAATTAAACCACTTTAATAATTAGGAATGGTGAATTTTTTCTTTAAAAAAAAAAACACTGAGGCCTAAAAGGAAAACTTTGGAATGAATTTTGAAAATGTTCACAATTTTTTACTTTTTTTTCTTTGTAATTTTTGAAAAAATAAGAGGTATTAAACAAACACGACCAAAAACAAAAAAAAGAACAAGCGAAAAAAACGTAATTTTTCCATTTTAAAAAACGAAAATTTGAAAAACGCGCACCGCACCCCAAAAAAGGTGCAAAAACGAAAATCGTACGAATAACAAAACATTTTGTTTTTGCAACACTGAAATAATTACAATAATCTTACTGCGTATAAAATAACTAAATTCGTTTATAGATAGGTATCAAATATAACTTTCACTGTACCCCTAATTAATTATTTTTATCTTTTCCAATTGATTTCGGCGCAATTTGCTTTCTTATCAAAAATTTTTGATTTTATTTGGGTTAGGTATCACTATATTATTAAAAATGGCAGAAAAAATTTCCTTCACTACGTTCGTTCGGTGTACATTAACACCTTGTATGATGAAATCATTGAAAATTATTATCTACGTATTACGTACCTATAAGGAGAAAATTCTGAGATCATTTGTTCGCCACTTCCAATCGGTTTATGGATCGACTTGGCAATAACGGAGTTCATATTATCGAGTATTTTAATAATTCTCTGAGCTCCAGTTTCAATAGCACCGCCTTAAAAATAAAAACTTTGTTAACAGATCGCTAACTTCTCGATATGATAATACTACAGAAAAATTTACCAGTTTTGTTAATATTTTCCATAATTGACGGAACACTATTATTGACTGCCTGTTGTACGTAGGCTCGTATCTTCTCCAATTCCACCTTACCCTTGAGTACCTCTTCTTCAATACCTTCGGAGGTGAGTTCGGATAAACTTTGTAGGCCGGCTGTTACATTAGGTAGCTAGAAAATAGATCGAAATTACGATTAGTTATTTAAAATTCGTTTTCCTTCCGGTTTCAAGATCGAGGTATACCTCAGGTAGATACGTTTCGATAATCTTCCGAAAAAAATAATAAGGTAAGCGTGAAAAAAATACACCAATTGTTAATATGCGATGATAGATGAAATTACTATTTCATTATTCATTCGAATTCTGTCAACTTACTCGTGAAAAATTCGCCTCCAAAGATAAACTATTAGCGTTATATTTTCGGTTGAAATCTCTGCACGCCATTTCTCTCTGACATTGTTTGGTATCATTCGCTATCCTCGAACCAATTTCTTTTAAACCTGAAGAATAACAATAAAGTAATAACGTCGTCGATTAGGTAAGTAGTAAGTACCTATAGGTAGCTTTTCGAACATCATTTTTAAATTATCAGCAATGTACATAACACGTACCGTAATCTAATCTTGAAGACCTTTCGTGTAACGATTCAGTCAAATTGTTAACTTTTCTCAGATCATTTCGCACAATTCGGAGACCTTCGATAATGGTAGTCAGATTCCATAACACCGTAGCGTTGGTTTCTTGGGTTAGCTTGTCCAGAACGATTTTTCCACTAGCTGTCGAACATAATAAGGTGAATGTTATTATCATCGCGAAGCCATAACGGAGAGGTGGTATTTCTAATTCTAGAGTTCCTTTTTTCCTACAAAAACAATTACGCGAAAATCTACGGCCGGCAGTACGGCGAGGTTTCAAGGTGGAGGCGTATCAATTGCACCCATTCAAGCGTACAGAGGTTATTAATCAGTGGACACGTTACGGGTGCAAGATCCGATACGTTGGTAGGTAGAATTTAATAGCTCGCTAGTGAGTCGCAATGTATAAGTATGACCCGATAGGTCGAACATTTTATCCAAGTGTAACACGACCTCAATGCATCTAAATTAACATTTCGTCATACAATGTACAGCAGCCATCGGTACAGCTTCCCTCCGTTTAAATGGATGTTATTTCAGACATACGTGGAAGAACCAGATGATTGAAAACATCCGATAAAGAGACAAAGTCGTCGCGATATTTTTACGAGTGCGTTTTTTTTTTTTTTTTTGAAATTTTCTGATAATCTCATTTTAAACATTTTCAGGCACGAAACACTGATTTTGGGGGAAAATAGTGACTTTAGTGACTTTTTATGAGGCAAAAAGTGACCAATTTTTCAATTTTTTTCATAAATAAATACACCTCCCCCCCCCCCCAAAAAAAATCATAACTCCTAACTGTATTTCTCTCTGCGATAGTGCTGAAAATACTTTTTTTTCTGAAAATTTTTTTTATTAATTAATAAATTTTTACTTAAAGCTACGAGTTTAAGAATATGCTTCAAATAACTGAAAAAAAGAATAAACTTTTTTTTTATAATAATACATTTATAACACAGGGCGACACGAATTTTGTTTTTGGGTTCTCATTGCCAAATTTGGGTTGCTTTTATGTAACTAATAAAGGAAAAAATATTTTTTTGACCAAAGTTTGCTTTGGGGGGTGGGGGGGGCAAAAAACTGATTTTTCGAGGTCGATAAGCCTGAGCATTACAAAAAAAATTGAAATTTTTTTTTTGGACTAATGTTGTAGGAAATTTCACGACGAATCAAAATTCCGCAAACCGCAGACCTCCGTCTCTTTTTTAAAAAAAGTTACAGCTCATTCTTTCCAAAATTTTGTGAAAAAATCGCATTTTTTTGTTTTTTTTCGCAAAGAAGTGAAATTTGAGAGAAAATTAAGGGTTTTAAGGCCATAATGATCATGGTGAGAGTTGTAGGAAATTTCAAGGCGAATGGAATGCCGCAGACCGCGGACCTCTATCTCTTTTTGAAAAAAAGTTACAGCTCATCCTTAAAACCCTTAGTTTTCTCTCAAATTTCACTTTTTCGCGAAAAAGGCACAACAAATGTGATTTTTTTCACAGAATTTTGTAAAGAATGAGCTGTAACTTTTTTTCAATAAGAGATAGAGGTCCGCGGTTTGCGGCATTCGATTCGCCGTGAAATTTTCGACAACTCTCACCATGATCATTATAGCCTTAAAACCCTTAATTTTCTCTCAAATTTCACTTCTTTGCGAAAAAAAAAAAAACAAAAAAATGCGATTTTTTCACAAAATTTTGGAAAGAATGAGCTGTAACTTTTTTTAAAAAGGAGACGGAGGTCTGCGGTTGGCGGCATTGGATTCGCCGTGAAATTTCCTACACGATTAGTTCAAAAAAAATTTTTTCAATTTTTTTTGTAATGCTCAGGCTTATATTGACCTGGAAAAATCAATTTTTACCCCCCCCCCCCCCCAAAAGCAAACTTTGGAAGCCAGGATTGAGCAAGGTGATGTATTTTGATGTCTAGAAACAGAATTTCGGCATGAGAACCTAGAAACAGAGCAAAAAAAAATTTTTGTCGCCCTGTGTAATTATTATAACTTCCGTCTAAAATAAATTTTTACTGAAAAAAATTCCCGTCGTACAATTTTTCGAAGTTTTGCGACAGAATGCGACATGGGACAAATTGCATTTTTGGTTGCATTCTGTCGCAAAATACGGGTTACATTCTGTCGCAAAACGTTGCATTCTGTCGCAAAAGGTTGCATTTTGTATCACTTTGTCATGCTTTGTCGCATTTCGTCTCGTAAAATATATATCTTCGAAATACAGGTACAATAAAATTTACAAGTACCAAAAGTACTAATTAAATACATTGATTGATCTTGCTCCATAGAGCATGATTGATCGATCTATCACTTGAATAAAATATCACAAATTACATTCCTTTTCCCAATCTTGAGTAATGTATTTTTTGCACAATTGGATAAATTTACCCACAGGATTCTGCCGCAAAATGTTCAAGTTGGATTTAAAAAAATTTTTCGACAGATGCGACAGAATGCAACCAAATGCGACAAAATGCAACCACGATGGGACAAATTTCAAAAGTGACGTCAAAGTTGCAAAAAATGCTAATTTTTGAAGGTTTATTTTCCGACAAAATGCAATTTGAAAAAAAAATTGTACGGCGGGTTGTAATATTCTGCATCTAAAAATTGAGAGTTCTAAAAAATAAGCTAGTATTTTTTCAATTTTATGCAAGAGCGGAAGGCCGTTTGAATGAAAAAAGCGACTTTAGAGTGAAAAACGAGACCAATAGTGACCTTTTGGCCAATAACGGGACTTATAGTGATCAACCCTGAAAGTAGGAGACAAGTCACTAAAAAAGGTGACTCTGTTTTATGCCTGCATCATCTTCCCTCCACTTCCCACCCAACCAAACCCAACGAATAAGAACTGATTTCAAAAAAAAAAAGTGGAATATAATTTGTCTAATTTATTTTTGTGATTTTGTGACCTCTACCTCATTCCTTTTTTCATTGCATAATTCTTCAAAATTGGGGAAAAAATGAAGGAAATTTTTTCAGGTAACTTTACAACAAAAAGTTCGACAATTTTTGAAAAAATTTAGCAAACAAAATGTAAAAATGAGTACTTATCATTATAATTTTTGCTCTTTTTTTTCATCTGTCCTCCTCTCACCGCAACAATTTTTAAAAATAAAATAAAGTCATCCTCGTTTTTAATGGAAATTCGAAAAGTCAAGTTTAAAACTTTTCAGTTTATTTCAAAAAACCCATTTTACTTTTCACCGACCGGCCCTCTCAAATTTTCAAAGACCTCGAATTTGAAATTTTTTAGAAAATTTAAAAATTGAGCCCTAGAAGGCATTTACATGCACTGAATTTAACTATCTCAGATTTGGAAACTTTTAGATTTTTTGAGTGATAGCTCACACCCCCCCCCCCCCCCTCACAACCATCGAAACTCATTCAGATCCCTAAGCCTTTTGAAACTTAAATCAAAACTAAAAAAAAAGTCTAAAAATAAATTGTATAGCACATTTTTTGTAATATTTTAAATTGTGTTTGAGTAAAAAATTCAAAATTTTATTTTATTTAAACAATTCTCCCTGTAGTTTCCTGAAGAAAAATCTAAATGAATGGAAAATTTTTGTTAGCACTGAATTCTTTCCAATCTCAGACAGAAAGTGAATTTTCACCAACAGGACTATAAACTTCCCTCTCCTTTCCTTTCATCTCGGAAAAACTAAAATTGAGATTGTTGTATGGGCGGGGGTGCATTGAAATAATAATGTACATATATCAAACTCGTTTAAGACTTTTCCGGTTTAAACGACTTACAATGTCATTTTTTCGACTAAAAATGCATTTTTCCAACTCAATACAGAAAAAATGATCAATTTTTGAAAATTTTCTCACACAAATTTAATTTTTTTCATCTAAAAATTTAATTTTGTCATCAGGAAGCTAAGCTACTTCTACAGCATTCGTTCTTAAGACCTCATCTCCCCCCTCCCTCTTGCCAGAATTGATGAAAATCAGTATTGATGACACTTCTATTTTTAAAAACCTTCACTGAAATCGTAATAAAATCCAACTTCAAAAACTCTAATGGAGAAATAACAAAAGAATGCGAAAAATAAAGTTTCTCATTTTTTAAATTTAGTGAATTTCGTTTTTTTGTGTTTTTTCTCAAGTAAAAAAATCAAAAAATGGACTTCGAAGGGTTTTTAAAATGAAAACAGGGACCAAAAGGGAACAAAAAAGTGACCACGGCTCGATAAAAATACACCCAAAACCCAAGAACGTAGGTATTTAGGATACATGAAAGTTAAATTTTGATTTTTTTGAAAAATTTTAGAAGAGAGAAGAGGAATGTGATGGAAAAATTGAGACATGACGTCAACCAAACGGAAAATTTTAATCTTTCTTCGAAACGATCATAATTTTTGAATTTTATTCAAATTGTTCGATATTAAATTAAGAAATGAGCCCTAAAAAATCAATAAAATTATACGTAGGTAGTTAAAGGTACATACATACATATGGATACCTACTTATATAATCCAATAGGAAAATATCATATGTACTTAATGAACTTGATCACATTTGACATACATAGTGAATGAAAATAATCTTTTATAATCATGAAACGAATTTTAAACCTACATTCAGTAAACTTTTTCCTTCCTATATCTAGGACCAGTCATAAAACATCAATAGTTTCTTAGTTTGCAATGACCTTCTTCGAACAAGAATGACGAGATAATAAAAATTCGTCCAATACCATAAAATAGCTGCACTCATATGATATGATTCATTACACATGAATAATATTTCTTATCACTCTATCAGCCGGCAACGATTGAATGATAAATATCAGAATTTTAAAATCGTAGGTGTAGATGATGAATTAAAAATCGATTGCATAAAAAATTCATTTGTATGGGATTCTTCGGGTACACGAAAATTTTGTATCACACTTTCAAATATTTAAAATCCAAAAGAACGGAGAGAGAGTGAGCGGAAATTAAGTTTCATTCCTAGCTACCATTCCTGAAAAAGAAAAACTTTGATTCGAGCTACGAAATTGGAAAAAATAAACGATGGGGAAAATACATTTCACTTTGGGAAATTTAGAAACAAACGGGAAATTTGCTTCCTCGTCTCGATAATTTTTGTCTTTCTGTCAGAAAAAAATATGATAAATTTTCGTCGAATTAAACTCACCTTGGAGTATATTTAGCAACGTTTTTTCCAACTCTTTGAAATTCGTCACCAGCAATGTATTAATTTCCTGTAATCAAACGGAAAATATTCAACAATTATTAGTAATGTGCAAGTGTTCAATTTGCGATAAAAGTACAAGTTCATTAGTTATCTTGAAAAGGAATTTCCACGAAACTGATCAGCTATCGTGTTAATAAAAGATAAAAATTCGATAATTTTCATTTTTCGTTCGTTCATCCCGCTATATTACAGCGGCGTGTTGGAACAAAAAACTGATTCGAAATTCTGATAACCTAAGAGCTTTATTCATAATCAAATAATTAACAGTAACACACAAAGACACGGTGTAAACAAATCTCACACTTGTATGTATTCCTTCGTTCAAATACAACATTATCATCAATTATACGTCATCTACTTATCGGAGGAACCTCATATTAATTTAAATATTCAACTTTTATTCACTTCGATGGAGATGAATATGAATAGGCATTTGTTTTTTTACTCAAAAAGTATGAATTCATTAAAGGGTTGACGTTTCAGTTCAGTTGATAACTTAAGAGTATGCTCTAGGAATATCTTAAGCATTATTGAATAAAATGTTCTGAAAATTTAATATGTGCTTCGGAACAACATTATTTTTTGAGGACTTTTGAGATATTTTCAAAATTTCTCTTTCGTTTTTGAAAAAAAAGATATGTTTGGAAAAAATTGTACAAACAACAACAACATTTTTTATCCGAAGTATTTTTGAAAATTCTTTTTTTTTTAAATTGAAGAAAAATTTTGAAAATATCTCAAAAGTCCTCAAAAGACAATGTTGTTCCGAAACACATACTAAATTGTCAGACCATTTTATTCAAAAATGCTTAAGATACCCTGATCCTAAATTTTTCACTGATAACAAGATATAGAGCATACCCGTGAAGAAAAGAAAAAATTGCAGAGGAGGAACAAACAACCAATCAGAAAAGTGATAGTGATGTAGGCAGCATTTTTTTCAAACATGAATTCCCTCAGATTTTCTAGATCATTTTTTCAAGGTTCCCACTTCCCAGGCCTTTATCTAGGCCCAAATTTGATGCAGGAAGAAATATGCGGAGGGGGAGTAATGTTTTACTCCTTCAGAAAATTTAAACTCTTAAGAAGGAAGGAGTTAAGGGTCATTATAATTAGTTACATATCAGTCCCATATTCTCGAGTTCAGCAAGACAGTAAAATTTTTTTCCAATTTTTTCTTTTCTTTCGGTTCGAATTGAAAAAACAATAAGATTTAATTTCCTTAAATTTTCATATTTTTTTTCTACTTTTTCACAGTTTTCAATTCTATAAGAAAATAATTTCTCCAATTTTCGTGAATTTTTAAACGAAATTCTTGATTTTTCATCTTATGTACGATCTACCAGAAACAAGTGACTTTTTCTCGACTTCGTCAAGTTTAAGATTTTTTTCTTTTAGAGCTCAAATTACCTGACCCTTTTCGACTAAATTTTCACCGTAAGATCCTCCCTCCATTTTTCCTCTGTCTTCCCTAAAAATTGCATTCAGATTGGTCACATAGTTTACAATTAAGATATCGAATCTCACAAAATGTCATTAAGTATATCAATGATGTAGAATTTTCGATATCCTATTTTGGCTATCTCTCATTGCAGATTTTTTTAAATTGAACCTTCTCACCTTCCACTTGCTATTACCATAGAGTAAGCAGAAGAAATGAATTTTGAATGAAAAATTCAGATCATTTACAGAAATTTCCATAAAAGATTTAAAAATTCAACTGAAATGGAATTTTTTTCCTTTTTCTGGTTCAAAGTAGATACAATATTCCCATTTTTTCGCAATTCAAATTCGATTTTTCCGACAAAAAAAAATGCAATTTAGTCAGTATTGGGGAGTAAGCTGTCTCTTCCATCCGACCCCGATCACTTGCAAGACTTGTTAGACATCTTGTTATCAGCCACCCTCCCCCCCCCCGTCCTCAAATAACGCCAGACCCAATTTTTTCCGAATCCTCAACAACATCAGTTCAACAAGTCCATATTTTAATTTAAGGGTAGAGGGGAAGAGGTAGGTTAATAATGATGAAAAAATCGATTTTTTAGAGAATGCATACAGTAATCCTACTCTCTCATTCCAAATCAGTGAAAAATCACTGATAAACAGTCAAAATAGCAGCACAGGAAAAATCAGTGAAATTCACTGATTCTCAGCGATTTTCACTGATTACTCAAAGAATTTCGCAGATTTTTCAGTGAATTTTCACTGATTTTCAGTGATTTTCTTTCACTGTTTTGCTTTCAGTGAAAACATTTTCACTGATTTATTACTGTGCTGCAATTCTGACTGTTTTTCGGTGATTTTTGATAAATTTCACTAATTCAGAAATGAGAGAGTATAAAAAATTCAACTTTTTAGATCATGTATGTAATTTCTGAGAAAATGGGACTTGAAGGAGAATCTCTGTTTTTCCATGTATAGGTAAGTGCTAGCGTTTTTTCAACTTCCAAAAACATATCTTTTAGATTTCTGAAACGTTACAAAAAAATTTATGAAGGTATGTGTTGTATTTTTGTTCCTCATAAACTGTATGCATTTTTTATACCAAAACATCAAATTGCTCACTTTTGAGAAATGAACGTGAATTTAAACCAATTTCTCAATTTTTCCAAATTGCTTTGGATCCGATTTTCATTTAATTTTTTCACTTCTCAAAACTGATTTTTTTTCTGCTGTATCCATGCAACATACATGCAAAAAAAATTTTTAACTTATCCCCTTCCCCTTTAAAACGTGAAGTTATTACATCGAGAACTTCGTCTAATCCATCTAAATCAGTGAGAAATTGAAACCTCAATAAAAAATATTTCTTCTCACTTTCTGAAACTCTTCGAAAGCCAAACTCAATAGCGAAAACCCAACCCATCTTGGCTCAAATTTCAACCCCCAAGGGCCCAGGGTAAAACCTCATCCATCCAATCGAATCAAAATTACAACGCAGCATGCACCATTGATACCTACATATCTCATGTAAATTGGAACTCGAAACAAGCTCGTGTTATTGTTAGCATCGTCGTCGACGTCGTCCTTACGCATTAATTAAACATTAGAAAATACAAAACATTGAGTCTCGTAGTTCGTTGAACTTTTCTATTACACAGCCACACGCTATAAGTACGAAATCAATAACGTGTCTGAATCTACCACACTCTTCAACTATACGAATATTTTTAAATAAATAATAATAGACGAATGCGTAGAATTCCAATCACGCACATACGTGATACTCGGTTAATCCACCTCGGCAAAAAATTGTCAATTGTTGTAAAATTTCGTAGGCGATTTGTTCAAATATAAACCAACCCAGCGAGATAATAATCGAACAAAAAAAACAGTACCACACTCGAATAATTTTCAAACAATTAAAAAATAAAAATCGGTTCGAAATATCCGTGGATATAATGGATACCTCACAATATTGCATTATACTCGTATAGGGAGTAAGGAGGAAATCACAAGACCAGGAAATTTTATTACATTTGATATGAACGTTGATGATATTGCAACGCTTTGTGTTTTATGGACGGAACTAATTCATAAAAAGTGCTTTCATTCAGATCGAACGCATTTCAAGGGCTTTGCCGAATACGAGGTCAATTCTTGGCGATGATTTTCATCTACCTATCTGTTGTATAATTATAATCATTTCTGCCTTTCGACCGTTACTAGCACTATGACTATTGTTTCGCACGATATGCTCGATACGTGATATAGTCGTAAAAAGTATACATGAATTTTGTACGTATTACTTTTCTAGTTTAGAAATTGCAATGGATCGAATTGTCGAACGTCGAAGAAAAATGCATTGTTTCTGTAGTAATTAAACGGAAAGGTAAAATGCGAGTCGATTCGTCGTAATTTCCATTTCAACAAACCAAGCAATCGTTCAACTTGAGAAAACAACCTTGCTACACAACGAAAAAATTCTTCAATTGCATAAGTCGTACATATAACGTCACTAGGTTCTTTTATTTTCCAAATTGATACCGCCATCGCCAGTGTAACAAGACTAAGTAGCTTCTAAATGATTTTGCCACAAACGGGATTTCAACGATCCAAGTACAAATTTATATCAAGTTCAACTTTTTTCAACTCTAATTTTTTTCAGTTCTTCAATTCTAAATTTTTTAAACGCTGGTTCCAATTTTAAAATTTTTCCATCAGTAATAGTATATTATGAAACTAGGGAAATAAAGTGATTTTCGACGAATTTCGAGGTTTATTGCCCGAGCAAGGGAAATAACTCAAAAATCGTCGAAAATAAGTTATTTCCCCAGTTGCATACTATATTTTTCGTTTTAGAGGGAGAAAAACGCGAATTGAAGTACCGCGAGAGGGAATAAAGTAGCGTTTTTCTCCCTCTGCAACGAAAAGTTTTTTTATTTTAAATTTTCTCAAATTTATTGTTATTCCAATTTCGAAGTTTAAATTTCTTCAACGCTAATTTTTTCGATTTCTTCAATTCTATTATTTTTGTAATTGTATCCAATTTTGAAATTATTCCAACATTAAATTTTTTCAACTTGAATTTTCTTAAAATTTTTCCAATTTGGATTTTTTTATTTTTTTTAAATTTTACATTATTTGAATTTCGTCCAGTTCAGTAGATATTGAGTCAGAAAAAATAGTAAAAACATGAGGCTGATTTTTAATTAAAAGTTGGAAAAAATTCTAAGGAAAAAGTTTCAAAATGTTTGGCATAGGCGGAGATGCACCGCAACGGGGGGGGGGGGCTTGAGCCCCAGTTTAAAAAAAATTAATTTTCGACCCTCTCAAAAATTTTTCCATTTATTATTACGAGATTTTTCCTCAACCTTTTTTCAATATGAAGAATCAGTGGAAGGAAACTAAGGAAAGAGGGTTCATAGTCATACCATCATTTTGAAGATAAATTGTGTAATATTGAAGTTATCAAGCCCGAGCGAAGTTTAAGCGAAAATTTTTGAAGAAAAAGGAATTCAAAAGCTAAATTTATGTCAGGTCTCAATTGAACAAAAAAGACTTCCGCGCGGGATTCTTGTTAAAATTGATTTTTTGATTGATTCTTGTTTTAGACACTAAAACAAATAAATTTAGCTTAGATGCCTATTTTTCCCCCTCCCCCTTTTCCAATGGTCCACCCCCAACATTTCAAACGCGTGTACCGCCCAATCTATGGGTCGTAATGTAAATATTTTCAAAGAAAAGTTATTCCTCAATCCGTTCCGTACATTTTCATTTCTCATAAAAATCCATTTTGGAGCAACTCCTGTCCCCCAAATTTGAAAATAAGAGTTTTCAGAAAACTTGAAAATCACGTTTTCTTCATTTTAAGCGAAAAGTTTCAGTGATACGGCAAAATTTGTAATCACAAAAAGTATTCAGAATTGAATTTCCTTTCCAATGAGCTCTATCACGACCATTTTTACCAACTTTTCCCGACAGTATGGATCTCTCCCCCTCCTCCTTATCTCAAAAGTTGGACCCATGAAAAAAAATTGAAAATTTTTGTTCTTCAATATCTTAATGCATAATTTCAATTATTATCGGGATTCATTTTGGAGCGAATTTTGTTCGTGGGCCCAACTTTGGTGAAAACGAGGAAGGGGAGAGGTCCACTCTGTCGGGAAAAGTTGGTGAAAATGGTCGTAATAGAGCTCATTGGAAAGGAAATTCAATTCTGAATACTTTTTGTGATTACAAATTTTGTCGTATCTCCGAAACTATTCGTTTAAAATGAAGAAAACGTGATTTTGAGGTTTTCTCAAAAACATGTTTTGTTTCCAAATTTTGGGGGCAGGAGTTGCTCCAAAATGGATTTTGATGAGGAATGAAAATGTACATTAGGTGCTGAGGAACAACTTTTGTTTGAAAATTTTTTCATTACGACCCATAGATTGGGCAGTATACGCGTTTGAAATGGTGGGGGGGACCCTGGGAGAAAGGGGAGGGGGAAAAATAGGCAACTAAGCTAAATTTATTTGTTTTAGTGTCTAAAACAAGAATCAATTATAAAATCAATTTTAACAAGAATCCTGCTCGGACGTTCAATTGAGACCTGACGGCTAAAATTTTAAAAATTGATGATTTTTCAGAAAGAAAATAATTCGTTATTTAATAGTTGGTTGTTTGAAAAAATCCCATTTCTTCAGTGTAGAAATTTCGTAATTCTTGAAGTTTTTTTTAACGAAATTTCGTATTTTTTTGCTACATGGTAAAACAAGATTTACAGAATTTTTGAAAAAAATTATGTTTCAACAATCGAAAAATTCTGCATTGTTTTTGATCAATTACTAGTAAGCAACTAACCCTTTTCTTCATCAAAAATACCATTTTATTTTAGTAACTTAAAAAAGACAGGAAATTCGTCACATATTGATAGTTTACCACTAGAAAATTAGGTGTTTGCGAATTTTTTTGGGTGAAATATATATACACGGAAATGATTGAGGGGGCTAATTCAAGATTTGGGGATTGGGGAAGCTTGATCCCCCCTCCCCCCACCCATATCCCCGCCTATGATGATTGGAAACAATTTTTGACTTTTTAAAGAAATTTTAAAACATATGAAAGTTGAAAAATAATTGAAAAAATTCTAAGAGAATTCAAATTTGAAAAAAAATTTACAACTGGAAAAATTTTCGGATCTACTGATAATTTTTCCAACTTTGATTTCTTCATATGTGGCGTTCTATAGGAAAAGGTACAACATTGCCGCAAATGTCAAAATTGAGTTATTGCCATATTCTGAAACTAGATAAAATTACCTTTCGAATGAGCTATTAGCGAGCCTTTTTCGTGAAAAATTCGCGGAGTTATGACGTTTTGAAAAGTGAAGTTGAAAAAACATAGTTTCGAGAAAAACGCGTTTAAAGTTTTTGAACGATTTTTTTCGTGAAAAAACGTATTTATGGTCGAAAAATGTCAATTTTTTTTAAACTGGTAGGAAATTTTGTGTAGAATCCGAAAAAGTGGGTTTCAGAACCCTACGAGGCCACCAGTGTTGCCAAAACAGCGATAAAAATTACCTAAGTGAACACAAATATGAAAAAATTTACACTTTATTCAACTCACTCCACCACTTCAACAGTCATTTTACACTACTTAAAAGTTGTTTCACTTGTTGTGGGGTATCTCATATGAAAGTAGAAGGATGAAAGTACCAAAATCCATCAAAAACAAAAAATCGATATTTTTGACCCTAATTCACATTTTTGTGTTTTCCTCGAAATCAACTTTGCGGCAATGTTGTACCTTTTCCTATAGAACGCCACATATTTTTAAAATTCCTTCCTACTCGAAAATTGTCCACAATAATTTTAAAATTCTTCTTCAATTTATTTTTTCCAGCTTTAAAGTTTTTCCATTTTTTGGAAATTTCTTTCAAATTTTTCCAACTATTCCAACTTCATATTTTTTTAACGTTTCTTCCAACTTAATAAGTAATTAGAAGACGATTTTAAAAAATTAATGCGTGAACATTTTGAATTGGAAAAACTGTTTAAAATCAATTTGGAAGAATTTTGATAAAATTTGAATTTAAAAAAATTTTACTCGTGGAAAAAATTTAAAATTGGATTCAGCTATTAAAAAAATCAAGAATTAAAGAAATTGACCTGAGAATAAATTTGAACACGAATCGTCTAAATCCCATTTGCGGCAAAATTATTTAGGAGCTAGTTCTAACAAGTAGACCGATTAACAGGCCAATTTACCAATTTACATGACGCTCGAGTGTCGCTAAAACGTTTACACATATCAAGCCTTTCCGGCGCAGCGATAATAACTTCAATGAAACGCGACGCAGTTTCTCTAAAGAAGCCTAATTACCACAGCTCTTATAATGGTGTAAAGTTTTATAAACAAGAAATCTTTCTAAACGATAATCTGCTACGTATGCGATAAAAATGAAAATTTGTTCGCAGCTAATTAAGAAGAATAAATCAGCTGATTATTATGCATTTTTACGACACTGTAGGCGTCAATGTCGTCGACGATCGAAGCACCTAATTTGTGCATATAAAAATGTAACAATTAGGATCTTACTTTCTTCGTATTATTAATATACAGTTCGGTATCGGTAAAGGCAGTGCGAACGTTTTTCGGTAAATTGGTAACTCCTTCTTCCAAGACTTCGTTGGTTGCGAAAGCGCATATTACTCCGAACCTGTAACAATATCGTTGGCATTAAATTACATAAAAAAAACAGTTGGCAGGGTGACAGAGTACTTTTCTTTTCATTCTCAGACATACATTCTGTGTAGGTATAAGAAGTATATGTAGGTATGTATTTTCAAAGAAAATAGTTGTAAAATTTGACAACAGACGAGTCCTCAACAAGTTGTTTATTTCCACATCTGCGATACCTACGTTTACAAACACAACCCCTTTTTGTACATGTACACCAGTCCTTATCAAAGGACCGGTTCCTGTATTAAGTTTACAGTTTAGGTTTCAAATTCTCCGCTTATCAAGACCGACAAGCTTTATTTACATAAATCTCATACGTATGGATAGTTGAGCTACCCTACTGCGTAACGTCAACCTTCCGCAGTACCGTTTTAAAATACAACAGAAGCGAAATGCTAGTTTACAGTATACCAAATTGTGTATAACTGTTCGTCTCCTCTGTGCTGTGCAGTATTTCGTCCTCGTATGGTACGCCTAACACCGATCCGATAATTATTTCAACAAGGAAAAGTCATGACCATGACTGCCAACGACCACTTCATCATTGCTATAATTGTATCGCTAACTTTACGCCCGATGATTTAATATTTAATAGGTGTTTGGTATCATCTTGGTTCTGATCTTATATCGTTTCTTGATACGAGGCATGCACAGAAACAGCGTCTGTTCGTGGGGGTGTGGTACATTTGAAAATTTTAGGAAAAAATCTATTGGAACAAATTTTTAGTAGAGTTGGACGATTATTAATCGATTATTCGGCAAAAATAATCGCATATTCGATTATTTTATTTTTGTCCAATTTTGACCCAAAAAACGGAAAAAATTTCTAAAAATTCATAGAATTCAAGTTATGCCCCTCTTCAATCCCAAATGGCCCTCAAAATTCATAAGGATCTCTGAGAAACGTGTAATTTAAAATAAAAATAGTTCGATTTTTATGTTTTTATTTCATTTTTTTTAAACTTGTAAAAAAAGGTCAAGGATTTTTGATCAAGAGGATTTTAGCCATTTTAAGGAATTTTTGAAATTTTTATGGCAGCGCTGGCGCTAAAATAAAGGAAAAATCATTAGAATTTCCCACTGCGATTATAATCAATTAATCGATTATTTTTTCATCGATTAATCAAAGGGTCGATTATTTTTCCCATCGATTAATCTATTGTCGATTATTTTCAAATAATCGATTTTGCCCAACACTAATTTTTAGATCATTTCAGAATTATTCAACATTATTAACTTCAAAACTGCTGAAATCTTCACTAGGGGTGTTCATTTGCATCATTTCTTTCCAAAGTTGAAGAAAGATTTGCTAAGAAGTTTTGTCCAGACTTCAAAAATGACCTGGTGAAAATTTTACCCACCCGCCACCCTTATCCGTCCTAACTCGATTTTAGAATTTAACCACGTTCAAAAAATTTTGAAAAATTGAAAAAAAAATTGAAATGGATTCAGAATGGATGTTGATACCTAAAAATCGTTGGTGACCATTTTTCAAGGGTGCTTAGGGGTCCTTACAAGTATCCCAACCAGCAGTACAATTTTAAGAGACCGGAACAAAAATAAATCGAAAGTTTACGTGACACTGGGTATTTAAATAACCCTAAGGAGCAAAAACAAGTTTTTGAGAAAAACACGTTTGAAGTTATAGTGGTGCGAGGGTGGTAGGAGGGGTAGAGGGTCGAAGTACATTTCTGCGAATGCCTTAGTGCTCCCTGACGCAGGCCCGGTGAGAGGGGAAGCAAAGGGTGCATTTGCACCGGACCCGTATTCTTATCAAAGGCCCGCAAGCACCTTCAAAAAAAACTTGTAAAATGATGAGAAAAATAAGCAAAAAATTCACCTTTTTAGGTCAAAATTTCAGTTTTTTAAAATTTTACCGAAAATTTTCGTCCTTGCTTCGTTTGGGCTACTGTATGTTTCATATTTTTTTAGAATTTTTATTTAATTTTAACCCAAAATACGAAAAAAATTTACCCTTCTCTTTGTTTTAAAATGTCACTTCAAATCTAGGTTCATGTTTACCCGAATAATGCAGATACCTTAAAAAAATGGTTTGAAAAATGGGAGCCCACAAAAATCTTTGCACCGGACCCACATTTCCTCTCGCCGGCCCTAACCTGACGACTAAATACCTCAATATATAAATTCAGAGTTATTAGACCTTGATAAAAGAAACTTTATTATGATTTAACTAACACATATAAATTTCAGTTTTCTAAGAAATTAGCTTAATTTGGGTTGTTTGAGATTTCCCCCTCTGATACTACTCCTCCTGAAGAGCCCAAAACTAGGATTGACTCAAAAACCAGTTTTTGACCCTAAGGGTGGTTTTAGCATTTACAGGGTGTCTACCGATTTTTCAAAATCAAATTTCGCGACTTTTTCGCGACCTTTTTTCAAGGTATCTAATATCTATCTACCTCTCAGTTTAAACACCCCCCCCCCCCCCCAAAAAAAAAAAAATTATTATAGAAAAAATTTCATACGCGGAAGAAAATACGTTTTCAATTTTGGAAAAAAACTATTTTTCACAAAAATTTTCCAGAAGTGAAAGTTAGTTTATAGTAAAGAAGAGAAGTAGTTACTGCCCGAGCGAAGCGAGGGTGAAAATTTTTACGAAAAATCATGTTAAAATGGATAAAATTTATTGTTAAATGATTATTGAGAAATAAATTCATGGGAAGTCAGAAATATTAGCGAATTACTAATATAATGATGTGATTATTTGGCCCGAGCGAAGCGAGGGCGAAATTTTTTCGAAGAATTTATTTTTAAAAAAGCAAAAAAAAATACATATTTTCAAATGATTTTCTTATTTAAAACATCCCTTAAAAAATTTCAAAATTCTCCAATTTTTTTAGATTTTCCTGAGAATGGACACAATATTTCCTTTGAAATTCCAAATCGTGATCGCGCTACTTAGTATCCCACAAGAACATATTTTTCCGCTTCAAAATATTAAATTGTTTGAAATAGAAGGGAAGAAGGTTTATAAATGAAGAATGGGCTGAGAAAACTTATGAGCCCGAGCGAAGCGAGGGCGAAAATTTTTAGAAAAAATGTTCAAAAAGGTGAAATTTCTTTACTTTTTCTGTTTTGTAAAAGGCGAAAAATTGAAGTAATTTCGGAAAAATTCGCGACTTTTGATGAATTTTGGGTCAATTTTGCGACTTTTTCGCGACTTCAGCGACCTAAATCTAAATTCGCGACTTTTTCGCGACTTTCGCGACTTTCGCGACCGGTAGACACCCTGATTTAGGCTCATATATCAAAAAATAACCCCTCTCCCTCCTCCCTCCATATCCGAAATTTCAAGCTCTGAAGTACATTTTTAGAATATTAGCGAATTTTGAAATTTTAAAACAACCTATTCCATCGCCCAGCAAAAATGAAAATTTGATTAAATTAACTATTTTCGACTTCTCGAATTGATTGGAAGTGGTTTCGAGACGTTTCGGAGCATACAGAAAATTTTTGAATTTTCGAACATACTGGAGAAAAGCTCATAAAAATAGTTCAAATGAATATTAGCACCTACAATTGCGGATTCTGGAAACCACTTCCATTCAATTCGAGACGTCGAAAATAAGGTATCTAGATCTACCGACTTTCAGCTCTTTACCAAATTTTTTCTAGGAAAATTTTTTGCCAAAAAAATAGAGATTTGAACTCAAAGTTACGAATTTTGGAAAATTGTACTTTAATCTATCAAATGGATCACCAATACGCTCTCTCATTTACAAATCAGTGAAAATTATCGAAAATTACTGGAAAACAATCAGAGTTGCAGCACAGCAATAAATCAGGGAAAAAATTTCACAGAAAGCAAACAGTGAAAAAAATTACAGGGAAATTAGTAAAAATTCACTGGAAAGTCAGTAAAATGATAAAATCTTTTAGGGAAATTCTTCGAAAAATCAGCGAAAATTCGTTGAAAATCAAATAATTTCGCTGATTTTCCCTGTGCTGCAATTCTGACTGTTTATCAGTGACTTTTCACTGATTCAAAATGAGAGAGTGGATAATTCGCGATTAAAGGTGCTGTTCATATAGGTAAACCTTTTATAATATTTTCTCCAGCGCAGCGCTGGAAAATTCAAAAATTTCCTGGAAGCTCCAAAACGTCTCGAAACCGCCTCCAATCGATTGAGGGTGGGGGGAGTCGAAAATAGTGTACTTTCCAACTTTCAGATTTTTACCCCAATGCGCACGCTGTCGGCGTATTTTTAAATTTTTTCCCGGAAAATTTTCTGTCAAAAAATTTGGACTTGAAATGACAGTTACGAATTTCGAAAAATAATGCTTTAATCAATCGAATAGGTCACCAATATAGGTAAAATCCGCGATTGTGGGTGCTTAAGTTCATAAGAACAATTTTTATAGGGTTTCTCCACTGCATATGTGCTGGAAAATCCCAAAATTTTCTGGAACATCTGAAACTTCTCGAAACCACTTCTAATCAATTCGAGAGGTCAAAAATAGGGTATATATCAAATTTTAGCTTTGTTTCGTTGATTGAATCAAATTTTCATATTTTGAAGGGCGATGAGGTAATTTTTTTTGAAGTTTCAAAAATTTGCCAGAATTCGAAAAATGAACTTCAGCACCTGAAATTTTGAATATGGGTTCTTTTATGATGTACTTTCGATTTATTTTTGTTTCGGCTCAAAATTTTCTTCCATTTGGGATACCTCCCTTCTACGATACAAAAATCTCTTGATCCAATTTTTCATCTGCTAAAAAAAAAATCGTTAAAAAAATCCAATTCCACATCAACTCTTCAAAATATGTAGATCACAAATATTATTTTTTGGGGACATGACATCGATCAACGTTTTCGTATTTCAACACTTCCATGACCAGTCGACCACGACCACGAGTAAGCCACTTTGTAAGTATTTCTAGTCCAAAAATCGTTTCGTCCTTCCGGTTCACACGTACGGTTCAAAGGTTTGCATCGACTTTGCTCCATTATGAAATAAGAAGAATAAAGACAACAAATCACACAAACCTAAAACCCAACACATACTCCACTCGCATTGCGGAGATAACGTCCGCAAACAATACGTATTGTGTGTGGCTAATGCAGGTTCAAAACTTGATGAGTAATGTGAAAAAAATGTTGGTACCGAGTACCGCGTACCGACGAATTGCGGCCACCGCGCCGCGTCGCACCGCATCATCGGTGCGTAGCGTAGTAAATTTTATAAAACTAAAACTAAGCACAATCCGATTTTCCCATCTGGTTCAAAGACACGTACACTTTAATCGTCCAAATGATGCAAATTCTGAATCGAGCATTCGTCATTACTCAACACTTTACAGGTACTCTCGACAGTCTCGACTCTGCACATCGTGCGTAATTTCATTGGGTAAAAAGAAGATTGGAATTAGACGTTGGACAATCACGCGAATTAATCCATTAGAAAATACAGTACATCTACAACAATCGTGTTTATCATTAATGAAAACGATAACGATTCCAAAAGATTGAACCAATTGAATGAAACAAAACAAGGCCACATTTGGAAACAATTGGAATTGCTCAAGTTACAATCCGAGTAAAAACCTGTCTTATTTAACCGCACCATCTGTGTTCGGTGTTAGGTTCGAGTTTACTCACCAATTCGCGAATGTGCTTTTTAAAACGTGATGAAATCATACGTAATTCTAATACACTTGGTTCACGAGTATTGGTAATTTTTTTCAATGAAATACGATTTTTCACAATACGAACTTGTTAGGGGAATTTATGGAGATGTCAATTTGAAATGAAGCTGAAATTTCAGATCCGAATAATTATCAATAGGGTAACTGGTTATGGTTAAAGAAGACGAAAAACCTAATAAGAGCGCAAGAAGAAACCGATGCTGGTACAAGTAGGGGGGAGGGGGAGGAAAAAAGGAGCTGAAATCGAAAATTTTTCACTCAAGATGGAATTTTATCTAATTTTTTTCAACTTTCCCAACAAAAATTGAAATTTTTTGAAAAAAAAAAATTTCTTCAAATTTTTCAACTCGAACATATAGGGTAATTTCTTTTCAATTTTCTTTTGAAAGAAGTCAAAATTCTACGAATTTCTTGACAAATTTAGCCATTTTTAAAAATTCTCAGTTCTTGCCTTTATCATATCTTGCCTAATTGGACATAAAGAGACAAAATTTTAGGCTTTCATAGATATAATTTTAGAAATTCTGCTAATTAGTATAATTAGTCGATAATTTTACCTGTAGCTGGGCAAAACCGGGGGGGAGGGAGGAACAGAAAGGGTCACGTGTTCCTAAGAAAAAGACTAAATTGTATTTTCAATTGGAAAAATTGAGTTTAGATGGAAAATTAGTGACAGTGATAATGGTACATGATTTGAATTTTTGGAAAATTTCTATTTCAAGTTGGAAAAAAAATAATTTGAGTGAGAAATTTTCAATTTTTTAGAGCTATTTTTGATTCGTCTCCAATCTTAGCATTTTTTTCTCCTGATGTGTGATGAATTTTCTCAGTTGAAACAGGTATTACTTTTTGTTAGAAAGTATTTTCTCTCATTTTTTCTTTTTTTTGAAGAACCCAGAAACGACACTGAAAAATTATATTAAAAAATCAGTTTGAGAATTCGATGCTCCAACCTTTTTATGTAGCTTCGAAATATACTCAAATTTTGTGAAAACGGGTAATAATTTTATCAAGTTATGCAAGAGTTTGGGGAGTGAAGAGACGTGGTTGAAGAATACAATTAGGGTTCAAAAGTGAAAAGTAGTTGAACTTGAGGTATACGGTCGAGACGTTTTGAAAAGCAACCACCAAGGGTCCCTAAGAAGTTCCGCGCAGAAAAAGTTGAAAAAATCATGGAGGTGTTTTCTGGAGGCAATCGTAAGCCAAGATTTCTACTGAATCGTCAGAATGAAAATTCGAACTATTTTCAAACTTTTTCGGATTTTTTTCGGGCTGCACATATCATTGCCTACTCTCTTCCTCGCAAAAAAATAAAAAACACCAGGTAAAAATCGATCAATTCCATGAAGACCCCAGTTATTTTTCCGAGTTTCTCAAAAAATAAAAAAGTAATGAGGGAGAGGTGGTTCGTGAAGAAAAAGATCTTATAAAGTTTGAAATTACACAAGTCGACACAATTTTTGTGTTTGGGTTCCGATTGCGAAATTTGGGTTGCTTTTATGTATTTAATGAAGGAAAAAATGATTTTTTTGTCCAAAGTTTGCTTTGGGGGTGGGGGAGCCAAAAATGTGATTTTTCAAGAGCAATGCACACGGATTTGAGAAAAATTTGAAAAAAAATTTTGGTGCAATCTTTTAGAAAATTTTACGCTGAATCGAACGCCGCAACCCGCAGACCTCTATCTCTTTTAGAAAAAAGGTTAGGTACCTACGGTTAATACTTTCCTAAATTATGTGAAAAAATGCGATTTTTTTTTTCACCGATAAAGTGAGATTTCTGAGAAATCTAATGTTTCTACGACCTAGCAACAACCATGGACACAAGCTGTAAAAAAGGGGGAGATTAAATTTCCTATCGGATGGTGCGCATTCAGACTTTTTCCGGGAGGCGTAGCTTTTCGAGAAATCTCGAGTAAAGTTGAACACTTAGTTGAGGCAATTGAGAAAAAGAGAAATGAAGCATTTTTTGGCTGTCAAAAGGGTTACGAGAAAAATTGCTTCATTCTCTTTTTTTCGTCAATTGTCTCAACTAAGGTTCAACTTTACTCAAGAATTTTCTGAAAAAAATCTGACATGCACGCTATCCGATAGGAATTTAATTCTCTACAGCTTTTTTCTGGTTGTTATGTCGTAGAACACTTAGATTTCTCAGAATCTCACTTTTTCGGTGAACAATGCGAAAACAAATGCTGATTTTTTCAAATAATTTTAGGAAAAGTAATTAACCGTGGAACTTGTTTTCTAAAAGAGATAGGTCTGCGGTTTGCGGCGTTCGATTCAGCGTAAAATTTTCTATAAGATTGAGTCAAAAAAAAATTCAAATTTTTTTCAAATTTTTCTCAAATCCGTGTGTATTGTTTTTGAAAAATCACATTTGCCCCCCCCCCCATCACCCCAAGCAAACTTTGGAAACCACGAATGAGCATATTGGTGTGTTTTGATGTCTAGAATCAGAATTTAATCATGAGAACTGAAACACAGAACTTTTTTTTTTTGTTGACTTGTGTTATATATTCGGCCAACGATGAGATACTATGTCAATTTATTGAGTCCGAACTAAGCAAGGGTGGTGGGTGGGCATTTTTACGAAGAAAAACAATCAAAAATAATTGCAATATTTCAATTATACAGATTTATTTGTGATTTCTGATGAATAATTTCAACTGAAGGAAAAAAATTGAATTATAGCGAGAAAACCAAGTGCAAAAATTTCGGGCTCTTCTTAATTTCAGCCAATTCATCTTGTTTCGTAGTTCGTAGGGAGTAGGGAGCGGGGCATCGGGGTCAAGTCCCCTTTTGAATATACCCCCCCATCACTTTTCGTGTATATTTTTCACTCAAAAAAAATTCGCAATCACCAAATTTTCAAGAGATAACCTATCAATATGTGACGAATTTCCTGTTTTTTTCAAGTTACTAAAGTGGTCTTTTTGATGAAAAAATAATTTGGTGCTTACTAGTAAGGGTAAGGTGCCCCATTATCGCCCACTTTTTTTTGAAGTCTCACCATTTCAAAAGTTTAAGGGCTGGAAATGTCATTGATGGCTTAATGGATACCTACATCCTTCCCCTACAATTGTGGAAAGCCCCGGGGCCATCCGTTAAAATTTAGTATTTTTTAGGAATTTTTTTCTGAAACATGTCAAAACGCAAGGTCGAAATTTTGGGTTCCCAATATCGACCACCCACTGATTTTGTCCGCTATGAACGGAATCTACCGGAAAATATTTTTTTTGTGTTTCTCTTTCACAGATGAACAATTTGAGACCAAAATGACAACCCTACAACCAAAATTCGAGAAAATTGAAAAAAACGAAATCACTTAAAAACAACAAATTACATTAGATTATAGGTGGTCGATAAAGGGACACACCATAAAAATGAACTTTGAGTGAATTTCTTTTTTACTTAAAGTTGTAATTATTAAAATGCGATGATTACATCAGAAACTTTGAACTTTCTCAATCACAAAAACACTAGAAACATTTAATTCGATAATTTTAAGAAAAAATTCCAAGGCGTGCAAGCAATTGCTAAAAAAAGTTTTTGGCCTTCCAACTTCTTCTTTTCTATTTTTCTCCGCGAGTTTTGGCTTTCAGGATGTCGGAGTGGTCTTATTTTTCCGGATTTTCGATGAAGAATACGAAAAAAAAATTTTCGGCTCGCTGTCGCCCATAGCGCCGGAGATAGACGAGGTGGTCGACATTGGGCACTAGGCGATAATGGGGCACCTTACCCTTAATTGATCAAAAACGATGCACAATTATCGATTGTTGAAACATAAATTTTTTCAAAAATTCTCTAAATCTTGTTTTACCATGTAGCAAAAAAATACGAAATTTCGTAAAAAAAACTTCGAGAATCACGAAATTTCTACTCTGAAGAAATGGAATTTTTTCAAACAAAAAAACTCTTAAAAATCGAATTATTTTCTTTCAAAAAATCGTCAATTTTTCAAATTTTAGCAAGGTTAAAGATTTCGTCTCCATTTTAACACTAAAATTTGATTTAAGTAAAGAAATAAATTAATTTAGCTTTTGGATTCTTTTTTCTTCAAAAATTTTCGCCCTCGCTTCGCTCGGGCTAGATAACTTTCATTTTGCACATGAACCCTCTTCCCTTTCATTGATTGTTCATATTGAAAAAAGGCCAAATAAAAATCTCGTAATGATAAGGATAGAAAAATTTTTGAGAAGATCGAAAATGAACATTTTTTAAACTGGTGCTCAAACCTCCCCCCCCCCCAAAAAAAAAAATACGGTTCATCACTGCCTATGCGTACTTTTCGTTTCACTTGAAAAAATTCGCACTTTTTTCCGATTATCAAACTTTTTAAATTCACCAGTAAGCACTTCGTTAGCTCTAAGGGGTGATTTCAGGAGTCGGAGTGGATTAGAGCACCTCCAGGAATCAGAGGTAGAGATGTTGGAAATTTTCTCTGGAGTCAGAAGTACCTATTTGATCTCCTCTTCCTATTCCTCTTCCCCTTCAAACTCTTCGAAAACTGATCTTAAATTTTTCCAAAACAATGAAAACTGCTCAAATACTGTTCGGCCAATTTCATTAGGTACACCTTCTTCTTACTTTCATCATAGATTAATTCATAGAATAATCTATGGTTTTATCACCAACTCTTAAAATCGCTGCTTTCTCCTCGTAAAATTACAGTTGTTGGCCTTACAGACATCTTTCTCAACTGTTTCGCTAGATCTTTTCAGATACTGACTAACTGAAGTTGGCATCACTGGGAAGACAAAAATTGCAAATTTATAGCTCATGAAATTTTTTTAGATTTTTTCAATTTGAACAATAAATTCTCGAATATAAGAATCTCATTTTCAAAATTTTTCGACTCGAAGCTAATTTCCCCAGACTAAAAATGCTATTTTGACATTTTTTGAATGTAGATACTCCCTCTGCCATCCTTTTTCGCTCCTCAAGATAACTCAACCTTCGAAACCTGCTCAAAATACATCAATAAAATGTAATTCTGAACTTGAATCGTCAGTTCATCCCAATTTTTCCAAATTTCCTCACAAAAATTAGTTCACTTACACCTACAACACAATCTCGCCTCGTTTTAAAGGATTCGAATGATTTTTGGATCAGGGACTTGAATTTCTCTAGAGAATTCCACTCTGCGAACCAATTTCGACGATCTCTTGAATTTCTGGCCTTTGCATCCCCTTCCCCCATCATAAAACATTCGCTTCTCGTACTCTAACGGTCTCTTCAAACCAAAAATTTCATCACCGTTTCCTCCCATCAATTTCAATCAGCACTCCGCATACATCGCCGGCTGCGGTAACCGCGACCACCAACCACACTCGCGATCCAAATAAACAACTTCAAGTTGAGGAAATTTCGGTCAAATTCTACAACAATACTATCTTGCATATTTCGTACACTTTACATCGAATACTTACGAAATCAACACCGTAACGGTGACCAACAAAGCTCCGTAAAAGTGTCTCCTACACGGATCGTATCGTTTATCAAAAGGCTGAGATCTGGCACCGCAACGTCCGACGCATCGGCAGCAACAAAACGTTAGGCCAATTATAGGCATCACCGTAGCGAATAAAATCACACATACTACGACCGCCAATACGAGTCCGTAATGATTTAGTAAAATCGGCCAATCTTTTCCGACGTCGTTGACGTGAATGGTGTTTTCGTCGGTGATCTCGAGGAAATCTGAAAAGAAAACCATCGATGGAAATTCATTACGCCATCATCATCGGCAATACACGTTAATCTATTAACTCGGCGTTGTTTATCATAGTGCACAACAACCGTATACAAAAAACAAAATGTACATGCAAAGATGTCAAGGACCTTTCCGCCTCGGTTACACTCACCTTTATACATATACATACGATAATGTACCTGTACGCTGTACCTAGACCTATCAGTACATGGTATAGAGACTATAGAGGCATAGGCAATAGCCAGAGCCCCACCATACATACGGATATCACCACCGTTAGTACACCTATTCGCTAATTATTTCGTGAATTATAAACACAATTCTACCATTTTACCAATCATTTAGGTACCTCCACTCTTGGTCGCCGGCCGCAAAATTCAGGTCATATTAGACCGCCACACCGCCTCTATACCCACCTAAAAATCATTTCTATAGCGGAAGTACCTAACACACTTCTATCCTACAGCGCGATATTACCGTCTCGTAATTGCTGGCTTTTTTTTCCAAATGAAAATATAAAAAAATAAAAATGAATCTCCGGCCAAATTAGAGATGCACGTTCTAACGTTATACTTGTAAAACATTTCAACAACACGTCACCGTGAAAAATCTTTCAACGGTGATTTCAGAGTTGGAAAAAAAAGAAGGAAAAAAATCTACAGTTAGTTCAAATCTACTACCGCAATCGCGTTATGTGTTCGACATCGCTCGTGTTAATTGATTAACGCTTTGATAATTACAATTACACTCGCAGTGAAATTGCAACCGTTTAATTCTTCCCTTTCGTGTGTCTATCGTGTACCTTCTAACTAGTCCCCTAGCTCATATTGCACGCAGCATACTCGTACATAACTGTTCCTTTTCCTTCCTACTTTTCAACTTTCGTGTTGAAATATTGATTTTTCAACTGTCTGCATGTCGCAAAAGCACTCCGTGTTTGCAGATTTTACTAATATTACGTTGTTTGCGTGCATTCCGCATTAAAATCAACGCTACAGGCGGTCAAGATGCGGCAGTAAGGGTGAGTTTGGGAAATACCCACTGCAGAGTGTTTCACAGGGAAATAAAACAGCGTATAAATAGCAACAGAAGTGCTTATTTCTACGAGTTTCGAACCATCGAAAATTTTTCGAATAATTATCATTGATCGAAATTTCAAATTAGGGGGTTCGTTCGTGAACGTTTCCCCCATTTTTCTCATTTCGCTCTCTTTTCCGGCTTGCTCGGATTATCAGCAATTGTGATCTCTAATTTAATATTTTCCTCTGTTTTCTGTCCATGTTTTGGTTTTTTTACAGGCCAAAACTCAGATTTCATTTATAGAATGGTATGGGGAGATTTTCGCTTCGTTCTACTTCTAGAATAACTCGAAAGTTCGTAAACTTCAAGGTCATTGCTACAAGTCAGTGGCGTAAATACGGAGGGGGACACCCCCCCAGATGCCATTCAAAAATGAATTTTTTATTCGAAAAGTATTTGTGATATTTAAAGCATATTTTTTCGACAGCAATTACGTATAAGGGTAAGGCAGCCCATTATCGCCTACTGCCCAATGTCGTCCACCTCGTCTATCTCCGGCGCTATGGACGACAGCGAGCCGAAAAATTTTTTTCATATTCTTCATCGAAAATCCGGAAAAATAAGACCACTCTGACATCCTGAAAGCTAAAACTCGCGGAGAAAAGTAGAAAAGAAGAAGTTAGAGGGCCAAAAACTTTTTTTTACCAATTGCTTGCACGCCTTGGGATTTTTTCTTAAAATTATCGAGTTAAATGTTTCTAGTGTTTTTGTGATTGAGAACGTTCAAAGTTTCTGATGTAATCATCGCATTTTAATAATTACAACTTTAAGTAAAAAAGAAATTCACTCAAAGTTCATTTTTATGGTGTGTCCCATTATCGACCACCTATAATCTAATGTAATTGGTTGTTTTTAAGTGATTTCATTTTTTTCAATTTTCTCGAGTTTTGGTTGTAGGGTTGTCATTTTGGTTTCAAATTGTTCATCTGTGAAAGAGGAGCACAAAAAAAATATTTTCCGGTAGATTTCGTTCATAGCGGACAAAATCAGTCGGTGGTCGATATTGGGAGCCCAAAATTTTTACCTTGCGTTTTGACATTTCTCAGAAAAAAATTCTTAGAAAATACTAAATTTTTTTGAACGACCCCGGGGCTTTCCGAAATTGTAGAGGAAGGATGTGGGTATCCATTAAGCCATCATACATTTGAAATGGCGAGGCCTCAAAAAAAAAGTGGTCGATAATGGGCTACCTTACCCTTATTCTACAAAAAATGTTTGCCCTCGCTTCGCTCGGGCTGAGTTTGCTACTTTCCTTCGTTTTTGAAAATCGAGACTTCATCAAAAATCCAAATCACCTAAATTTATCTACTTTTGAAAGCTTTTCTCACAACGATTTTTCGAATTCAACGTGAGTAAACTTGACATGCCAGTTTTTCACGACCCCCTGCCTTTTGCTTTTCTTTGTTATGTAATGAAAACTGATAATTGGACGTTGTAAAATATAAATGTGGCGTCGGAAAATAGGGTTCAAGAAGTACATCGTACTCCCGAAATCGGCGACCAGGATACAAAATATCAAATGTACCTCCTTCACCCAAATTATATCAGATAAAGATTTTCAAAGCATTAAAACACGAAAAAAAATGTATTTTTGGACATTAAAATTCAATTTTTTTCAAAGTTTGGCCCTCGCTTCGCTCGGGCATGATCGAAATCACAATTTTATCATCTATTTGAGACGACAGTGCGAAAGAAGGCTCCCTTTTACCCCCTTCCTCTCTAATCCTTCTGGTGTTCCAAGCATACCCAATTTTTACCCACCAAAAAAATCTTCCGACGCCACAGTATTTCTGACCCCCTCCCCCCCAGAAGGGGCGTCCAGTTACGCTACTGTTACAATTTTATCATTACTCTTTTTTCTCTGTAATTTTCCTCACCAATTTTTTCGCTTATGAAAAATAATTTTTTTCAGAGCTACTTCGCAAAGGCAAGGGGTAATTTGCCCCTTTGTCATGTTCCCAATGAAAAAAATTACTTTCCATCCAGAAAATTTGGCTAACTATTGACTTTTTGGAACCTCTCTTCGCCCTCCCCACCCCAGGAATGAATTTCATGCTTATAAACGCGTAGAAAAATATCGTCACAATTTTTTCAGCACTTCTCTTTACAAGTGCTATAACTTATATGTACTAACATTTTTTGAAAAGTAGGATGGTTATTATATCCTCTTTCATTCAAATCATTATCAAAAAAAAATCATTCTAAAAAAATTTGGCAAATGAAATATTGAAAAAGTCGAATTTACAAGAAAATTTACAAATAAATTGAAGTTGGTAAAATTTTGATTTGTTAGGCACATTGCCTAACGGTCAAAACTGAGTAAAATATTTCTATTTTAAATACTTAAAGAAATATTTTTCTAAAATTCCCGTTATAAGAAGGTAATCCGAAACTTGATAGTGGTGAAAATTTAATGAATTTTATTTAATATTTAATTCAGAAAAATTATGTGAAAAATCATGAAAAATGTAAATATGAACATCATTTACGAACAAATATCTCTTTTTTTTTCAAAATTCTGCTGTTTCATTCAGATATATACGTCATGTAAGGGCATGGATCCTAAAATCACTTTTCTCATCGCTCAACCAAAAATGATAAAAAGTAAAATAATTACGAGACCATGATCAGTTTCGAATCAGTTTCTTTGACAACAACAATGTTCATGTCCGAGGGTGAGGGAGAGTTGAAATCTGGAGAAAGAGCGGACTTCTTCCCATAAATTTGGTTTCTCTATCCTGTTTAAGGAATGTTTTTTGTCAAAAAAAAAAGGCAAGAGGAGAGCTTACTCTCTTTTCAATCAAAAATGTAATTTCCTTGTTCAAAATTCGGCTCGAGTCATTATTTCTCAAGGTAGGGACTGGCAAAATTTGGAAAACCAAATGAAAAAACTCCAGAAACCTACATTTTAAAACAGAACAGCTATACGTGGGGAGCGGAGGATAGAAAATCTCGCAGTCATTATTTGTTCGAAAATCTGAAATTATTGGAAATTTAATCCTCATAAATATTACCCAACATTTCTATTTTTTTTTTTTTTTTTTTTTTTTTGGTCCCCATTCCACATAGTGGGGGAAATTTATTTATTATTTATTTACAGAAACCTTGCATTGTTGATGCTTTGCCTAAGGCTTATCCACAGCAACAAAGCAAGGGGAAACAATACAGTTCATAACATTTATGTAAAATTATAACTTAAATTATTATTATATTAAAGATATGGGTTGGGTGGTGTGTTTGTTTAAAAGTGGAAGGGAGATAATTGGGTTATGGAAGCTTGTAATTGTTGTATTGGTACTGCATTATTTCTGTGCTAAGTTTTTCAAATTGAAGGGAGTAATAAAATTCTTCTGGGTAAGGGGAAGTGGAATCGAACTGAGTTGAAAATTCATTTCTTATGGTGGTTATTAGGGGGAGGGAACATTCAAAAAGGAGGTGGTATGGTGTTTCATTTTCTTGTTTGCAACGACATAATGGAGATTGTGCTTTTTTAATAAAATTTAGATAATATTGAAAATTACCATGACCTGTGAAAATTTGTGCTGTATGATATGTTGTTTCAAAAGAGGAGGAATAAAAGGGTTCAAGTTTAGGAATAAGGATATGGGTTATTTCAGCTTTTTCAGTCAAGTTCCAACGTACTTGCCATTTTTCAAGGGCCCAAGAGTATAAAATGTTTTTTAATTTTTTAATGGAGATTTTACATTCAAGTATAATATCAATTTGAAAGTCTGGTATATCTTGAGGTGGAGTTAAATATGTTACAATATTTAATATAGTTTCATATTGTATATTAAATTTATTTTTTGGGAACTTTTTGATTGAGGGGAATGGAAAGTTATATATTTTGTTTGGAGCATCTGGAATTTTAAGACGATTTTGGGTGCAATAACGTAGGTTTCTTATGATAATTTCTAGGTCTAAAGGTATTGTTTTTGAGAGAGTAATAGCTGCTTCGTAAGATATTAGTCCAGTCAAATTAGCTCATTTAAGAGCCAAACTTGGAATAAATTGGGGGAAAAATTTTTTTTGAGCCAAAGTGCTCTGGAAGGTGTCCTGATGAACATACAAAAACTCCACCAAAATCTGTTCATGGCATTTCCCCCTAGGTCCACATTTCTGCCCCCAAAATCAGTTTTTTGCATTTTTCTCGTTCTGTATCACTATTTTTGAAAAAATAGCTATATATAATTTTAAAGAGCGTAAAATTTTACATAAAATTGATTCTATGAAAATTTTTGTACGACCTTCCCCAACACGAGATACGCCCCTCCCCATTAGACCTTCGGTTCTTTATTATCTAAAACTTGCTGTTTTAGCGATGTTATTTTGAAAAAATACTATAAAATAATGTTATTTCTTCAGTGTCGTATATGATACTAGGATTACAATTGTTTTTACGAGGAGTATGAGGTCAGCTCTTAACCCCCACCCTTCTATGAACAGAAATGTGTACCGCAGATGATATAGTACAGTCGCAATTCAAGAAAGCGGCTTTTGATGGAAGAAGCATGAAAGATGGTATAATGCACAACAAGGTGAAAAAAAAAATTGGAGAACATGAAACACTCAAGATTTACCATAGGGGTGCGAGGGAGGTGGTATTTTGAGGTTCCCCCTTCCCTCTCTTATTCGGAAAGATTGAGCAAAATCTGCATTCTTGGGATCAATTTCATATATTTCGACCTTCCTAAAAACGAATATTCCATGACTTTCGAAATCTGATAACTAGAAGTGCCCCCAATTTCAAATTTTCCCCTCCTTTCCCATTTACAAATAATTACTTATGATAAATACCTATACCCGAAAATCGCAGTTTTTGCCTCTACACCCCACGCAACGGTCAGGGACGAATTTTCAATACAATATTCAGAAAGTAAAGCTTCAACTCTATAGACACGCATCCGAGCTTCACACGTCATTACAGGGAAAGTAAAGGGTGTCACAATATTCTCAATTTTGATGATTTGTTATAGTTTTTTACAATTTTTATTTAATATTTTGAAATCTGTTCATTGTATAAAGGATTTTGAACCACTAAGAATTGCAGACATAAGTGACATAACAAACCGACGCGTTGGCCAATGAACAAGGGAACCCGAAAACAAAGCCAACCCGTCTGCCTGGTAAGGAATTTTGAAAAAAGTATGAATCTAGGCATTTTTACGTGCACCTATAATCGTGATCAAGGAGATAGGAGGGTTGAAAATTAATTTGCTAGCTTTTTCATATACACATCTAATGCCCTGTCTTTGCTGACGCATAACGTAAACTTTTGAAATATTTTCAACCCCCTGGTTCAAAATTCTTTATAGGTACAACATACAAGTGTAAAAATATTTTTAAAAAATGTAAAAAACCAAGTACAAATCATCAAAATTGAGAATATTGTATTGAAAATTCGTCCCTGACCGTTGCGTGGGGTGTAGAGGCAAAAACTGCGATTTTCGGGTATAGGTATTTATCATAAGTAATTATTTGTAAATGGGAAAGGAGGGGAAAATTTGAAATTGGGGGCACTTCTAGTTATCAGATTTCGAAAGTCATGGAATATTCGTTTTTAGGAAGGTCGAAATATATGAAATTGATCCCAAGAACGCAGATTTTGCTCAATCTTTCCGAATAAGAGAGGGAAGGGGGAACCTCAAAATACCACCTCCCTCGCACCCCTATGGTAAATCTTGAGTGTTTCATGTTCTCCAATTTTTTTTTTCACCTTGTTGTGCATTATACCATATTTCATGCTTCTTCCATCAAAAGCCGCTTTCTTGAATTGCGACTGTACTATATCATCTGCGGTACACATTTCTGTTCATAGAAGGGTGGGGGTTAAGAGCTGACCTCATACTCCTCGTAAAAACAATTGTAATCCTAGTATCATATACGACACTGAAGAAATAACATTATTTTATAGTATTTTTTCAAAATAACATCGCTAAAACAGCAAGTTTTAGATAATAAAGAACCGAAGGTCTAATGGGGAGGGGCGTATCTCGTGTTGGGGAAGGTCGTACAAAAATTTTCATAGAATCAATTTTATGTAAAATTTTACGCTCTTTAAAATTATATATAGCTATTTTTTCAAAAATAGTGATACAGAACGAGAAAAATGCAAAAAACTGATTTTGGGGGCAGAAATGTGGACCTAAGGGGAAATGCCATGAGCAGATTTTGGTGGAGTTTTTGTATGTTCATCAGGACACCTTCCAGAGCACTTTGGCTCAAAAAATTTTTTTCCCCCAATTTATTCCAAGTGAAATCTTAATTTGACTGGACTATATTGTTTTATAGGATCTGGAAATATTAATGCAATATAATCTTTGAATACGTTTTAATATTTTTTGAAGGTATGGCCGAGAGGTGAGGAGATGCCAAAATGCTGATGAACAATATTTAAATAAAGATCCAATTACTGAGTTGTACATAATTCTACGTGCCCAAGTTTTTTGACCCCAATTATTTTGACAAATTTTTGTTAATTTATAAATGATTTTCAAAGATTTAGATCAAAGTTGAAATTTTTTATAATTCCCATTTTACACGAAGAATAGCTCCAAATGTCTTTGATTTACCTTAAAAATTTTAGAGACGAAAATTTTCAATTAATTCAGATTCAAAATTTTAGAGACAAAAATTTTCAATTTAATTTTGTCAAAAAGACCCAAAAAATCCGAATTTGAGTATTCAACCAACCCCTCTCTCATAATCCCCTATTTTAAACAGAAATTTGAAAAATGCAGCCATTAATTACATGACAAAAAGGTTTCTAATTCATTCAAAAATTTTACAAAAATGAAAATATATTCATTATAACATTGTTTTAAAAATGATTACAATAGTGATATGTAGATCGCTGAAAAAATTGAGATGATTTTTGATTAAAACATTTCAACTATAAATTTTATAAGAAGAACAAGGCGGATCGGCAGTAGCCGATCACGAACAGGGTTTTTGCAGTTTAATCAATTTTTAAAAAAAAATAAAAAAATTATTCATTATTCTTTCAAAGCTTGTTGGGCAATTATCATTTTTTTTACCGAAAATAGTAAAGCTCATCACCGAAACTTTGTAATTTCATAGGCAAAGATGCTTAAATATTACAAAATCATGAAACAAATTTGAAAATTCAACGCCATTATAAAAAAAAAAAATCGTAATCAGTTGCATTTTCATATTAATTTAATACCACATCTAGCTCATAGAAATGCGGCTAGCTAATTGGCCGTTTCAGAATACTGGTCGCTGATTGGCTACAAATTGAGAAAAAGAAGTAGAAGAAGAAATAGAAGAAAAAACGTTCGCAATAGGGTTTTAGCGCTAAAGCGCAAAAACCCTAAAAATGATCAAATGTGGAAACCAGCGTCAGATTCGTATTCAGCAGGCCCTTTTTACACCAACTAAGCAACCATTCAAATGATCTGCATTCAAAAACCAAAATACCAATATCACGAGATTCAGAATCTCAAATCACATATTTTCAGTGCTAGGACGGGGGGGGGGGGATTAAATTTTTTCAGTTGAATGCACAGCGTAGAAGAGGAATTATTTTCAAGAAGTAGAAAAATGGTAAAAAAATTTTGATCCAAAGAAATTTGAAAAAAATGGGAAATTGGTTTAAAATCATCTGTATGTCTCAAAAGTGAGAAACTTGATATACTGAGATAAAAAATGGCCATCAGTTCATGAAGTATAAAAATATGACACATACATACATTTTATAGCAACGTTTTACAATGTAAAAAACATGTTTTTGGAAGTTGAGAAAAGAGTAGCAATTAAACATGGAAAAACAGAGATCTCACTTTAGATCCCATTTTCTTAGAAACCACATGACCTAAGACGTTCAGGTTCTTAAAGTTCAATTCAGGAACATCCCAACCATGTTTCAAAAGAAGGGTTTGTGGAAATCCCAACCTTTATCCCAAAAATTTCATCAATTCATTCAAAATCAGCACAGTATTATGTAAAAATCAATTCAACATGAAGAAAATGGGACAAAAACATGAAAAATTAACTTTATCGGAAAGAGATTTTAAAAGAAAAAAATTTCAATTCCCAAAAAAAGTTGAACTTTTTAAGGCTGCAAAACACCTTTTCATAATTTTTTCCAAATTTTACCATATTTTCTCGTACGGTGTGCAAATCATTAGTCCATAGATTTAGAAAACATGGAAACTTCATTTTTGGTCGATCTCCAATTTTGCTGTACTGAATTGAGTGGAAATTTGAACTTTATCTATCGTTACTAAAAATTAAAAAATGAAAGCTCAGAGTTATGTAGAATTTTGGGCCAAAAGTAAGGCAGTATTTAATAAAATTCAATTTCATCACAATCGCAACTTTTTTTAGGAAGCCATTTTTTCAAAACCCCCATTTGAACTCATTTATTTTCTGGAATGCCCAATTTTTATGGGTGATAGGTTGACTTAAATTGAGGTAATTGTCGATTTTAATATTCATCCGTGTATGGCGAATTACTTTGAGCATTTTTTTAAAAACCGATTTTTTCACCCCATAAATACACTCCCCCCCCCTTTAAAAATGATACGGTGGTTTTTTGTGGGGGAGGGGGAGTTGATACAAAAAAAAACGTTTTTATCGAAAATGGTCCTATTTGGGAACACATAGCTCCTCCTTAAAGGGTGCGCAAGGGCTCAAAATTTTTCTGGGATGTACCCTACTCAACCCATTTACCTAAAATATAAAAAAATTAGCGAGAGTAAGAACTTTTATTTAACACTGCTCACCCTAGGGCTCACGTACTACATACCTAAAATTCACCAAGGGCTATATTCACAAACGATACTAAAGTACTTCTCGACTAAGTAATGAATTTTAAAGCTTTTTTTCCAGGAATAGAGAAGCATTGCATATATTTTTTTTATTCAAATCGAATAATTAGATCCTCAAGTACATATCGATTTATCATTGAAAAATCATAAAATTTTCATTCAATAACTCAAAAAATTGAATTAAAATCAAATATCGCTTATGAATATGTCCCTAAGTTTATTTTTCGTCCGATTTTAAATCCATTCCACTACATTGCCACTTCAGATTACAAACAAAAATAAATAAATAAAATGATGGAAAAAAGGTTCAGGCAAATTATTCATTTATGAATTACGATCTGACGGAGAAACATAAAACAAAAATTTCAATTTCAATTTCTAATCATAAAAACTCTTTAAAAAAATATGCCACTCGAATAAAGATTCGGTACAATATTAATTCGTGACATGAATTTTGAATAATGATGGCACATCACCAAAAACCGACTATGAGACACCATAGAAAGGAGAAACGTAATTAGATTTCTTCCTGAGGCGTTTAAAACTAGCCCGGGCTGTCGAGAAATTGATTTAAAAAAGAGAGTCTAGATGCACATGTTTCTTTTTCATGTCTAACATGTTCACAAATAGATCACCAGGGGAACAAACATACTAAAACCCGTGAAATAGACATTTTCACTTTTATATACTTAAAAATATTTGTAAACATTAATGCATTATCGCAGAAACAATGATATACAATATATTTTTTAAGTACCAGGTTTAGGTATATGGACCTAAAGAAGAGAATACGAGACAGGTCTCTTTTTCCTTTTAGATAAGTAAAAAATAGGCAAGTTTTTCAATTTAATAGGCATTATGATTTATTAAAAAGAAATACGATACATTAGGCAATGTGTTTTTCATGTTTTTCGGGTTTTTAAATATCGTAGCCACAGTGTGCAGTTTTTTCCATGTAGTTAGTGGTGTGTAAAACAAATATTTAAACGATGATTACATAAATCAACGTGTAGGTAATTGTGTTCAAATAAATCATAAAAATATAATTTGCCAGCATTTTTTTGATTTATTTTTACTTCACAATAACTAATTATTTTTCATTGGGGAATTTTCAACCAGAAAGATTCGAAGAACATGTAACTTAGGCATCTGTGTACTTGCTTAGCAAGCTTGCTGTGTTTACCCACGTGTTGATTTGAACGTCCTATGTACCTATTGCCTAATAATAAAAGCTCGTGTTTTATCGTCTTGAATTTCGAGAAAAACCGTAAGTTTTTGTAGATTATTGGTATTGATCTAAGGCAATTATTGATTTTTCCTGGTTTATTCAACTTTACAATTCCATAGTTCAAATCATCCTCGGATACATAGATGAATAATTTGCGCCAGAAAGAGCTCAAAGTTCATATATTTTTCGATATCTTATTACCTTGCGTCTTATTCTTTACGTGATTTCTTGTCGAGTTCTGAATCAATATAAGGTGCCTCGAAAAGCCCTATTTTGACATATTTCAACCATTTACAAAATATGCTTCGACGAAAGCCTGCGAAACCTTGACCGAAGCGAGAAACCCGAGACACAAAGGGCGATAAGGGTAAAAATGATGCTTGGAGTTGAGAGAGGATGCGCACTACAGTTTCACAACAAAGATTCGAATTTTTTCCCTATTTTCAAGGTTACCTAATCAATATGTTTATAAAAAAGTACTTTTTGATTTTTAAATACGTACAGATGTTAAATTTCAACGAAATCGAAACGAACAAAAACAAAGGTACTCTTGCGTGGAACTACCGCATACGAGAAAATTACGTAAATTTTTCGTATAAATTGTACAGAACGATAAAGGGTTTACATTTTATAACATTTCGACCTGTAATAAAACAAGATACTCGAATGAATTTACCCGTGACCTACTAATTCATTCAAAGCGAAGTGTCTCGTTTATTTTTACATTATCTTGCCAAATGCACATAATTCCTCTGTTCCACTTGGTGTAGCGCTCAATATCAATGTAATTGTTTTACATCGAAAAACGTCGAGATTCGTTGATAAAATGCAAATCATTAAATGCTTCAGTTATGTAAGACAGAAATATTCGATTATTCTGAAGATGAAAATTTTTGATCGTGTTTTGCATAATATTTCCTGAAATGTGTATAAACCAATGAGGCTCTAAATTAATAAACCAAAAGCTATGAATAGAGCGATCCAAATCAGGCGAAGAGCAGAGCATTTCCTCGAATCTATCTCAACGTTAAATCGCTCAATTTGAAATTCAACTATTCAATTTTAAGCACGCTTTGAACATTACGAATAACGAAGAAAAACGTAGTTAAACACGAGAATAAACGATTACAATTACAGGTCGTAAAAAATATACATACGCACACAATAAATGCATTAAAAAAGGGTTAACATCCTGAACAGCGAAGAACATGTTTATAGTCGACGACAACGAAAGCTATGAAATCACTGTATCCATTATCCACCAAATTAGGCAAATTTTGATTCGCTTTGAGCTTGGGATAATTAAATGAATCCCTACTTACTGACACACACTATATAAACTATAAACCAATACCTATTGGTAAAATAGCAATCAATGATAATAATTATTATATAATCAAAATCAAAAACCAACGTAACCTTGGTACCTAGACCAAGTAATCACCATTGTACTCAGCTCAGTCTATTGATTAGGTTTCAAATTTGCTTACTTTCAGGAAAGGCTTGATCTTTTCCAATGAAATTGATGAACCTCTCGGTTAGCATATACAGATGGGCCATTCCACGAGGATGGAACTTAGTGGAGCTTCGATAATCGTATGATACATTGGCAACTGAATATTGCACTTGCTCGTATGGCAACACATTATTCAAAGGCTCTGTAGTCGCTTCCAGGAGTTTGGCAGCATTTCTGTTCTTCGCATAGTATTCTTTCAACCAGTCACCGTGTATTTCTCCAATAAGCACGGCGAACAGAAGTAAATGAGCGGATATGGTTGTAATGCTAGCCATTTCGGATGTGGAGACTTCCAGCCAACTAGTGAAGCATTTTCAAATGACTTAGAGATATATACTGCACCTTTCCCGTAAAATACACGAACGCGAAGCTGTACACTTGTATTGAAAATACGCGAACATAACTTCAAGTTAGATGAAAATCACAAAGATTAAAATTAACAACACCACAGCATTTTAAATTTGTTCTACCATTCGATACTCCGTTGTTACTAGTTACTGTCTGTCTCTACGTCTACTCTCTTATTCCTCATTCCAGTTCATTTATCCCAACCTCCCGATTCCGAAACAAAACAAAAACATTAAGCTGTGGTACCCAATATGAAACGCGTGGCCAGGTGATCAAGTGATCTGTAGTAAGCGCTACCTACAGATTTATTTTACAACTAAAAATTCCGAGTGAAAAAATGCCTGGCTGATGGGTGAATTTATCAATTTTTATTTTTTTTAATTATTCAATTTTTATTTTAATTAATTTGTTTCAACCTTATATTTTTTTTCAACATTTGTTCCATGTTCAACTCAAATTTTTTTTCAATTTCAAAATTTTCTCCATCTTTATCATTTTTTTAAATTCAAATTTTCTCACAATTTTAGATTTTAGCCACTTTGATTTTCGCAAAAATTTTAAACTTTGCATTTTTTTAAATTTCTCCAACTCGTGAATTTTTCAACTTCGAATTTTTTCTACAGTATTCTCAAGATCTTTGTCCACTTAATTTTTCCAACCTAAAATTTTTACCAATTTGGAATTTTTTCGCTTTTTTTTCAATTCCAAGGTGCCTGCGAGATCAAATTTTAAAAAGTGTAGAACTTGAAACCTAAAACTTTGAATTGAACTTTTATATTCAAATTTGAACTTTAAACACTTCAAATCTTCATACAACCGTTTTGACCATCCCTAATTTTTTCAAAAAAATAATTATTCGTAAAATTTTATCATTATAAATAATATAATTTACCTAAGAATTTTGTTTCTGATCCATTATATCAATTCCATGTTCTGAGTCAAAGAATTTTTTAGGGGGACCTAGACCTAAGTACTTGATTGAGTAAGTAATAATTAACCATTTATCAAATACTTACTTCACAGCACTTGAATAAAATTCTTTAAAATTCATAATTTACAAGGGAACGTTTACAATTCATCGTCGCCGATTGATCTGAAATTTGACTCACTAATAGAATATATTTCTATCATCTCAGAATCTAATTTTAACTGCCCAAGTTGATTATGGCACTTTCTGGAACAATTGCAGTGCCTGGGAAAAAAAATCAACTTTTGTTGTTAATTTTGAATTAACCCAAAATGGTCGAAATTGAATATTAAATTACGTTTTACAATTTTTTTTTCGTATTTTTACAGTTCACCTCTACCTACTACTCAATTCAGGATGTTGAACTTATGATACGACCAAATTTTCAATCACCCAGTTGATTTCAGTGCCCTCTGGAGCTATTCCAGTACAATGGAGAAAAACAAACTTTCACTGAAATCTGAAAGTTCCAGTTCAACTTAAAAATGGTCGCAAACGATTTCACCTCAGGAGTACTACTTTTATTAAAAATCAACATAGGTATCAAACGGCGATTCCATCCATTTTCAAAAAATAATTATAAATCGAAAAATCAACTTTTGCAGCTCAAAATATTGATTCTGAGGTGTGGTGTGGGTGACATACTCTTTCAGTGTGCCAAATAAAGTTCTCTTAAGTTATTAGCCAAATAAGAAATTTCAAAGTACCTAGGCATTTTTTGCGAATATTGGCCCTGAATTGGTCATTTGAACTTTACAATTTACAACAATAGGCTAACTTCCTTCTGATTTGGTAATTAAGAAAGAAAAACGTAGAAACTTGAACTCATCCAATAAAAATATCTGAACTGAACAGACAACCGAGTTTTTGAGTTTCGAATTGATTTATTTAGAATTTCACAATTGTCAATAAAATTTCTTAGAAAAACAAAATAAATAAAAACATAATATAAATACCATAATAGGTAATTAATAATTAGAACAAGAATAATTATAATACAATAGCATAATACAAAATTACAAAATAAATACCATTTCAAAAGTAGAGATGATAAATATAGGGACATACATAAATGTAGGTACATTAATTGTGCAAAACAATAAAATTTTCATTTTCATTTTTAAAAATACCTCTAATATTGTAACTAATTAACACGAGCATTATTTTATCAATCGCGAAAACTATAGGTACTTGAAAAAATACAAATATGTACAAAGTACCTAATTTCATTATTATGCATCATCAGGTAGGTAGGTGGGTTCTGGGTATACGGGTAATTAAGATGAGCATTTCATCATTCTCATTATTAATACAAACCAGATGGAAAATCCATAATTTTGCCGCTATAGCCATTGTAATTAATTTCCTTCGAATTACTGGCACATCTTTTAGGATAGTTAGGACTGATCGAGGTGGCTTTATTATTAAAATTATTGTTGGATGAATTTTGAACTTGATTTTGTCCGGAATAAAGACCAGCATTATTATGCCTCTTCAAAGTAAAATCAGAAACATTAGTGGGGGTGGGAAATCCATTAGATTTGTTTAAAAAATACGAAATAGGATTCACTTTAACATTTGGAGGAAAAGATGCTACATTAGTTGTTTTGCCATGATTTACCAACGGTTTAGTGCTAACAGATCTCGAAATTTTTGTATTTTGTTTTACACCTAAATTTTTGTTTTTAAGTTCTTTTTCAAAATTATTGGAATTTTGTATTATGTAATTTTTATTTTTTTGGTTGATACTTTTTATATTTTCGCAAGATTTATCATTGGTATATTTTGACTGGATTTTTTTTTTATGATTTGGATTATTGGGAATTTTATTACTTTCGTTTTGTAAATAATGAAAAGTTTCGCTTCTTTTGAGACCATTCAATTTTGTATTTTTTCGTCCATTTATTGGAGGATTACCATTTAAATGCGAATCATTTTCGTATGAATAATCGATTTTTGAATATTCATGATCCGATCCAGCCGATGAACAGCAATCTTGAGAAGAACAACTGCAATTAGAATTATCAATACTCTCATCTTCGAAAAAAGGATTCATCTCGACATTATCACGTAAAAAATGAAGACTTCGCGATTTCTTTGGCGGTTCGGGTAAAATCTTGGAAGGAATTATGTCGCTTTCTTCTTGTACTATAATAGCTCGCGAAATTGATTCAAAACTTGAATTTTGAATCTGAGATATTCTTTCTTGTTTGAGTTTATCTTGATTGTTGTGATGATTTTTCACCTCGTTGATGAGATTTTGAAACCCTTTCATCATTTCATCAATGGTAGGATCCATCGGTGTCGTATCGTAATTGTATTTATATTTCATGTGAGAGGTGTTGTTTTGTTCACCGTACACGTACGTATTCAAATTATTCTGATGATGGACATTTTCTTCCAGATCATCTTGATCTGAAGAACTGATACCTTCATCTTCTGCCGGTGTCGAATTTTCGCCTCTTGTTTTAGGATAATTCACATGCGTTTTGAATGTGAACGATTTTTCTATCGAATTCGAACATGAATCTGAGGTCGAAATATTCAGCTTGGAGGATCGTTCTTTATAGCCATTTCCTGGTAAAAAAGACTGCTTTTCATTTTGCAGGACCTATAACAAAATTATTTTCTGATTTATACGTTTTATGAACAGTAATTTTCACTTAACAAGGGAATCTTATCAACCTCTCTGGCTCTGATTTCATTGAAACTTCGATTTTTGAAAAGAGCATGTAACCCTCTTCTTCCTCCCGCCAAATGAATTTTTCAGCTAGCATGCAGACTGCAGAGTTAATTTTTCGGTTTTAAAAATTTACAGGAAAAAATGAAAAAAATTGCACATGAATTTTTTTTATTACCTAGAATAATGGGTTATTCGATCACAGATTACCTGTTCAAAAACAGATAAATGCAACATTTTAAGCTGTCGAAGTTGATTTCTACCCCTTCTGGAAGAATTTTTAAATAATTTTTTTTGTAAATTATCGATTTAGATCGACTAGAACATGCTAATTCGAATACCTATGAGTTCTGAGAATCGATATTAGACAGAATGACAGGAATTAAGTTTTTAACATTCTATTTCGAAAAGAACGTAGGTACGTATTTTTAAAAATTTTGTACCTCGGTTTACTTAAATAGGTAAGTAGGTAATATTGAATTTTTTATAATTTGCCAAAGTTCGAAAAACCAGCTTGCATAGCTGAAGTTGGAGAGTTGACAAAGTTCCCTTATAAATTTTTGATAAAAAAAAATAGGTAAGAACTCTAAAAAGGTAAGTGATCTTTTCTATTCTCCTTTTTTATTCAGGAAAAACCTTAACGTATTTTGCATACTTACACGAACTTACCCTTATTTGTGATTCTAATTCTGTAATTTTTTCTTTCAAAGCTGATATTTCTTTACACTTATTGTTATGATTATTTTTCAAAACCTCTACATCAATATACAATTTTGACCATCGATTAAATTCTTCGTTAATTGCTTCATTCTCAGAATTTTTAGAGGGCATCATCTAAAACACAATTTAAATTCGTATAAGTATGTTTAATAGGGTGGATCGAAAAATAAACCCAACCTAGGTTTTGGGAAAATTGACGAGGTAGTTTACTTTAAGTGAAAGACTTCCTGGAAAAATTTTGAACTCCCAACCCCAAAGGGAGACGGAGCTAAGTAAAAGACCTCAAAGTGAGATTATTTTCGAAAAAACGTGTTTTTTGCAAATTTTGGATAGTGCCACTAGCTGGGAACCTTGGTCATCTCCTTTTAAAAGGTGCAATTCTAGTTTCTACACCTTCCCGAGCCATTGATTTTGACATTAGATACCACACTTTGTGAACTACATACATGGAGTTGAAAAGTTGAAGAACACAAATTTGAAGATTTTTTTTACCAAATTCAAATTGCCCACCCAAACTTTTCAAGATAAACCCAAAAAATTTTATTTGGTCCCGTAAAATAATTTTTGAAGAAATTTTTCAAAAAATTTTCATGACGGAGTACCAACTTTATTTTAATTTACACAATTTTTACAACATTCAAGCTGTTCATTCAGTGGTTTGAACAGTGAACGAAAATTTTTTTGGTCATTAAAATAAATTTAAATTGATTTAAAAAAATTGTTTGCAGCAAGAATTCCAAATGAAATTTTATGAAAATCTGGTTCCGGGAGTGTAAAAACGCGAATCGCCACTTTTCAGGCCGGGGAGGGGGGAGGGAGCAACCGAGATTTTCACTATACCTAAAAGTCCCAAAAAACGCGGGTTTTTCGAAAATTACTTTTCTTTGAGGTTCCATAATATCTCGTCCATTTTTGGATTTATGAGCTCAAAATTTTTTGGGGAAATTTCCTACTCAAATTCGACCATCTCGCAAATTTTTGTTAAAATGCAAGACAGTCACAAAACAGAATGAAAATTAAAAAATTATGCTTACATCTTTCAAAGTTTTCATACTAAATCCGGCCTGTTCAAGTTCAGCTTGTATATACAGATGTATTTGCTTTTTCGGCGAAGTTTCCAAGAACGTATTAATAAATCGTAATCCTGATAGTAACAAATCTGCGGCAGCACCATTAAGCATGCTGACCAAAAAACGAAACCTAACGGGTTCTCCGAATCTTAACCGCATAGTCGACATTGCCTCGGATACCGCATTATGACCAGCAATTGAATAACAACATATTTTTGTCAATAACTACGCAAAAGTAACGAGTTATAAAAAAAACTTGAATCATTTCGTTATAAAATAGGAAGATGGTAAAAAAATAAAATGAACTACCTCGAGAGCAATTATCCTAGATTTACTGACGCTACTCATTATGCACACAGTTAGTGAAAAAAGACCAGTGGGGGCCATCGCCAATCTCCGAGTCGTTTCCGGACATCTGAGGGAATATCGGAGACACTGTAAACAAGAATTTTCATCCAGTAAAGACCTACGATGTAAAGCCGATGTTGCCTTGGTGTGTTGATTGCTATCGTTTGCTTGTATGGTTCGAAGGAGCTCTAGAAGCAAAGTAATACCATCTATTGGGTCAGCTACAAATTCTTGCACGAAACTGTAACACGAAATACTGCAGCTGTAGAATATATTGCTAGTTACTGAACAAAAAGAAATTAAATTACGTATGCATTCTCATTTTCTATTCAAAGACTACTATCAAAGAGATTTATAACTGGTTCGGTTTTTTGTCTTCTGTGCTTTGGAAAACCTTCTGAAAGAGGCTACCTACCTAATATAAGCGAGACGAAGATCAGTCTTTAGTTTATTCAAAAGATCCGAGATGCTGGAAAACTGCCTCAAGCTCATTTCTCTTTCGGTGCATGATGACTGAGCTGTTGTGTCATTTTGCTCATTCGCATTTACGATCGGCTTACTGGTCCATTTTTTTAACGATATTGCGTAGTCTTCTGGATTATATATCGGAGGTCTGGACAATTCCTATAAAAAAATATAATTCCATGCTTAATATTCTTCGAGAACAGTACCTATTCGAAATGGAGTTATAAAATAAAACTAACAGAAATGTTCAATTAAATTGAAATTTATTCAAGATTACAACTTTTACACAATTTTGCAAAGCCCATACCCATGCCTATATCGAAAATCGTGCAGCACCTGTAACTATCACACAATGGTAAAAGTAGCCGCAACAACTCTCGAATAACGAAAATTTTTATTGTGTAGGTAAACCTCTTTAATGCTTACAGCCTGTAATTGACAATTTTCTTTTCATAGATAACGGTTGAAGGCAGACAACTGAGAGCATTACTCTTCGTACACCTAAAGTAGAAATTTTTATTAATAATATATTTACGACTCTTTAAACGCGAAATTTCCACCTTTTCATCTCTATTCATACTCGTTAGTTGTTATAACTTGTTTGTATAAGCTTACTATAAGCAATGCCGTTTCCTGCGAATTAAAATATTTTGATCCATTATGTTTTACTTAATAACGTGAGACAATTCCCATGGACAGTAAACATTACCCATAGATTCACTTTGCGAATGAAATTATACTTATAATCAACTTTTCGTTTGACCTAATTCGACCACATAGAAAATTTACAAGTGTATGAGTACAAGGTACTTACAGTAGGTAGGTATATTTTGATGAAAAATATACCTACATATTGTATTTTATGTAAAATTCGTAGACCTGTTTCGTAAGTATAATGTACCTACACGAAAAATGCATAATGTTTGATGATATGCCAACATCTACTTAGTTATTTTAAAGTACTTATGGTACCTACTGCAGATTAAATACAACTTATAGATATTAAGTACCTACCTAATTACGCAAATCAATTTGTTTTTAAAGAAAATTTAATAGGTACATAGTTATAAAGTACTATCTCTTGACGACAATGATGAGAATTGAGAATGACACAAACCATCACAAAACAAACCCATGATATTCAATCCAATAAATATGTAATAACCAGTTCAATTAAGTATCGATATTTAGATGAAATAAATAAATAAAAAAATGATTGTTGGCAACTCGACCCTTTTTCTTTATATCACATATCGAGGCATATGCCTATATTTAATGATTTTCAGTTAATGAGACAAATTATATTCCAGGTAGGTATGGATAACTAATTATTACCTACATATAGCCTCGAGCATTAAAAAAAGTTGAAAAAAACTACAATCTTTCATACAATCATAAAATGAGACAAATAATTTGGCTTCAAATTTGATAGGAAACTCGAATGATTCCTCTTTTAATTTTATACCTACATAATATTGAGGCGTCTGATTACAGGAGAAATTTGAAATTACAAATGATCAAAATTTAACTTGAAAGGGGCACGGGAAGAATTTTAATGTCTGAAAGGAAAGGGAAGGGGCACAGAAGAAATCTGAAATTACCACAATTTCACCTGAAAGGTGGCACAGGAGAAATTTTAAACAGTAAATTATCCAAATTCAACCCGAAGGATGCACCGCGGAGTAATTTGAAATTAATTAAATTTCGCTTGAAGGGGGGGGGGGGGGAGAGGATGGCATATAAAAGAAATTCGAAATTATCAAAATTCAGTCTGGAAGACGGTACCTACAGGAAAGATTTGGAATTACTAAACTTCCCCTGAAGCGGAGGGGGGGTGGTACAGCAGAAATGTGAAATTACCAAAAGGCAGGGACTGAGAACCTATTCAATTTTTTATAGGTATTGGGCTCGGTATTAAATTCGGCATTAATTATTCAGTATTGGGAGTCATCAACTTTATTTCCACGTCTCAGTTTTGTTGATATTAGTAATTAGTATAGGTTTTAGTTTCGGTTTCTGAGATTTTGGTATTCTCAGGTGCCCACAAAAAAAATTCCCAAACACTAAAAATTGCGAAATTTTGACTTTGACCAAATTCTGTCTGAAGAAGGTAAAAGAGAAATACTTATGAAACTGGTAAAATTCAGTCAGGAAGGGGATGCAAGAGAAATTAAAAATTGCAAATACCTAAGCCTAAAAAAAGACAGGAAAAAATTCACCATAATTCAGTTGTAAGAATCATTTCAAATAATATCAAAATTTTAACGTGTGGTGGAGGGGGAGGGGGGGTCACCAGGAGAAATTGTAAATTACATTTTAAAAATTCAGTTTGAAGAAAGGTAAGGGATTAAGTCCCAAGGGAGGTACGGAAGAATCCGCAGAAATTGAGCCCTAATTAATGAGGTACAAAAGAAAATTTATATTACAAAATTTTAGCTTTAAAGGGGTAAAGGGGGGAGGGGGATACAAGAGAAATTTCAGAAATTGCCATTAACAAACAGTTTAAAGAGCTCGTATAGACCTGCAAAGCCCACACACAAACAGGCATTCATCCTCAAAAATTCGTTGATGGTGGCTAAACGAAAAATTACGCAACGAAAAAAATGAATAACATAACGTAACATAGGTAATGGAATTTAGAAAAATTAAAACTACGTTATGTGAAACATAATGGAAAAAATTTTGTAAATCAAAAGAGTAAAAATGTTTTCTGAAAAATTCAAGTTGAAAAAAATGATAAGAAATATTCAACTGAGAAAATTTTATGGTTGAAAAAATTGAAGGATTTAAAAATTATAGGGCTGTTGAAACTGACGTCACAATTGAACTGATGGGAAAATTTTGAATTTTCAAAGTATTTTTTTTCTTAGCTACAAATTTTATTATTTTCACAATTGTCACAAAACTTCATTTTTTTGCAATAATTGATAAATTTATGAAAATTCCGTATAAATACGTACGAAATGAATGATTTTTTCTTTTTCCCACCAGTTCCTTATCACACTTTTTGATAAGGATGACGTAGTTTCAACAGCCCTATTAGAAACAATTTTCGAGTTGGAACTGTGGGAAGAAACTTTAAAAAATGAGAAGTTAAAAAAATTTGAAATTGTTTTAAATAGGTACTTACCTAGCTACCTACTACTTAGGTACCTACTAAATTTTTTCCAACGAAATTTTTTTCAATTCAAATTTTCTCAAAATTTTTTCAATTTTGATTTTTAAACTTTTTTTCCACCTCAAAAATTTTTTCCAATATGTAGGTACTTGATTTTAAAAAAAATTTCCAGCTCGAAAATTTTTTCCAATAGGTAAGTAATCCTAGAATTTTTCCTCGATTTTTTTTCAACTTTGAATTTAAAAAATTTCAACTTCATGTTTTGGGAAAATTGAAGCTTAAAAATTTTTACTGTTGGAAAATTATAAAAATTGAATACGATTCTGAAAAAATTTTGAATTAACGAAATGAAAAAAATTGAAGCGTCCGTTTAAAAATTAAAAACAACCATAAGGTATAGTCCATTTTGAAAATCTCACTTCGTCACTTCAGAAAGAAATGTGCAAGGAGGAAAATTGAAACATCGGTAATTTATTATCAAATGTTTGATGATTTCATTGACCTAAATTAAATACCAATTTTTTGGTATAAAATTTTTCTCACAATAACTGTGTTGATACTTTGTCTGCCTTTCAAAATGGACTATGGTTGTTTTTTTAATGAACGTTTCAATTTAAAATTGAAAAAATTTGAATTTGAAATTTTGAGATTAGAATAAATTTGAACTTTTGCAAATTGTCGAAATCCCATTCGTAGCAAATCGAAAAGAAAGATCACAAAATATCCTTATCCGTGAATGAAAAAAAAAAAGAAAAAAGATCCTCACCCCAACAAAGATGCAATTATGCGGTTATGCAACAATTTCAACAGCTGTTATCAACATGAGCAAAGGCTCTTTAGTTTTTCTTTAGTCGTTTGCATCGCGAGATTCTTCACTTTTGTCCATTTTTATATTTCATTCAGTTTCAACTCAAGTAAAGTTTAGCATTTAATCAGAATATGATTAGTTTCGGTTTAATCAGATCTGTGCTCGTTGTTCTCACTATCATCGGGTTTTCTTTACGCATTTCTTCTAACATTTGGTTGCTAACTTTTTCTACTCCGAATCACACGTGTCCATTTCGCGGGTTGGAAATTCTATGTGCTTTTTCCGAGCCGAATAACTCGAATTGGTGGAATAATGTGTAGTGTAATTACTCTGTAGTTGGACTTCATAGTACGTAGATACGAACAGAATCTCAACAACCAACATCCAAGCACGAGCACATCTTATATTTATGAAAGCTTCATTCAAGTGGGTAAGTGATATGTTTTTTACAAATTACAAATCTACGAGTAATGATAGATGAAAATAGGAATGTAATTCTTAAGTACTGGTATGGTGTAGTATTTCACTCAACATGTTGGTCGATTCTAAGTCATGTAGGTAGACGGTACTCGTATTCGGATCGTACAGAGATACGTTTTCATATCATTCTATCGCCACGAATCAATCAAATTAACACCGGCCCAAACTGTATTATAGGACTAATTCAAAAGTGAAATGCTAATATTACGTTTTACAATACTCTATAGGTTGTGAAAGTTGTCAAAATCAACAAAAAAGGTGATAAGTGTTACATTCTTGTACGTCGGTAATTACTACTCATACTGAGACTCGGATCATTGAATCATGCGAGTACAATTTCGCTACATGGTCGCTTTCCCGCCACACTTACACTTATTTATTGAATAATACTGTCCAAAATGTACTGTTACGGTACCCTAGGTGCGTAGCTATGAGGATTTGAATATTTTTCGGTATCACGTTCGAAAATACCTTCTCCCCGGGAAGTTTCCTTCCTCGATGGTCACCCGGGTCGTCCGAAAGAAGTTATGCATCGAAGAAAAAAGTACTTCCATCCGAAGCGAAATATTTGCAGGAGCTGACCGTGTGAATCAACGTTAACTTCGAAATAATAAATGAGCATGAACTGGTTTTCATCTGCGGTGTATTTATCGTAGCATCTTGAAAAAATGCGTTATAGCGGACCGCTAGAAAACGCACTAACATCAAGGTTAATAAAAATGTGAGCAAGATAATTGTAGCACTACATTATACAATCAAACACACACAGGAAACCAGTTCTATCGTAATATCTTACGATCAATATTTTAGTTAATTGAGTTACTTAAATTCTAATAAAAAGAAATGCTAAGCTAGCGTATTTTCTCGCCACTGCTGACGATCGGTAACGTTTTCTAGAGAGAAATGGCGATCGGTTCATGCATCATTAATAGATCCAGCCAGGTAATTAAAGTTCATCGCGTTTTACATTTATACCTTAGCGGTTGCGTTTTGATAATGGAGAATTATTGTAAAAACGTGACATAACCGTTGCTTTCCGGATTCCTCGAGACTCTCTGTGTACTTATTTTCGGTGCTTTTATTCCTTCTATCGGTTTCCAATTCGATTCCGTCGTGTTGTACATTTAACTGCAGCTTACTTTCTCGCGAGGTGAAAAAAAATAATTCCTCGAAGCACGAATTCAATATTAATTGTACCCGCAAATCAGCACCTGTGATCTGGCCGATGCTTGGCAACTCCACAGCAAGCTGTACCGTCCACCAATTTGTACTCATTTCCATAACAAAACGTAAAAATATGTCGTCTGTCGGTGTATTGGGTATAGGGAGACATCATAGTTCGACTTGATGCTGCAGACCCTTCGTCTCTCAAATCTCCCATCTCGTTTCCAATATTGTTTTATTGGTCTGAACGATGTGCGGTTATTTTCCATTAGTTGTGATGTGTTTTATGAGAAGATGCTATCGACCTTATAGTTCATACAACTTTTTTATAGCTTGGAAATATTTTTTTCAGAAATATTACTCGATGTATTGTAATGGTACAAACGTTATCGTAAGTTAAAAGTGAAACAAGTCGAAATTGACGAGAAAGCGTGTATTCTTAGGGTTTTTACCGTGCATCCAAATAAAACCAATAAATTTTACATTTTAGAATTTTTGGGACACTATAAATTAGACTTAAGTGAGGTTCATCTGTCGTTTTACCTTATAATCACATCAGCTCCGTTGTACAAATACAGTATACGTACGTACGTTTTGGTCGAGTCACGAAACCGACATCCATTATAAAAGATTTTTGGATTTATTAGAGGTACCAGTTGTCAGGTGAACTTGTGAAGAAGACTTGTCCATGTATAGTTTCGTCTAGACCTAGACGTAGGCAACGTTCAAGTACCGTACGCCCAGAAATCTTCAATTAGGATTAGACCATAGTCTGGTGGGAGTTAGCGAGTTGATTCTCTGAATTCAGAAATTTGTGAATTGATTACAATTTTTTTTCAGGGTATGTACGAATCGATTCCCATTTTTTTCGGGGTATGTACGAGTTGATTTCGAACCTCTTTTAGCCTATTAGCAATACCCAGGAGATACCACGAGAAGGTATATAAATTTTTTTTTCAAGTTCAAATGTTTTCAATGCCAAGATTTTTCATCAAATTTTTTTAACTTTAAATTTTTTTCTGAAAAGTTGACTTCAAATTTTTTCAATCTCTTATACGTATTGTATATTGTCCAGAATTTCTATTTTTTTCAACTTGAACTTTCTTACGTCAGAATTGTTTTACCTTTGCATTTTTTTTTCAAAAATATTTGTTTAAACTTTAAAATTGTTTCTTAAAAAGTTGAATTAGTTTCAACTTCAATTTTTTTCTCAAAACATTTTACAATTTCAGCACCAAAATTTTTTCCAACTAAAACTAAATGTGACCCGTGCAGGGACAGGGTACCTAAAGTCGGAAAACATAATTTTGAGTTAGAGACAAAAATATGAAAAATGGGCAATTTTTTTCAAAAATTTTTTTTTCGCTTTTTTAGGTAGTTCAGACCTCTACGCAGCTTTAAACGTGTTTTTTCGATGATTTTTTTTTTGAAAGTCATGATTTTTTCTAATTTTCAAATGTCTCTATCTCACCGAAAAATTGACTTAGGATGCTCATCCAGGTCTTAAAATGTTCCGCATAGTCTCCCCTATCATTTAAGCCAAAAAACTCATTTTTGAAAAATCCGACTTTAGGTACCTTTTCCCTGCACGGGTCACAAATTTATATTTTTTCTTTTTATTCAATTCAATATTTTTATCGAATTTTAAATTTTTTCAAACTCTTTAAATGCCAATTTAAATTCTAAAAAACTGTTTTTAAATTTCATGATAATAATTGAAAATGTGCTTTCCAAAGTGGCCTAATAGTCCAGGCAAATAAGAGAAAAAAATGCACCAAACCCCCCAAAAATTAAGTCCTGATTTTTTTTCGCGTTTTACGTTCGTAATGGTCCACTACACAACATACTAAAATAGACACCCCCACAACCCTCCGCTACCCCCAGGGGAGGGGTAAATGTCTGTTAAAAACCGGTTTTTCGTGAATTTCTCCCCAAATAAGCCTCAAAATTGAAAAATAGTTATGAACAATCTTGTTCTACGTGTAATTTCCTATCAGAAGGTTTCTTTGTTTTTTCAAAAATACTCACATCCTTGACCAAAAATCAAGGGTAAAAAACATATATTTCATAACAATTTACAGCATTATTGGAAAAAATTGAAACTTTTGTGAATATCTCCTCAAATAAGCCTCAAAATGGAAAAATGGTTATGAACAATCATATTCTACGTGTAATTTCCTCTCAGACAGGTTCGTTTTTTTTCGATTCTTTGCCCAAAGATTAAGGGTGGAAAACGCCTGTTATTGAAACCTTCCTTATAATTAACGGTAGAGGTAGAAATTCTTGCGGTGACTTTTTTTGTAATACCCTACCAGCATTTATAAAATTACTCTTCACTGATATAATTTTGGGTACTTTCAACTTCTTATTTCCATCATTTCCAAAAATACTGTAAATATTGAAGAAATAGGGGTTTTCCACCCTTAATTTTTGGGCAAAGAAGTGGATATTTTCGAAAAAAACGAACCTATCTGAGAGGAAATTACACGTAGAACATGATTGTTCATAATCATTTTTCCATTTTGAGGCTTATTTGAGGAGATATTCACAAAAGTTTCAATTTTTTCCAATAATGCTGTAAATTGTTATGAAATATATGTTTTTTACCCTTGATTTTTGGTCAAGGATGTGAGTATTTTTGAAAAAACAAAGAAACCTTCTGATAGGAAATTACACGTAGAACAAGATTGTTCATAACTATTTTTCAATTTTGAGGCTTATTTGGGGAGAAATTCACGAAAACCCGGTTTTTAACAGACATTTACCCCTCCCCTGGGGGTAGTGGAGGGTTGTGGGGTGTCTGTTTTAGTATGTTGTGTAGTGGACCATTACGAACGTAAAACGCGAAAAAAAATCAGGATTTAATTTTTGGGGGTCAACTCCTGAAATGACTGGACTATAAGTACATTTCTGAAAAAAGTTACTTAGTCAATTTTGAAGGGTCATAGCTGGTGAAGATCAAATTTTTGGAGATCGAGACTTTCGCCTAATTTTTGATATACCACTGTACAATACATTTAGTTTGGTAGCAGAAAAAATGCTTCAAAGGCATACAGTAGATACGTATTTTACGTTTTCTGAAAACAATTTCTATTGCTTGTACTTTTAGGCCACTTTGGAAAGCACGTTTTAAATTTTAATAGAGTTGAAAAAAAATTGAAAAAAATGTTGGGAGTTCCAAAAAAAAAAAAATACAAAAAAATTTCAAGTAGAAAAACATTGTAGAAAAATTTTTAGAGTTGGATAAAAATTCAAGAAAAATTTCAAGATTGAAAATAGTTTTGAGAAAAAATTCAAAAAAAGTATAAATACAAAAAAATCCAAGAAAATTTTAGGTTGAAAAAAATTTTAATGTTGAAAATACTTCAGAAAAAAAATTAGAAGTTGAAAATAATTTAAAAAAATTAAGAGTCGAAATTTGAAAAAAAAACATGTTGAAAAAAATTTTGAACTGAAAATTCACAGTTGAAAGAAATTTTTGAGAAAAATATGAATCAACTCGTATGTACCTACATATCCCGAAAAAAAAAATGGGAATCAATTCGCCTCCAGCCAGTCTGGTAACCATTGAAGATCTCCATCCGATTTTATTGATATAAAATATCGAATATCTTTGTCATGATGTTCCATATTTTTTACTCTTTTTCAATCGAACCATATCAAATGGTCTTTATATAGATCATAAATCGTACCGGTATTTATACCTTAGGTATTCAAATTGATAGCTTCTTACATTCTTGGATGAATAAAGTATAGCGTTGTATTGATTTGCAACAGCGTCGACGCTTCTATTCATCCTGTAACACTTGATCAGTGATCTGAATAAATTATATATTTGAACAACAAGAGTAGAACGTAGCATATTTTTTTCTTCCTAATGATGACATCCCATTAGCAAAGGTTCTGAAGTGTGGCAATCTGTTGAGCGTTATGATTATCTTTTCATCTCCGCAACAGTTCTACATGTATTATGAGGATTTTTTTCCTCCTAAATTCTAAATAATATATTGCGACTACTTTAGCCATTTTCGAACCTATTTTGTACATGGTAATAAGCAGGCGGTACTTTTAAAATCACCAGCTGTTGATAAATGATGGTAAACGATAGCTCGATTTTCGCCGTCTTAAAATGAATTATCAATAATAAGCTGAAAAATGAGTTCATTCCGAATTATTCGTGCTCCATTACCCGTATACTTAGACTTACCCTACTCGATACAGTTATTAAATATTATAACTTTTTGCGTAGCCAAGAGCTGAGTTTAAATCGGTGTAAACGAGTAAATTACGTGATGATGCGCAGTATACCTTATAACTAACCGATGGTAATTATATAATACGAGAAGAAAATTTTCGTTTGGGTAAATTTTTCGTAGTGAAGTTTGTTTTGTGTTGGTATATTTTTTCGAATGGTTGAAGATCGTTGATGTCTGAGATTCGAGAGATTTTTATGATGAAGTATGTGATTAATCGAGATCTTGTATTTTTTTCTTCCAAAAAGGAAAGATGATTGGATTGAAGTTGAAAATGTTTTTTGATGAGATATTACTTAAACCATGCTGAGTTGTCATGGAGAATTATATTTTTGGAATTTAAAAATATTTACGAAATATTCGCACGTATAAAATCATCTACATCTAACTGGAGAGTTGATTCCGTTAAGTTATGTCAACTTTGATGGTATATAATATGATTGCAAGCGAATTTTCAGCATAATCAATTAATTTTTATTACACTAAATTCAAAAACCTTACAAAATTTCATACTTTTTAACAATAAAAAAATTATGTAGGTAGGTAGCTAGGTACATGTCGATAGTTATTTTAAAATATTCAAAATTTTGCTTATTTTTTTTTCGTTTTAGAGGGGTTTTGTTACAAAAAAATAATTCAATTTGCATTGCAATACCTATTTTTTTCAGTACAAATTGAGAATTTTATTAAGCCTGAGCGAAGCGAGGATGAAAATTTTGCCAAAAAAAAACCTGAAAGATAGTACAAAGTACATACCTATTTTATAATTTTTCAAGGTCAAGACCAATTCTCCCTAGATAGGTAAGCCTCTGCCATAGAAGAAATTTGTTGAGTTTCATTACTAATCTCTTTTTCTCTGTCATAGAAATTTCTATCAAATGGGAATTTTAAAAATGTAAGGTTGGAAGTTGACAACATTAAATTTGTGATTCTCGATTCTTCACTGATTTTATAAGACTGCATTACTAAACAATTTTAGATAAAAAAATAATTTTGAAAAGTTTTTTGAAATTATGAGAGAAAAGAATGCTTATCACTGTATTTCGATCCGCTAAACTCGAATTCAGCAATAGTTTTTTCATTTAACAATTTATTCTTGAGTAAAATGCTCAATATTTCAAAAATTTCGAGTAAAAAAATTAATTTTTTGACATTGAGTGAAATTATCTTTCAAATTGGTAATAGTGACATTCTGAATACAAATCTGAAGTGGTTTTTTTCCATTTGTTTATTTCTAATATTTAGATAAATTTGTCGTTTTAGTGTTTGAAGTTTGAATCAAGTATTATACTGATAAGAAAGGCAACTGAAAGTAAAATTTGAATCAAACAAAAACAAATCGAAAGTACATCATAAAAGAACCTCACATCCATAACTTCAGTACCTGAAATTATGAATATGGGGTCCCTTTATGATGTACTTTCGATTTGTTTTTGTTTGAGCTCAAAATTTTCTTTGAATTGGGATACCTTCTTTGTGAGCAAGGCAATCCCGTGAAATGAAATTTGATGCTGTTTGTACGTAGATTTTGTTTTACATATTTGTATGACTCAAAATGAGTCAGAATCAATATTTTTTCATTTCGAAGTTTTTAAAGGTGAATTTTATATCCTAATTTGAGCAATCGCAGCACTTGTCTAAGCAGAAAAAACATGATAAGATTTTACTACGTAATCTCCATGTCTTTGATATCAAATATAGCCAAAGGATTTCAATTTTTCTCGACTAGAATTTGAGCAGGAATTTTTTGAAACTTTTTCACTAAAAATTTCGATTTTTGTCAAGTTTTGATGATTTTTCTACTTGTACTGGCTTGAAAAATAATTTTATCAAAAAACCAAGTATATGACACATATGGTACAAAAGAAATTTTTTACAAATATTTTGGGAATGCAAAATTTTCCCCTGATATTATAATTGAAGGTTACATTTCCAAACTGCCCTAAGTTCAAAATCTGTATATGAGAAAAGGGACCCAGGTGTAACCTTTTTTTCAGTACACCTATGCCCCTTTTCTCATATACAGATTTTGGACTTAAGACAGTTTGGAAACGTAACCTTCAATTCATTGTTAAAAAAGCCAAAATATGCCAACATACTAACATAGTAAAACCAGTTTGTCATTAGACCATGGACGTCCGCAGAAGGTTGCAAAGGGTACTGCAACTGCATACCCTCCCTTCACGAGCTTTTCCTCTTTTTTTTTTGGTATTTATCAGAGGCAACCTTTACTTTGAAATATCTCGTCAAGTGTTTCAAAAAATAAGGACACATTTTTGCTTTTTTTATATCACTCTTCTAAAAAACTTTCTCCCATGCTCCCTTTGCTCCGCTTACCCCTCTCAGGTGAATGAAATTTTTGAAAAAATTATGAAATTTTAATTTCTGAATGCTCTATCTGCAAATATTTTACTCGGTGTCAATAAATTTTCTAATTTTATTAAAATGAAAATGATGGACATTTTTCCAAATTTCACTCAAAATCATTTCCCCCCTTACCCCTTCTTAAATGACGTTTCTAATTACACCTCTGTTCTATAGAATAAATCAGTGTAAAATTACGTTCAATAAAGTTCTTTTACAATTTTATCATAAAAAAATATTGTGGACGTAATTCAATTTTTTTTTTGAAAAATTCCATTTAGAAAATGCATTTTTATGCCTTAAAAATTTCACAATTTTTTTCAGATTTTAATGAATCGTTTAAATAACTTGAATATTCTCGATAGCGTTTGCTATAGAAGAATGTACAAAAAATATAAATAAATCCTAGTCCTATTTGTGATTGTCAGACATTATTCATTTTTTTTGTTTGGAAAAATGATGTTTTTCTGTGTAAGGGTAGACTTTGGTCACTAGAAAAACACTAAACTCGTAGTGATTAAATAAGAATTTTGAAAAAATAAGGTTCAGGAGTCAAAATGATGACTCAAGATTGAAAAATGCCCAAAAGAACAAAATTAGCAGGTGCTTGAAAAAAATGTTTTTGAATTTTTATATAGCTAGATTGATTTCTAATTTTGTATGTACATCATTCCTAGAACTTTTTTTTCACAATCGTTTTCCAAAATCGGCCATTAATCGGAATTTGGAAATGAGAGATTCTGGGCTTTCTGAAAATGTATAAATTCTTAACATTCGCACTTTTCATTATACCACAGTACAACTTTGATAACTCTTAACAAATCATACGAACTGGAAGTCATGTCCCCATATTTTTGGACGGCATTGCAATTGTACAATTGATTTTTAGTATTGTTTTCAAATTCATTTATAGATATTAAAAATACGAGAGCATTGAACCTCTGATTGATAAAACTGATTATAAATCATGTATAATTGTTCACTCGTCATCTCAGAATTTTTTCAAATCGATAAGATTAAGCAAACATTGAAAGTGATTCAACTTTTGTTCTGGCCACATCTTATCAAATGGCAAAAAAAAATTTAACAAAAAATGTTCGCTCGAGTTCAAGATTAGGTACATATATGTACATAATTGTATATTTGATTAGTCAGCCAATTTTATGTAGGAGGAGAAAAATTTTACAATCGTTTTCTCATTCTTAGTTTTTATTCAGTTTATCTTTCTTTTTGTAAGACCTTCCTTTATTGTTTTAGACCCATAGTTTCTCTAAATTTCATAATTCATTTGTCATCTAGCCTCTCGTACGTTAGCTTATAATACATTATTATGCAATAGTTTTTAGAAGTCGCGAGAGCATTCCTCTCATTAATATTTCTACCGGTGCGTGATTGGAAAAATTTTCGTACAAACTATGACGAAATTGATACAAAAATACAAACCTTTTGGAATGAATTCATTGGAACCATACGAACGACTCGAAGCACACTTTTCGAAATATCAACACAGCATTAAAAAAAATTCACAAAACCGACACCGAATGCATTTTTAAATGGTAACTCTTCGTTAGAAAATAAATAGATCGCGTTTTTTGTTCAACGATGTCGTTTAGTAGATCGCGAATAACAAATTCTTTCGAAGCATTTCGCGATAATATTTAATAAAAATGCAATATTTTTATTTAAAATCATAAGAGCTGGTTTCGTAACACAGCATACACCAACATTAAAATGTAAACTGAAGTAACATCAACAGGTATCAACAACAATGAAACGGACCACTACCACTTACACTTCTACTCTATTTCACGTTCACGAAATCATAACCATCGAGGTAGAATTTACCAGAGTGAATGTCAAATTTATAGGTATTTACCTATTCAATTTATATCGCTGTTTGATGAATTTTAAACCAAGTTTAATGGAAATTGCGACGATTTTATATTAATTTTCCATGAATTTAATTCATATTCGTTGCTGTGGGTAATTTTTAACGAAAATAAATGGTTTAGGAATGGAAATGAGTATGGCGTTGCTAGGTGCAATAAAGACATACGTGTAAAAAGCGACGTTGAACTTCTTTTCAACTGTGCAGGTAATATTACCTGTACGATAAGATGTTACGAAGCGGAGCAAGTTTTATATCTGGGCAAGGTGTGAAGGTGATATTATTGGTGCGACTAGAACGATGTATTGGTTGCCAGGTTAGAGGAATGAAGGAGAAATAATTATAAGCGTTTAAACGCCGTGGTGTAGTAATTCATGGACATACAAATCCGGATAAGAGGTGAATTGAAAAATCTTTGACCCACCCCACCCCTCCCTTTTTCTGCTATAGCCATTTTACTAAATTATTTTCAAGAATTTCTAATTTCAACGTAAGTGAAGGAAATCTGTTTTTTGGCACGAAGTTACATCTCGTAGAGGTGTATTTGCGATAATTTTTTCATCAATTTTGGTGCATTCTTCATGAGGTTTTCGGAATTTGAAATGTGCCATGTTAGCATTTCATTGATTTTTTATCACTCTTCAACATTTTGTAATTTTAAGATTAAATTTTGACATGAATTTTCGAAACAGCTTTATACTTACCTGATGAAAATTTATAAAATTGAAATATTGAAATCATCTATGTATTGATTTTTAATTAGAATGCCAGATTTTGAAAAATTAATTTTTTTTTGTTAAAATGTGACATTTTAATGTTTTTTGACCTTTAATCCTGTATTTCTTTGAATTTTTTGTTGTAATGTTCAATTGTGGAATTATGAATGAACATGGGCTATGATTAGTTCACTTTCAACGTTTAAAATTTTTTTTGTTGATTACCATATTTCAAGATATTTTTCTACAGTTTAAGTAGGTAGTATCAATTGTTGAAATATTTGATTGATTTTTTTATTAATTTAAAAAAAAATTGTCATGTATTTTTCTCATTAAAAATTTTATTAAAATTATTCAAAATTTTACTCAATTATTATTAAAAATTTAGTTTTTGTAATTTGAATTATAATTTTAGATTTTTTTTCACGACTTCTAAAAAATTTTCTCGTAAAATAATATAATATTCCCCAGCGAAGCAAGAACAAAATTTTAAGAAATTGAAAATTACTAAAATCAAAATCGATGAAGAAATTGACGAAAATTTCGCGCTTAAGGTTTTTTTTAAATATTGTTTTTTTTTGTTTTCTTGTTTTTCCTACTCTGCAAGAACGCTGGAGACAGTTAAACGCAGGTAAAATTTCGATTATGGATGATGATTTAAATGATCATGTTATATGTGGTGGTGAAGGGGGGGGGGGGGTCAAAAATAGTCTGCATAAATTGGACACAAAAAAGACTCCATAACGAGTTAATAAAGTTTCAATTTTTTAATGAATTTTTTACAGTCTAAATTTTTTTTGGAAAATTCCAAAATGTTTCTGAAATTATCAAACTAAACAATTTTGAAAACTAGTTCTCTCTCGCTCGATTTTTAAAAATAATTCTTATTTGATATTTTCATGAAAATTAGGTAAATATTTCACTAATAATTGATAATTATTAATCTTGCTAAAAATTACCTTTAAATTTGCAACAACACTACGTACGTAGGCATTTATACCTAACAAAGGAGGTACGTATACCAACTTGAAGTAAAATTTTGAGCCGAAACAAAAATAAATCAAAAGTACGTTATAAAACAACTCCGTATCCGAAATTTCAAGCGTTAAAGTTCATTTTTCGAGTTTTGGCGAATTTTTGAAATTTTTAAATTACTCTCTTAATTTGAATCAGTTAATTTTCACTGGTTTGAAGTCAAAATTGAATGAAAATGACTGAATGACATTGTCAAAATGTTAATGCCAAATTCACTGCAAAAAATATAATTTCACTGATTCATCCAGTAAAAAAAAGTACTTTCGAATCAGTTAAAAAACTACCAAAATTTCAGTAATTTTCACCGATTCAGTAGTAATTTTTTTTTCATTCAACAGATTCAACTGGTGTTTTTTTCCGCTGTAAATGTTATTCAGTCAATTTTCACTAGTTTGCAATTAAAAATGACTGAATGAAATCTACAAAATTGAGTTACTGCCGAATCAGTAGAACTTCACCAATCCATCTGATTAATCAGTTGTCTGAGAAATAATTTACTGTTACAAAATGAACCAGTGATATTTTGACTGATTCAGATTTAGAGAGTACCTCATCGCCCTCTGAAAATTATAAAAATTTGATGTACTAAAATTTGGTAAGTATATACCCTATTTTCGACCTCCCGAATAGATCGGAAGTGATTTCAAGACGTTTCGGAGCCTCCAGAAAATTTGGAATATTCCAGCACTGGAGAAAATTCCATAAAAATGGTCCATATGAACTTCACACCTATAATCACGGATTACCCATATTGGTGACCTATTTGATCGATAAGAGAACAATTTCCGGAAATTAGTACATAGCCTGTTCACTTTGAGAAGGCAATCTCCTAAAGCATCAATTAATTTCTCTTTGCTAACCAGTTAAATTTATTTTCAATAAATTTTGTTTCCGAATTTCAAAGCCCAAAACGTGTCGTTTCTAGAAGATACGACAAAAAACGACATTTTTAGAGAAACTTTTGAAAATCCTCAATTTTGGATTTTTTCAAAAATCTGCCCCGGAGTCCCAAAAAGTGTCGTTTTTTGAAGAAACGACAATAAACGACCAAAAACGACAATTTTAGGAAATTTTTGAAACTGTCAATTTTGGATGTTTTCAACAATCACCTCTGGAGGCCCAAACAGTGTCGTTTCTTGAAGAAACGACGAAAAACGACAATTTTATGGAAACTTTTGAAAACCTAATTTTCGGATTTTTTCAAAAGTCACCTCCGGAGGCCCAAAAAGTGTCGTTTCTTGAAGATACGACAAAAAACGACATTTTTAGAGAAACTTTTGAAAATCCTCAATTTTGGATTTTTTCAAAAATCTGCCCCGGAGTCCCAAAAAGTGTCGTTTTTTGAAGAAACGACAAAAACGACGATTTTATAGAAACTTTTGAAAACCTCATTTTCGGATTTTTTCAAAAGTCACCTCTGGAGGCCCAAAAAGTGTCGTTTCTCCAAGAAACGACAAGGAACGACCAAAAACGACGATTTTGGGGAAACTTGCAAATCTCATTTTCGGATTTTTTCAAAAATCTCTTCTGGAGGCCCGAAAAGTGCTGTTTCTTGAAGAAACGACAAAAAACGACGATTTTAGGGAACCTTTTGCAAATCTTATTTTGGGATTTTTTCAAAAATCACCTCTGGAGGCCCAAAAAGTGTCGTTTCTTGAAGAAACGACCAAAAACTACAATTTTAGGGAAACTTTTGAAAATCTCAATTTTGGATTTTTTCAAAAATCTGCCCCGGAGTCCCAAAAAGTGTTGTTTCTTCAAGAAACGACAAAAAACGACGATTATGGGGAAACTTTTGCAAACCTCATTTTTGGATTTTTTCAAAAATCACCTCAGGAGGCCGAAAAAGTGTTGTTTCTTAAAGAAACGACATAAAACGACGATTTTTGAAAAATTTGTGAAAAAATGTCATTTTCAAGTTTTGTCAAAAATCACCTCAGGAGGCCCGAACGGTGTCGTTTTTTGAAGAAACGACAAAAAAACGATGATTTTTAGAGAAACTTTTGAAAATCGACCCCCTAATGTTAAAACCGTCTAAGTGCCACTTTTTGCAAAATTGAGATTTTTATAATTTTGGATTCAGTGAATCAAGCTGCATCGATTAAAATATAAAAAACGTAACTTAAAGTAATTTAAACCCTAAAAAAAAGAGTTTAAAATTTGCGAAGTCCATAAGCGCAATGCAAATTTTGTTACGTTTTTCAGCTCTCCTGTAAAAAACGAAAAATGGCACTTAGACGGTTTTAACATTAGGGGGTCGAAATCTCAATTTTGAATTTTTTCAAAAATCACCTCAGGAGGCCGAAAAAGTGTCGCTTCTTGAAGAAACGACAAGAAATGATCAAAAACTACAATTTTAAGGAAACATTTAAAAACCTCATTTTCGGATTTTTTCAAAAATCACCTCTGGAGGCCCAAAAAGTGTCGTTTCTTGAAGAAACGTCAAGAAACGACAAAAAACGACGATTTTAGGGAAATTTTTGAAAATCTCATTTTTGGATTGTTGGGGAGATAGAAAATAAGGTATGTACTTGTATACCAAATTTTAGTTTTTTTCATTGATTAGATCAAAATTTCATATTTGGCATTACCCAGGGCGACCGATAAGTTATAATTTTGAAATTCCAAAAATTCGTGAAAATTCGAGAAATGAACTTTAGCACCTGAAATTTTGGATATGAGGTTCTTTTATGATGTAATGATGTATTTGCGATTTATTTTGTTTCGGTCCAAATTTTTTTTTCTGAATTGGGATACCCCTCGTGTAATGGAAAATTTCTTTTTTTTTGGTACTGCGAATCATTGAGAAAAAAAATTAGATAGAATATTTTTTCCCTCTACTTTTAAAATTTAAATATCTGAATATTGTTACGAACTCCGGCTCCTATCTCGTCGTAATATGTTTATGTATCTAAAATTTGAACCAGGCTTGACCCTCGGTCAATTTGTTTCGACATAATTCATTTTAGGAGATACTGGATTCGGATTGTATTATTCTCATGTTGTATACTGAGCTAGTGAGCTACCGACTACATAGCAAACGGTTTATCTGGAAGCCAACTTAAGATAAAGACATGCTTATAGAAATCAGACTATACGTAATAGCCACTGAAGTTATCTCGTCTTATTGCATTTTCATTATCAGGGTTCTATAGATCATGTGGCATGATATCATCATAATCGTTGTTGTGGGTATGCCTTACGTGGACATTTTTTCTAACATATTGTGAGTCTAACGATAAGTTGGAAAATATTCACCTACATACTTATTAATTCAAAATTAGTCATTGTGAATCAGAATCAGTCCGTGTATGTACATTGCACCATTTATTGGCTCGGTATTGATAATGATATCGATATAGGCTAATTAATAATATGGCGTTGTTGAATTTTATTCTTGAAAAAAAAAATTATAACATCACAGACGTGAAACATGCAGGTATCCCATCAAAATCAAACTTTTTGATAATTAATGCTTCATGATATCGTTTGGGTCATAGGTAAATAATATGCTGAATAAGAGAAAGCGGCATTGTGTTATAATTAATTGTTTCCATCGTACTTAACTCATTGTAAACTTCCAATTATGAATTAATTATTAGAGTACTCCGAATTCCGCCAACTAGCTCGACTTCACATAAGTATACCTAACCTACGTAGATCTAGAATCTAGATACTACCTAAATAAATGTAGGTAGCTAGATAACAGGAACCCCGAAATAAATGCACCTTTATATTATTTAATAATATTTCATCGTTCGATTATCCGCACACGCCAAATTACTCGTCTAAAGAAAATACTCGGTAGGGTTGAAAAATTTTCTTATGGAAATTATTGAAGCAATTGCAAGCAGATAAAGAAAAATAATAAGAGGGAAAGATATTGTAGTAAGCCTGAAAGAATGAGCAAAAAATAGGGAAACGGCTTCATCGCTTTTAATGGACATATATTCAGACAAACCGTAAGTCGTATCAGTTCTCAAACTATATCGCGAAATTCAATCAAACGCAATTTACCGTGAAATATCTCATACATTGTATATTATATGAGACTATCAGATAGAATATATTTATATCGGAACTCTCATGGTAACACAAAGCCATTAGACCTATTCGTAGTAAGTATAGGAGAAAAAAAAGTGAGATTTATTTCAGATTTCAATTTTGTCTTTCAAGGTGGTATGTAACATGTTGTTTTACTACAGTTTGATAATTTATTTTGAAATTGCGTACCTGTTTCTTAATTAAATTTTAGACATTTAAAAACTCATTTTTAAAGCCGAAATTTTCTCAATTTTGGTGCAATTTGAGGTTTCAGAAAAAAAAACGTTCACCTCGCCTATCTACGTGCGGTATCTATTGCCTGCGAAAATGGAAATGACTTCTAGGGCATTCGTGTTAAAAAGATTTACTTAAAGGGTGGTTGTAAAATACTCGCAGAGACGTTCGAACCGAGAATCATAGCGTAATAGGTATAACTGAATCTCGAATGACGCGTTCGTTGTAAAAGATGCGCTACAAGGGTGGGCCTGGGTGTCGGTCTCGGTATACTATACACTATACAGGAAGAAAACGTTTAGGGATTCCTAAATGGGTTATTATACCATACACGATGCGCAAAAAAACCTACGTTTTTGTTCGATGAGTTTTTTCAAAGGTACGTGTTTTAGACAATGCTATTTTGATGGATTTGGGTTTCGGTGGTTCATTTTTTTAATGTTAGTATTTTGATTTTTTTTGGTGTTGTCTGATTTTGAAATCGAAATTTCTAAAAAAATTGCATAATTTGAACCAAATGTGTGCAGACTTCGGTATGTAAAATAATTTAGACGCTATGAAAGAAAATTTTCAAAAAATACGTTTCAAATCTTCAACAAAAAATTTGGAAAATGAAAGATTAGAGTTTTTGGAAGAAAAGATGGGAGCGGGGCCTAAAAACAGGCATGAAACAGAGTCACCTTTTTTAGTGACTTGTCTCCTATTTTCAGGGTTGGTCACTAAAAGTCCCTTTTTTGGCCAAAAGGTTACTTATTGGTCCCTTTTTTCACTCTAAAGTCTCTTTTTTCATTCAAACGGCCTTCCGTTCTTACATAAAATTTAAAAAATACTGAATTTCTAAAAAAAAAAATGCTAGCTTATTTTTTAGAACTCGTAATTTTTAGATGCAGAATATTACGATTTTTTTTCAGTTATTTGAAGCATATTTTTAAACTCGTAGCTTCAAGTAAAGATTAAAAAAAAAATCAGAAAAAAAAGTATTTTCAGCACCATCGCAAAGAGAAATACAGTTGAGTTATGATTTTGGGGGGGGGGGGTGTATTTATTAATGAAAAAATTGAAAAATTTGTCACTTTTTTCGAAAAATTGATCACTTTTTGCCTCACAAAAAGTCACTTAAGTCACTATTTTCCCCCAAAATCTGCGTTTCATGCATGCTAAAAGTATAAATTACTACTTACTGACATAGAATTTTTAATTTATCAATTTTTCCACCTCATGAATTTTTGTTGAATTTTTCTGGTTTGTTATTATTTTGAAGTGGAGGGGAGGAAAAACTGTTCTTGCTGCTTTCGTTCGATCCGATCTGAAAATAAATTGGGAAAGGTTGTGTATTTTTTATATCCATTTTCCATTTTGAAAAAAGCATTAAAATGTGGATGCTCCTACGTACTAAAATAATCGATGATTACTGAAGAAAACAGGTGTTTCCAAATTAAAGTGTTTTACTCTCTTCAAGGACGAACCTAATAAAACATCACTAGAGTTAGAAGTTGCAGCTTTTCTCGCTCTATATTTTTTTAGCCTTTCATCGCGTGACTGATTTTTATAACATTTTCCACTTTTTTCAATTTTATCCGTTCATAGAAAGTGACAACTTCTCTTTCTTACTCCCACGTCCCACCTCTTCCTCCCATAGAACATTACTTTAGCCAAAAACGATTTACGATTTTTTGATACATTCAAAAATTTATTTCGATATTAAAACATCATGTTATGAATTTTATTTAGTTCAAAAGATCAGATGCTGCTCTGCGTTCACCAGTCTACTTCTTGGAAAATCTGGAAAAGTTCAAAAAATCTGAAAAAGTCAGAGAATTTTGGAATTTACATTCCAAAATAATGGAATTTTTTAAATTATAAACTATTAGAAAATATATTACCTGTTTTTGGAAATTCCACAATTTCCACCCGGAAAAACATAAGAAATGGGAGTTGCTGATTTCACTTCTCTCACTCTCAAAACTGAAATGGTACGAAAATAATGAAGAAATCAAAAAGTATCAATAGGTTACCTACTTACTCTTTCAAATCATTCCTTTGCGCGATCTATACATCGCATGAAAAAATTATTCCTTTTTCATCCTTTTCACGCCTTGTAAATTCCATTTTCGTGAAAGGTAGGTCTGAAAAACTTATAAAAAGTAGTTTAAAAACTTAAAAATCAGAAATGGTCATTTTTGAAAAATAGTTGACCCCTTATGTTTTTTTACAGATTGGAAGGTTACTGCTTGGACCTATGTATTCAATTGCTATTTTTTTACTCAATTATTGGAAGGGGCAGGTTTCCATTCCCAAACAATTAAAAAACTGAATTTTTGACGAAAAATTGTTGAAATTAACTATCTACTTTTTTAGAAAAAATTGAATTTTGCGATTTCCAAAGAAAGTTTAAAAAATTATATTTAGATTAGTCAACGGAGAAAATTTGACACGATTCGAAAATTATCTCGCTGGGATAAAAGGTTTATCATTGCTGCGTATTTTGGGAAAATCAAGTTGGAAAAGGTTGGGAAAATGACTAATTTTCCCAACTAAAAAGTAAAAATTTTGTTGATTTCCGACTGTTAAAATAGGTAACCATTTTATTTATTCATTTTTCATTAAAAAAATAAATACTAATCGTCCCAACTGACATTTTTACTCGTCACTTGGGAGAACGACCAATTTTGAGTTGGAAAAATAACCATTTTTGAGTTGTGAAAATTACCAATTTTGCATTGGGAAATTTACCATTTTCGAGTTGGGAAATTTACCATTTTCGAGTTGGGAAAATTACCATTTTCGAGTTGGGAAAATTACCAATTTTGAGTTGGAACAAGTGAAAATTTTGTTGATTTCCAACTTTTGAAATAACTATTTTATTTATTATTTTTCATCAAAAAAATTAATCCCAACTGTCCAATTTTCCCAACTGTCCGATTTTCCCAACTGATGTGTTGAAATGTTCAATTTTCCCAACTCACAAGTAAAAAATTTTCTCAGGGGGGGGAAGCTCCCCCCCTCCCCCCCTATCGGTACGTCACTGCTTACTCCCACGTCCCACCTCTTCCTCCCATAGAACATTACTTTCTGAAACTACCAAGTCAAAAACGATTTACGTTTTTTTTGATACTTTCATAAATTTATTTCGATATTAAAACATCATGTTATGAATTTTATTTAGTTCAAAAGATCAGATGCTGCTCTGCGTTCATCAGTCTACTTCTTGGAAAACCTGGAAAAGTTCAAAAAATCTGAAAAAGTCAGAGAATCCACAATTTCCACCTGGAAAAAGCATACCGTAAGAAATGGGAGTTGCTGATTTCACTACTTTCACTCTCAAAACTGAAATGGTACGAAAATAATGAAGAAATCAAAAAGTATCAATAGGTTACCTACTTACTCGTTCAAATTATTCCTTTGCGCGATCTATACATCGCGTGAAAAAATTACTCCTTTTTCATCCTTTTCACGCCTTGTAAATTCCATTTTCGTGAAAAGTCTGAAAAACTTATAAAAAGTAGTTTAAAAACATAAATCAGAAATGGTCATTTTTGAAAAATAGTTGACCCCTTATGTTTTTTTATAGATTGAAACTTGAAAGGTTACTGCTTGGACCTATGTATTCAATTGCTATTTTTTTACGCAATTATTGGAAGGGGCAGGTTTCCATTCCCAAACAATTAAAAAACTAAATTTTTGACGAAAAATTGTTGAAATTAACTATCTACTTTTTTAGAAAAAATGATGAATTTTGCGATTGAATACCATAAGAAAAGTTTGAAAAATTGTATAGGTATTAGATTGAGTCGAAAAATCGAGAAAAATTTGACACGATTCGAAAGTATTTCAATCTCCCCCCCCCTCCTTTCCCCAAACGATAACGTAGGTTTTTCCTTGCTGCGTATTGTGGAAAATATCATCAAAATACTTTGAATTTTCATCAAAAAGGGGTGAAAATTCTGGTTAGGACAGTGTAAATTCTGTTCTACAATCAAGATGCGTGCAAAAATGTTATCAAAGTAACTTAATCATTTGCAAAAAATGTTTAAAAAATAGTAAATATAATTGAACTGACTTCGACAGTGCTTCAATACATTTTTTTATCTAAGAATGTCGAAATTTAAAATGTTTAAATTTAAAAATTCGTCTTTTTACTGTATTTTCTCAAACAATTATTTAAAAAATTTTCAATTCTTTTGTTTTTTATTGTAGAAAATTGTCATGACCTCATGCCATTTTAAAATTTTTCCCCCTAATCTTACATTAATACATATTATATTTTTATCGAAGAAAAGAGATTGTGTTAAGGGAGGAAGGAGGAGAGGGGGCGAATGAAAAAAATTAGGATAACAAATCAAGTGACTTGGTGTGAACGCGTTGAGTCGTATTTCAGTTTTCTTTTGCTTTCCATAGTCATTAAATTATGATACAGCTTTCATTTGAAAATCAGAAAATGAGAAATTCGAAGAAGTTTTTTTTTCAAAACTGCTCGAGTGCAATGAGAAAAATGGCTTAGGTATAAAAAGTTTTTAACATGTAAGAAGTTTCATCGTCATCATTCAACATGAAAAAAAACAGGCGGGAAAAGTCAGGGAATTTTGGTGGTTTGGAAAAGTCAGGGAATTTTGGTGGTTTGGAAAAGTCAGAGAATTTTGGAATTTTCTCTGGTATTTTTGGAAATTCCCTAGATAAATCATTTAGAAAAGTGTTTTTTTGTTTATTTTATTATAAATTTTTCAAAAAATTTTGCCCTCGCTCCGCTCGGGCGGGCTGGGCTAAATTATTACATCTTTTATCTGATTTCGATATCTATATTTTCATAAAATGATTTATATTTCACCTTTTCATTGACTTTTTTATTAATTGGTACAAACTAAAAAATTGCAGGGGATTATGTGAATTTATAAATTTGAGGCATGTGTTTCACTTTTTTTGAGAGAGGGGGGGATGATAAGAAATTTTTGAATTTTCAGTCTGAAAAATCCGAATTTTCATTCGCTTGATTTGGTAGACACCCTGGCATTATTTATTTCATTTTTCAAAAATTAATTTTGCATTGGAATACTCCGTTTTTCCTTTTTATTTGGAATTTTTTCTGTATGTAATAAATTCAAATTGTCAAATTTTTGTGGTGAGCTAGGTGAGTTGGATGGGTTCAAAAATTTTTAGAACTGAATTTGAATCTTTTTTTTGGCCCGAAGAGGAGCATCTAAAGATCTCGTAAAAAACATCTAGCGATTTAAAAAAAAAATCGTTATGACCCCATGCAATTTGTATCATTCGTATGCAAAATTCGAAGAAAATCCCCCCCCCCGTCGGTTTACCAATATTATATTTAAATGGTTTGGAAAAATTCGAAAAATCAGTCTGGAAAACCTGGAAAAGTTAGGGAAAATCATTTCTGAAATATAGTGGACACTCTGAAAAAGAAAACAAAAAAATTCACAATGTTACTTACCTATAGTGTACCTACGGTTTTTGGACCTAGGCCATTTTGAAAAAAACTCTTAATTCATGATTTAATAGTATTTTCCTTCAAGGGAAAACTGATTGAAGTACTTTTTCTCCAAGCTTTTCATCTCACATTTTCAATATTAAACTTTATTTTATGAAGAATTGGAAAAATATTGAATCAGAAAAACGAGTCATTTTTCATTTTTAGATTTTTTTTTTCGCTCAGACCTCATTTCTCTCAATTATTTATTCTCGTAAAATCTTTTGAATTTTAAATGTGACGCTGATTAAAAATAGAAAATGAATCATGTGTTTTGCTCATTGTAATTCTTGAATCATCTGTACACAATTATCAGTCGATTTAATCCTCTCGTTGATAAAAAAAATTACGTTTTTGAATTGTGTATACGTTTAGTTCTATCTACGTCTCAATCGAGTCATTTTCATTTCATCGAGAATTAAGATCTTTACTTGGGAGTCGGGAACGAAATCATTCTAATCTATGAATCATATTGATAGAATACGGTATCAAATATCCAGTTTTCTCAGCAGCAACACGTTACAATATTTGTACGTATTGTATACGAATAAAAATGCTGACCTAAACACAAATTAACTACCTATCATAATACCATATTTCGGATACAACGTTTCGATGTTCATTAACTCAAGCGAATCTAAACTCTAAAATCATTTCCATGAAACTACTGTAAAAGTTAATTTTTTTGTTCGATCTATGTTCGTAACACAAAAACCCACACCTGAGAAGTCACGCCACCAATTATACGTCACCAATTGACACCAATATTATTCTATAAACAAAATTAGTCCCATATACTCATTCGTGAACATTAAATCGCGTTTACGTTTGCTATTTCTTCAAACGCGGAATTTTCGGTATTCCAGTTCGATGGAAAAAGAAATTAATTCGGCGGCGGTTAGTTTTTTACATGCGATTAATTATACACGTATAATATTCTATGCGCAAAATGTACGCGGAATAAGAAAAAGTACAGTATAAGCGTGAGCTATGCTGCTTAGTTACCCCTGCAAAAGGTTACAGATAAACGTACGTAGGCCTAGTTCCCACCCTTGCGCGATAAATCATGCTTTTAATTAACTAGTGTATCATCCTTGAAGCGTGACGTCATATTGTTACCCTTAAGCTTTAATCCCTTCTCTCGTGAATGTGAATCGCGTTGTGGTATATTAATTAAGACCTTTTTGCTCTCTTTAAAATACAATTTATTGCTATTATTCGGTTCGTAGTCACAAGCCGAGTATCTCTATTAACCCGTTGGTTGTTGCCATCCACTAACACAATCTGACCTTATACAGACGTGTCAAGATATTTCCTTTTTAACAAGAGAGAAAAGTTTCACTACAGAATACAGATCGGAAGTCTGAAGTCTTACTTTTTTGGGGGAAATTCGTGGTATTCGACCATAAACGCATCTAAAAATTATGATAGGGATGGGCTGAGAATTCGAGAAAATTACGAAAATTCAATGAAAAATTTTAAGACTGATGTTGATGATACATGCATATTATTGAGTAAAGAAAATGGAATAATTTCTAGATTCTTGTAACAAACAACCAGTCAAATGTGGCGAAATTCTGCCTTTTTGAACCAGTAAAATAAATTTCATTGAAAGTCAGCGATTCTTCACTGGTCTTTCAGCCAAAAATCACTTATTTAGTCAATTACCAATTTTCAGAAAAAATCAGTAATTTTGACTAAAAGATCAGAGAAAAATCGCTGAATTTTTGTAAAATTTATTTTACTGATTCAAAAAATTAGAATTTTACCGAAGACTGGCCGGATAAGAGGTGAAATTGGCCCCAGCTTCGATTTTCATTATAACCCCACAGATGGATGGGATCCCTTGATGTAAAAAAAAAATCTGGAGAAATTTTTGACCCTCACCCCGTGGTGTAACCAGGCATTTCTCATGGGGAGAGGGGTCAGAACTTTAAATATTTTTTTGAGAAATTTTGTATTCAACCCCCGCTCCCTTCCCACAGAATTTTCTTTTATCATAAAAACACTACATTCAAAATTTGAATCATTTTCATAAATACGAGTATTAAGGAGTTGCGCAGGTGTTAAAAAGTTCTAGACTTAAAATACGAGAGGTGGGGAGGGAGAAAAAAAGGAGTATTTATGCATAGTCACTTCATGTAGTTCATATAATTTTGATTTCGTTCATGCCCGAGCGAAGTTTTGAGAAAATTGAATTTTTATTTTAATGCTCCAAGAAGGCATTTTTTAAACATAAATTCTTGACCTCATGCTCACCTCTCTCCTTTTCGAAATTATAGCCATTTTACTGCATTATGTTCTAGAATTTTTAATTTCAACAGAGTACGTATTCCTGAAATTTGGCTATAAAAGTTGTCGAAATTATGAGTTCCGCGCATACTTTTTCCGCGAGAAACGTATGCGCAAAACTCGTTACTTCGATAACTTTCATAGCCAAATTTCAAGAATACGTACCCAGAAGTGAAGGAAATTTTATGTTCTTTGGCATAATGTTACATCTCGTAGAGGTGTATTTATACGATAATTTTTTCATCAATTTTGGTGCACTCCTTCAAGTTTTTTCGACAATGTCGTTTGTTAGATTTTTGAGGGCGCTGAGTTCGAAAATTTTCTCATTTTTTGGATTTGACCCTTTAGTGCCCCTCCAGCCCCCAAATTTTGAGAAAAATGATGTTGAGAAACGAAAATATCGTGTGGCATATCGATTCTAACTAATTTGAGGGCGTAGAATTCGAATATCAGCTTACTTTTTGATTCGACTCACTCCCCGTAATTTTTTGAAATATTCAATTCCGTATTGATCACCGATGACGGAAGGAATCGGTCAGTTGGAGCACGGGGAGGGGGTCGGATCAAAAAATAATTCGGTATTCGAATTCTACGCCCTCAAATTAGTTAGAATCGATATGCCACGCGATATTTTTGTTTCTCTCAACATCGTTTTTCCAAAAGGGGGGGGGGGCTAGAGAGGCACTAAAGGGTCAAATCCAAAGAATAAGCAAATTTTCGAACTCAGCGCCCTCAGAAATCTAACAAACGACAGGTCACACGTTATTTTTCATTTTTTTGAATTTTGCCCCTATCAAGAGGTTAATAGGGAGGCAGGGGGGGGGAGGTCGAATGAAAAAACTGAGTACATATTCGAAATCAGCGCCTTTGAATTAGTAGTAGTTGATGTGTTACTTTACTTTTTCGATTTTTTTGAATTTTGGTCAAATTTGTGGACCCCTCTACCCTCCAGGGGTCTAGAGATCCCATCTTGAGAATTTGTTGGTTGGAATAAAGGTAAAAAGGGCTTCTCACTGTAATTTTTTCAGATTTTTAAATGGTAGCTTTCATCTTTTCTTTTTATCGTGAAAGTTGAGCTTTCACCACCAAAGTTCAACTTTGAGTTTTTCAAAATGTGATTGCCGTTTTCAAATCGCCTATGAATTATCTTTCAGCCCTCTCAAACAGTTTTTCCTCAAGTACAACTTGTCTCGAGATATGAGCCTTCAAAGTTGGATAATTTGGCTAAAAAATCGCAATTGCATAAAAATTTCGAGGCCCGCCTCCCCGCCCCTTTGAGGGTGAGAAAAGAAATGATCGTGGTTTTGTGAATAGACTACCAAGGGGAACTCGCGAAAAAAAATTGAGCGAAATCGGAAGACTCGACTTCATTTTTGGTCTGTTTTAGTATGGAATAGCCCGGGTATTCAACGATCAAGCTAAATCAAGGTGGTCAAGGTAAGTCAAGCTATTGACTCAAAGGTCAAGTCTTTTTTCAAAAATTGAAAAAAATTTCCATTCACCTTTAATAAATTATTTATTTAAATTTAAAAAAAAAACAGTTTGAATCATTATGTATTTGTTTGAATTTGTTCGTAAAAATTTCAACTCGGAAGTTTATTGTGATTTTTTAAAAATCATAGGTATTTGTTCAAAGTTTTTCTTAAAAATTTAAATTAGGAGCTCATTGTGATTTTTTTTTTGAATTACTTATATACTTATTTGCGTTTGAAGTTTTTTGTAAAAATTTTTTCCGGAGGGGTGGCCCATAAAAAAATCAGAAATGTCATGCAAAAAGATCAAGCTAAGTCAAATTTTGTTGGACATCCAGAAAAACCGACCACTGTGGAAAAATTAATAATTTTTTTTTTCAATGTACATAGAATTTTCTGCCGTATTTAGTTTTGGATTTGCTATTTTAGCAGATTTTTCATTTTGACGGATTCAAATTTAGAGAATAAAATAGGTACATACTTAATATGTCTATTCAATAAATTTAGATCAATTAAAAAGGAGGGTGATATTTTTTTGAAAAATCGTGTTAAAATTTTTTTTAAAAAGTATCTACTTCTTTTTGACATTTTCTAATATGAAAAATCTCCTTGGCGAGTAGGAGGAGGAAACTCGAGCACGCTGAGCTTCTCATTCTCCAGTTGCAAACCAATTTAACGAAAAAGAAAGAAAAAAATCACGCGGGGTATATAAATAATAAATATCTACTTACTAAAACGCGCGAAGTAAATAAAGAGATCTTATATAGCAATTACCCATTGTACAAGGTGGAAAAACTGCAACTGGCAGAATTTTCGCCGCAACTTACACAAAGAAATATTTAGATTTTCACGGTACCTCGAGTTGAATGCATTGTTAAACGAATTAATTATTATTTACCCAACGTCAAAGTTCGAATTAGAATAACATTAAGTGAGTATTGTAAGCAAATAAAAGTCGTTTTGAACAAAATCAAATGAACCCGCAGGCGGCGATGTCTGCGGCGCCGACGTTTCCATCCGACGTTTTTGTGTTTACTCGCGAAAGGGTTTTGAAACAAAGACGGCTGCCGATGAACAAATATCTCCGCTGATCATCTTTCGCGCTCCGTTCAAACAACTTTTAATAACAACTAATTAATTAAAATATTAAGCCAACTTTTATTCCAAGTTTTGTTTGAACTAGCACTCTGTATAGGTTATTTGGAGAACGAGCCGTGCGCTAAAAAAATGCTAAATTTTTCTATACCAGATTGGTATATTTTATAGGCTTTCTCTTTTACGTACCTATCTGAATCTTTGGGATCGCCATCTTAAATAAGTTTGTTTCTCAAAATATGGTTTGGGTATTGTTGTTCTTTCATTCATCAATAAATCGATGGCATTTTTGAACGATGAGGAAAAAATTCAACTATTCAGCGAAATATCCACAGTTTTAATTCCATTCGGTCATATTATCGATAAAAGATGATAAGAGTCATTGAGGGAAATTAATTCTGTTTTGTCGCGATAATAAGGGATCAGTAGATATGGCCAGCTTGTAAAAGAGTTGTAAAAAAATCAATTTTACGCAGCATTTTGTATTTTCCGTAAACATTTTTATTGAGATAACAAGTCTTTCATTTTTACCGAAGTGAATTGACCGGCTGGTGTTCTTTTAAAGGTTATATGGTGTCTTTTGTTCTCGTCTTGGAATTAGCGCCGCTGCATTTCAACCACCGCGTACTGCGTTTGCGTGTTTTTCAACTACAATAACCAGTCTGTGTATTTTGTGATTTTTTTCCTGAAAAATACGTCCTTCTAAGCGATTGTAAAGATTTGGTATAAATGACTAAGGCAAAAACGCCTTTGACGGGTGTTGTTTTATGATGGGAGGTCTGTACATTTTTCGTTTTATTGTACTTACTGTATCTATTACGTGCTAGAATTAAATCCTCGATTTCATAGACGTAGGGAAAAAATATTTTAAAAAAGGTCAGAAAAATCGAGAGTTGGCGAAATTTAAACTTTGAAATACCCGAACGTTGATTTCCCGAAAAAAAGAAAGAAATGTATTAGGGTTATGGTGGGAGGGAGGGAAAAGCTGAGAGTTCTGAAATTCTCAAATTTTAATTACCTTTCAATGATCTTGAATTTTTGAATTCGAATAGAAGGACAGATCAACTAGTATGTACATTTGATAAAATCTGTACAAATATCAAATAACGGGGGAGAGGGAAACCCGTCAGTTAATTTCTATTTTTATTAATTCAATAATGAAAATTCACTGATTGAATCAGTGAATTTTTTCACTGATTTCAATCAACAGAGACTCAATTCTGTTTCTTTAAATCAGCCAATTTTGACTGATTCAAATTTCGGGAGTAAAAAACAAAATCTAAAAGTTAAGCCATCGAAAAATAAACAAGACGGTCAAACCTGGAACTCTAATACCTTCATGACGTCATTACTCATACCGCTGAATGTCGTTTCGTCGTTTTAACTTTTTTTTTTCAAAGTCCAGATTATTTTACGTAATTTTAAATAGGTAGTTTAGAATTTTCTGAAAAAGTTTTCCAACTCCAAATTTTTTCCTCGTAATTTTTTCAACTTCTAATTTTTTTCTCAGAATTTTCTCAACTGAAATTTTTCTCTGATGTTATTTTTCCACGACCGAATTTTTTTCTGACGTAATTTTTCCACGACCAAAGTTTTTCTGAAGAATTTTTCCATTATTGAACTTACATCTTTTTTGAAAAGAATGACTTCTGTTTGATTGACGTTGTAAAAATTTTATTTTCTCGCAATTTTCACATCTGAAATTTTTCCATGTCCGATCATAATTTTTTCAACTCGGATTTTTTTCCTCAAAATTTTTATGGCGTCAATCAAACAGAAATCATTCTTTTTAAAAAAGATGTAAGTAAGTTCAACGATGGAAAAATTCTTCAGAAAAAAATTTCAGTGTAGAAAATTACATACGTCAGAAATATTTCAGTTGAGAAAATTCTGAGAAAAAAATTACGAGGAAAAAATTTGAAGCTGGAAAACTTCTTCAAAAAATTCTAAACTGTTTAAAACTGACGTAAAATATTCAACGACATTCAGCGGTATGAGTAGTGACGTCATGAAGGTATTCGAGTTCCAGGTTTGACTGTCTTGTGAAAAAACAACCAAACAAATATGCGTAGAATTAAGTGCATAAGTTAAAGTTTGACCAAAATCTATATTATGAAGAGTATATTTTTTGGAGAGGAGGGGGGCGGTGAGGGGATCCATTAGACCAGCAGTTCGCATTGAATGTATAATTTCTTCGAATTTACCGAAAAATCTGTAAAAAATTGAAGAGTATCCAATTTTTTTTGAAAAATCATAACTAGTTTTTTTGTACAGGTAACATTTGCAAGAATTATTTTTCTTTTTGAGCATTTTCCTCGTAAACTTTATTTATAACTTATAAGTACCCAGATCTGATGAAAAAAATGAAATAAAAAAAAAACTCAAACCCCCAGGAATGTTTTTTCAAAATGCTCAACACTTGTGAAAAAATTCTTCACGTGTTTTTCAAACTCTGGTAAAATATTTATTTAAAAATTACAAATAAGTAAGTCAAATTTCAGGCAAAAAATGTTTGCTTAAGTACAAGGGAGGTATTCCAACTTGAAGTAAAATTTTGAGTCTAAACAAAAATAAATCGAAAGTACATGGGTACGTCTTAAAAGAACCTCATATTCAAAATTTTCAGGTGCTGAATTCATTTTCTCGAATTTTGGCGAATTTTTTGAAATTTCTAAATTATTTCATTGACTTTCCAAATATAAAAATTTGATCTTATCTACGAAAAAATCTGAAATTTGGTATTATACCTAATTAAGGGTAAGGGTACTCGAATATGGGACACGGTTCCCTAATATGGACCACCCACCTATCTCCGTCCATTTATGATGCAATCTGGCGGAAAAAAAATTGTATCTTGTTCATTTTTCACAGAGAAACACAATGAGACCAAAATCGCAGCCCAAAAGCTAAAATTCGCGGAGTTACAGCCAAAAAAGATTTTGCCCTATGCTAAAATTTTTTCAATCAACATTTTTGATTGACAATGTGACAACTTTAATAATGTAATTCAATGTGGTTTAATTTTAATTTGGTAGTCCAGAGTTGTAAGTTCAGTTGTGATAATTAGTTTTAGATTATGTTTACGGTAAGTCAAATTATAATTTTTTTCAAAGAAAAACTATGAGGTGTCCAAATATGGGACCACCTTTCTCAGGTGGTCCATATTTGGACACCTCATAATTTTTTTTTGGAAAAATTTATAATTGCAGTTGAATAGAAGACGTTATACAATGCAGCTATTGTCTTAATTAATGTTCTACTTTAACTTGATACTTGACAAAATTTATTTGACTCGATTAAACAATTTTTTTTACAATTTTTTACCCATTATTTTCGTTTTTTACGACCGGTCCATATTAGGAACCCAAAATTTCGATTTTCGTTTTTGACACTTTTTGAGGAAACTATTGTTTTGGTCAACTTAAGACTTTACTGGTGAAGTAAAATTTTGAGTCTAAACAAAAATAAATCGAAAGTACATGGGTACGTCTTAAAAGAACCTCATATTCAAAATTTCAGGTGCTGAATTCATTTCTCGAATTTTGGCGAATTTTTGAAATTTCTAAATTATTTCCTTGACTTTCAAAATATCAAAATTTGATCTTATCTACGAAAAAATCTGAAATTTGGTATTATACCTAATTACCTACCCTTTTTTCGACCTCCAGAATCAGTTGAAAATGGTTTCGAGACATTTCGGAGTTTTCCAGCAGTAGAAAAAAATAAAATAAAAATGGTCCATATGAAGTTTGGCACTTATAATCGCTGATTTCCCATATTCGCGACCTATTTGATCGATTGAAGGACAATTTACCGAAATTCGTAACCACTTTAAATACATTTATTTTTGGTAGAAAATTTTATTGGAAAAAATTTAAAAACACGCTGTCAACGTACTCATCGAGAAAAAGGCTGCAAGTTGGTTAGATACCCTATTTTCGACTTCCCTATAAGTGCTAAAGTTCATAAGGACCATTTTTATGGGCTTTTCTCCAGCGCTGGATAATTTCAAAATTTTATGGAGGCTCCAAAACGTCTCCAAACCACTTCCAATCGAATTGGGAGATCGAAAATAGGGTAAGGGAAGGTGGGGCAGGATGCAAATCATTTTAATTTAGCTAGAAAAGACAATTGATATTGTCCAACGTTCATTTTATTGTATGTAAGGGAAGGTGGGACAGGATGCACCAGGGGGTAAGATGCAAATTGGCTTATTGTCATCAGTGATGTGATTGAAAAAAATTTTCTGACAAATTAGTGGATGGGGTAAACAAAAAAAAAAATAAAATTTCTTTCAAAAATTAAATTATTTAATAGGTTCGTTCGAGCGCTCCAAAAATTATGAAAAAAAATCGTGAAATCCATAATTTTCAGAAAATCTCAGGGCGTCTTTCCACTAACAAGGGTCACCCATTACCATTGACTTTTATACATGTAAAATTTCATTACCATCTTTTCGATGATAATTGATAAGCTCTTGCAAAATTTGTTTAATGACGATAAAATTATAGTGCTTAAACGTAATACACGAAACGACACCTTTCAATTATTTTTATCAGTTTTACACTAAAAGATGTGAAGTTTTAGAAAATAATGATAGGTAACCACTTATTTTTACTATGAAAAAATGAGCATTTTACACCATTGGCGTTTGGTGAGAACGCACCTTTGGTTAATGTAGACAAAAAAATTATGAATTTCACGATTTTTTTTCATAATTTCGGAGCGCTTGAACAAACCTATTTAATAAATTTAAATTTATTAAGTAATCTAATTCAATATATTAAACTAATTAAAATTATAAAATCTATCCATTCGACACAAAACAGAAACAAATTACAGACCTGACTGATTGCTTGTCTATGAGTTATTATCAACAATGTGATTTTACGTGATTTTCGTAAAATTCTTGAAATTTGATTTTTTTGAAATATCATTTTTCAAGTAACCGTATTGAAAAAAAAAATCAGGTAATTTTTTTTTGTAATCTACATCCAATTACCTATCGAATGATGTATTTGGTTGGCACTTTCCTCTATATTTTCTTCCCAGTACAGTACGTTAAAAAAAATGCAAATTGAAAATGGGGCAGGATGCAAGCATTGTTTTTAATACGAATTTTTCGATAAAGTCACATATGGTACTGAACATGCTTCAATTGATATTCTTGAAATATTTTTTCCAAAATATCACATTTTTGCTCTGATTTTCAGATAAAATATCAAAAATATCAAAAGTTTGGCTGAAAAATCGGAAAGTCAATTAAGGCAGCAGAAATTATGAATAATTATGGAGATTTTAGAACTCCTCTTCCCAACAAATGCACTTTTATTTGAGTTTGTAGTATCTCCTCGAATGTGATTAATTAAATTTGACAAAAAAATTCATAATTTTTCATTATATCTTTACTGTTTGCATCTTGGCCCATGACATTTTGGACCCTGTCCCATGGGTGAGGCAGGATGCAAAAAAATTGAAAAAAATCTCAAAAAATTCTGTAGGGTTGAGGTATGCACAAAAATGGAATTTTTTAAATAAAATGAAAGATAAATGTTTGAACTTCAATTTGTTGCAAGAATCAGACGATTAGGCCAATTTGAATAGATTTGGCAGAACATATGGTCCAGGTTTGTGCATCCTCCTCCTCCCCCACCTTCCCTTGTATAACAAATTTCAGTTTTTTTCGTTGATTAGATCAAATTTTCATATTTTACAGGGCGATCAGGTTAATTTTCAAATTAAAATAAAAAATTAGTTACGAGCTATTTTTTTAGAAAATTTTTAAGTTGCAATTTCATTCATTCATATTTCCTGTATGAATGTTATATTTACCTATTGAATTTATGACAAAAGCTTGCTTTTTTTGTCAGTTTGTCATCAAATATGAAATGTTTGCAAAAATCTCTCACAAAAAAATCGTTGCTCATTAAACTGTCGCTAAAAAATTTTAAAAATAAATTATGAAATTTAAAAAAAAATTCTGTAAACAGAGTCAAATTTTACTTTTTAAAACCACTCAGATCAAAAAACTTCCTTCGCCTTCAGTCTCTGTATGCATCAACACCGGATTCTATGTACATAACATACCTAATTTTTCTTCACCATTTTAAAACATATTACCGAATTTCGTATTAAATCAATCGATTTGAACCCAAACAAAAAACCCATTCGACGACGAAAAAACCTCCACCACCAGTACCCATCGAATGAGCTGCTGAAAAAAAAAGGAATCAAATCGTTCTATATCGTATTGCCATATATACGCGAAAGCTCGAGGGTAAACTCGTTGAAAACTCATTAAACTTTATTGTTAGTTATGCGGAAATGGGACAATTAACTTAAACGGTCTCCCATCACGTATTCATTGTCTTTTGTAAAACTAGTGGAAATCACGAGCATTTACCTTGCAATCAGAGTACCATTGAAAGATGACATCATGATTCTGTAAACAGCTATTCCATAAGTTGAAATTTAAAATAAAATCATATCGTCTCCTATTCAATTCTACGCGGTAGGTGTACATGTACTGGATTGGTTGATGCCCGATGCCGATTACCACTCAACTGATTGAGTTTCTTTGCCTTCGCATATGGCAGAATATGTGCATCAGCATTTTAACACGCTGAGAAAATATTAAGATTAAATTCTCAATAGATTTGCTGAGTAGGTAAATTTTATCGAATTAATTTATATGTACTATAATCGTATGTGTATTCGTAGGTTGTATACAGAGTCGTGTCCAGTCCACATACACGAGTCGTAGCCTTGAATTTACTTTTTATCTACATCTGAAATAATGTAACTTAATCTGTTAAGAAATTTTACATGCGTCAACATTTCTATAGTCTATCCTGCAAATGCCGCGCTATGATTATTAATCGTAGACTATGCAATGGATTGTAGCGGATACTTATCAAACATAGTTTACATTGTATGTTTTGTATGTGTTCCTATCTACGTGGTAATTTTAAAAAGACAATGTATATAAATAAGGTTGAGATTAGCTTCTTAGAATTTTCCATAGGTGTGCAAATTAACCCGAGTTTTATTTACGAATTGATATCAATACTTACCTACAATTCAAAATAACTTTTTTTTTCTTTTTCCGAATAAAGTTTCGTAATGAATCCCTTCGACGAAACGATTTCCAAACTTTTCACCCGTCAAAACCAACATCTTCGTGAAAATTCAAAACCCACCGAAAATTCGTTTTCAAAATTAACCTGCCTCAAATCATAATGAAATTACTCGCTGCTCGACTCCCCTATACCTCTTCTTCATCTCTCTTGGTAATCGCTTTCGATCTCTTGTAAATAACCAAACGCGGTGAAAAAATAAGGAAAGTGTAACCCTTCCTCGCGTCCGCCTTCGTGTCCGTACTTTCCAAACATCACATTTTTGCGGATCGATGGACGTCAGAATGCTTAAATCAGCAAATTTATCCCTACGTACACAGCGTTGTTTAGGTTACCAGGTCTGCGTATTTTTGTGTTTTCTCTTTCACGTATTATGAAATTTCTGCCGAAGTGTTCGCTTTTATTAAAAGCCAAATGGAAAATTTGTGACGTTTAACGCGCTCCGATTATTGCTCCTCTTTATCGCGTGTTTTTTGTATGTGCGACATTGTTGATGGGAATAACATTTTGTGAAAAAAAGCTCGGAACTTTTTCTTTATCTGGTGGAATTTCGTTGTAATTGAATAACTGTTGCGTTTCAGATGAATGGTTTGGTTTGTTAACTTGTTGATAAATTGATTGATGGAAAAATTTAGCGTGTGATTTTGAAATAAATGTATCCGGGAGACTCGTAAAAAATTGGTAAATTAGAATAATTTAATAATTTTTTGGGGATATTCATCGCATTTATCTAATGAAATTGTATGATTGTAAGTATCAGAGTAATCTTGATGAAGTTTTTAAATTGCTTCCTCTCTAATGAGACAAAATCGAGGATATCAAATTAATTAGTTCGAATTTTTGACATTTTAGCACTCGAAATTCAAAATTTAACACACACAAATATCAATTGGTACCAAATGAAAAATACTGCAGAATAAAGAACTTGACATCTTATTCATATCAATTATTATAAACATCGACGAAAATTCACGAGGCCACTATTCTTTTAAATTATATCAATTTTTAAATGATTTTGAAATGACTTTTTGACCATAATTTTGAATTTGATAAAAAATGTAATATTTGTAAATTCGACTTTTAGTTTTTTTAAGCAAATCATTTATCGATTTTGATATTTTTTGGGAGTAAAAGCGAGTTGACATGGGTTGGAGAGAGTATGTTTTTCTTGGTATTTTTGTAGGTTTTTTTTTGCAATTTTTTACCTTTATTCATTTTAAAAACTAACAAAAAACTCGTTAGGGCATGTGCTGTAAAAAATTGACCAGAACTAACAACTAGAGACTTGTTTGAAAAAATTGGTGGAATCTGAATGCCGAAAGCGGAAAATTAATTATAAAACATCAGAAAAATAATTGGTTCTTGCTTTAAAAAAAAAAACAAATTGGCGAAAAGATTCAAGTTCTGATTTTTTTCTATAAAATATTAGGTAATTCTGGAATAATTTTTCCCAACAATATTTCCATCATTTTGAATTTTTGAAAAAAAGTAATGTGCTTAATGCTGGTATCAAAATTAGACATGTGAGTCGTTGAGTAACATTTTTTATTCAATTCAAGAAGGTGGAAAAGCTGAAAAGGGAGATAATTCAATCTTTTTAATTGTTTTTTTTTATAGGTATACTTGAACTACATCCATAATTATTTCTAATTATTTTTTCAATCTTGGGGTTGGGAGAGGGATAAGAAGGAATCAAAGTCGACGTTACTCAAAATAAGCTGAATTTGGAAAAATTCGAACTGGATGATTTTTTTTTAATTTTCGAACTCTGAAGATGAATTTTTCCAATGTAAGAAAGTCAAATTATCGATTGAAGTGCAATTTTTCATTTTAAGGGTAGAAAAACTTCCCTCTGTCCCTTGTTTGATTCTGCAGTGAGGTATTATAGACAAAAAACGAATTTTATCAGTTTTTCATTTGAGACTCGAGAGTCTGTATATATTTGAAGAGGACCAATTTCAATTACAAAGGTGTGTGTTGAAAAATTTTGAGACATTTTTTTAGAATTCTAAAAAAAAACTTTTCGAAGGGGCGAAAAATTATTGCATAAATCAAAATTTTCGGAGCCAATTGAAATTTTTATGCTTGAAGAAAAAAACTCGTAATATTTATAATATAAAGAGCCTGATTTGATGTAATAACATTTTATTAGATAGGAAAACAAGATTTTTTTACATCTGTTGACTGTTGTAAAATATTAGATATATACGGGAGAAAAAAATTTCATCCGATATTATGACATTTTATTGGACGTGAAAAATTTGGAAGAAAGTTTGAAAGTAATACCACAAAAAAAAGTGGAATTTTTTTTGGGGCAAATTTGTAATATGTACCTTCCTACTTGAATGGATACCGATTACAGCAACTCAAAATATTTATTTAAATATTTTTTTGCAGCATTCCGATTACAAAAGTAACAATAGTATATTATGCAACAAGGGAGATAAAGTGATTTTCGACGATTTTGAGTTATTTCCCTCGCTTCGCTCGGGCAATAAACCTCAAAATTCGTCGAAAATCACTTTATCTCCCTTGTTGCATAATATACTATTCCGTTTCAGAAAATTTCCTTTAAAATAAGCCCAACTTCATTTCGAATACATATATTCGAATATTTTGCCTAAAAATGCATATTTTCACTTATTCGATTGCTACGAGTATTTGAATATTTTCATTCAAAATTACTGCATATTTTACGATTTTTCAAAATTTTTTGAATATATTTAAACATTTTGGAAATTTTTGCGTTTTAAATATGGCAACACCCATTTTAGGTAAAAAAAATTATTTAAAAAGTGGGACTGCTGATTTTTTTGATTATTATAATATAATTGATAATTGATAAAAATACAATTTTGATTCATTCATTTACCTTATTTTGTGAATAGTGTTCCTAATTTATAAAATATACCATCAGTGAAATTATAATTTTTGAGTAGTGCTTATCAAAGCGAGTAAAATTATACCCATATTGTATTCGAATATATTTGAATATTTTCAGGATATTCGAATATTTATGGAAATATTTTACCTCAAAATATCCAAATATATTCAATATTTTACCTGAAATATGGCCATATTTTGGGTTACCCTACGGCGATTAGTAAGAAAATCTGTTCAATAAGAAAACGATAGAGAAGGTAAAAATGAAAAAAAAAAAAAAAAAAAAAACGAAAATTAGTTGGAAAATCTCCAAAAAAACTGACAAAGCGATTTTCAGAATTGCTAGCAATTTTGAAAATGATGAGGATTTCTGTAATGGATTGGTAATTAGAAAATTATTTCATACCCATATATGTAGGGCTGAGATTACGAAAAATACAAATTTAATTATTACCTCGTATTAAAATTACTTGGCTACTCTCTCATATAAATCTATGAAAATTATCTAAAATCACAGGAAAACAAACATGAATTGCAGCACAATAATACAGTGAAAAAAATCACTAAAAGCAAATGGTGAAAAAAATTTCTGAAAAATCAGTGAAAATTGACTAAAAAGTCAGTAAAATGAGTGAATTTCTTTGAAAAATCCGCTGAAAATCAAATAATTTTGCTGATTTTCCCTGTGCTGCGATTCTAATTATTTATCAGTGTTTTTTCACTGATTCAAAATGAGGGAGTAGAGAAAATTTCTAAAACATATCCATGATTTAGAAGTTCTTGTTCCAAAAAATCTTTGTTTTTTTTTCATTTTTGATGGCGATATTTTTTCCAAAATCTCCCCCCCCCCACTCAAAAAAAAAGAGTGAAGCAAAATTGTCGTACCAGTGATATCAAGGCGAAAAAAAACACAAATGAGCTCACGGAATAAGAGTCAAGGTTTCCAGTTGATTTTTTGGGGAAGGAGGCCAGGGCTACTTTGTACTTTTAGTAATGCTATGGGATTTTAAGTTCAAAATGTTCAAATTGAAAATACTTGCGAAATAATTTGAGAGTTGTTGTGGTATCTCTACCTCTATCTATTTAAGACCAGGAATTTTGTCTTGTAGCTTTTAATAATATTGGTTACGCCACTGAATCGTATGTTAAATTTCATTTTCGTACGAAGCAATAAAATTATTACTTTTTCTTAAGGAACAAGGAAGATCAGTTTTTAGGATTTTTTGGAAATGTTTTCTTCTGAAAATGAAATTTTACGTAGTTTCATATGTTTTTTGATTTTGTTTCTATTCCTCCTTTTTTTTTTCGTCTGGACGTTAATTTCTTTGGAAAATTAATTTTTTGTGCCAAAAATACTACATAAACCGAGTAAAATTAAATAATCTTGACTACATCAGGGGGAAAAGGAAAGAAAAGTCACCTCCTTTGAACAAATTTTAAAAAAGTCTAGCATTTTTATTTTTTTCAAAATTGGTTTTTTAGTTGCAGAACTGCAAAAAATTGAACTTCATAGGTACCTATATTAAAAAATAAAAAAATAGTGTTCATATGGTAATAATGTTCATATCTATCCAACTCATATTTTCTCAACAAAAACACACTTCCAGTGAAAGATGAGAAAACAGATGGAAAACGAGAAGAACAGGATGGGGGGGGGGGATAATGGGTGGAAAACAAAGAAAAAATATTTCATATTTCTAACTAATCTAAATTCCTTGCATCTTTTTGAAATAAATTTTTAGTTCGGGAGATACAATGAATTCAATTCTTTTGGTTAATTTTATGTAAGAAAATTATGGTTGCACCTACGAGGCTCGAAATTTAGTAAATATAGGCCTAGAACTTTTCAACCTCATCTTTCTAAAAGCAGGAAAATTCAAATTTTCACCGTCACCTTTACCAAGCGCCATTCGCGTCATTTATTCGCCTCGTTCTGCTGAAAAAAAAGGAGAAAAAACTACGCGAAATCTGTTTTAACTACGCTACGTTATACCTTCGCGTATACAGATGGAAAATAATTCGGAAAATTTTTGAGATTTCACCTGAAAAACGTTACTATTTGTTAGACGCGTTGATACGGCGTTTGTAATTGCATGTTAACAATTTTAGTGACACCTTATTAAAGGCGTGTAAGCGGTTCATTAAATCGTTCAGCCAATAGGAATAGATGGAAAACGTTAAGCACCTCCCACGGAACTTGAAACTTTAAAGGATCTTGCGTCGTGGGTATCAGATTTTCAGTGATTACGCTACAACGACGGAAACGTATCCGAGTATTATACGCGTTCTATACAGTGATGTGAATTTTTTCAAAAATACCCCGGTGCGTTGTTATTTTACGTATTTTTTTGGTATTTTTTTTTGAAATGTATTAACTAATTTTTCTCCGCGAATTACGCGATAAATTTGGTCAATTTTTTCGAAATTGTGATTGCGTACAATTTTTAATCGCGATAAAATGATCGGTGAAGAAAGCACTCTGGCGGATGAATACGTCCAAGGATTCGTTTTGGATCAATTCGAAGACGTTAATATAAAACGAGAAGAACTGGCCAGCGTAGGTAATCATCCTGCTCCTCCTAGCATTCCTAGCAATAATAACAACAACGACGAAGAAATTAATCAAAATTCAGTTCAATCTGTGCCTCCTCAGTTTCAAAGGCTACCTCCGATGCCGTTACCGATTCCCTCGCCGATGATTATCCAATCGCCTCCGCATCATTTACTCACACCTCCGGAACACGAGAATTACCATCATTCGTTGCACCACCATCATCATCATCATCAAGTGGTAAATTCGTCCACCAAATTAATCATGTATCAAAATATCCCCGGTACGCCGCCGGACACGCCGCCAGTCAGCAATTCGCCGTCACCCCAAGGCGGATACGCGGATCATCAGCCGCACTATCCGCATATTCAGCAAGTACCAAAGAACGTCGGATACAGCGAGGTGCACTGGCAGCCGAAACCATTGGATCTGCGACCAAATTGCAACGGCGATAATGTAGCTGAGATACACAATTGGAACGTGATGCAACAGCATACCTCGGTCATTGCCAGCAACGGTAAGCGACTTTACCATACCGATTATATTCACCATCGTCAACAGCTCATACAAAATCAATCTTCCCCATTTGGCAAACCCTTGGTGTGTAATAGCGGCTTGATATCGCCGGCGAGTACCTCGAGCAGGACGAATAGCGTCAGCGGACGTAGCACTAGCCGAAATAATTTGAGTAATGGAAACGATTGTTCGATAGATGACGACACCTTAGTCACCTTATCGGTGCGGGATTTGAATTTACGGCTCAAGAGTTACCCGCGCGACGAGGTAGTCAAATTGAAGCAAAAACGCAGAACGTTGAAGAACCGAGGCTACGCTCAGAATTGCCGCAGCAAGCGAGTATTGCAAAAAACTGAGCTAGAATTGAACAATCGTAAACTGGAGAGCGAGCTCAACAGCTACAAAATCAAATTGCAACAAGCCCTCGAGGAAAGAGACCATTACAAACATAGGTACGAGAGTATTATTATGATCGAGAATGCCAATCGTAGTAACAGGAGGCCTGGAGTACATACCACCAACGAGTATCTATGACGGCATGTATTCGCAAATTTCGCTGCTCATCAGAAGCCCCGAAAATGAGAGGCATTCTCGTTGTACCCGCAACTACCATTTTTACGATCGTACCTATCGGTAATATTTTCAGGTTTGTTTGTACCTAACGTGTATAGTATTTGGAGATATTGTCTTGTTTCGTTTTAGGGTTGTGTTGAAATATTATAATATTAGTATTTTTAATTATTTCAGTATTTCCCCCCTCTTTTATTTGTAGTTTTCATCGATGTTTCTTCCAGTTTTCTTTTTTTTCTTCTTTCATTACGATTTTTTTTCTATTATATGAACTATCCTGTATTTTAGATTTCATTGTACAAATTTCAAATTTTTTATACGCGAGTTATTCTTCTTTTTTTAAAAGTGAAAAAATTAATAATTTACGAGAAATTATTCCATTTATTTTATACTATTTGTTTTTTAATTTATAAGTTTTGAAGTTTCGGTTCGACAATTTTTCGTGCAATCAAATTGCCTTATTGAGTTTTTTAAAAATAAGTATTGAAAACGTATTTTTAATCGGTACTAATCATTTTTTTGGAGAATTTTAAAGACTGGATTCTCACATTTTTTGGATTGAATTTTAGTACAAAATTATGACGAAAATCATTAATGGGTAAAAATTCGAAAATCAGAGGGGAAAAATGAAAGTTCCATTTTAAAATAAAATTTAAAAAGTAAATGATTACGAGTGTCTGGTGTTCTGGTTGCCTACCTCAAAGTTATAGGCTGGCAGGGACATAATGTCCTTTTAACAGCGTTTGTTGAAAACGAATTTTCGAGGTCGAACCCGAGTTTGATTTTTCAGGGAGGTAAAGAAAAAATCAAAAAATTTTCGACAGAAATGAAATTTTTTCTCGAAGTGCGATTTTTTCCAATTCAAAACAAAATTTCTCAAAAAAATTCATCGCCTTTGAAAATTTTCTTATTCAAAGCTAGTTTTTCTATCTGAAGATACAATTTTTCCACTATTGAGGAAGTATGCTGTGCCTTCTACTTCCTCTTCGGTTCAGGCTTGCGAATTTTTAATCTAGGAAAATTCCTTGAAAAGTGAATAGATTATTTTTTTTAGAAGTTTTTACTTAATTTCATGATAGAAAATGCTCCAGGAACGTATTTTGAAACAAAAAAATTCAAAAAAGGTGTAAATGAACAAATTTTTTTATGATTTTTTGTGTAACATAAAAATTTGGAGAGGTTAGGTAACAGTTAAAGTACGTACTACATAAATTCATTGAAAATTTTGAATTTATCAAGTTTACTCGCCTACTTCAAAATGTTACTTAGTCCTTGCAGTTCTGAGGTTGAGCAAAAAACAATAAATTGAGCGTATCTATGAAGCATTTATTTTTTGGAGGGGGAGGGAGGAAAATATCTAATTTTTTATGCCAAATTTTTGGGAGCCATCTCCATTAGGGGTCCATCCATGTGTAGTAAACATTTTAAGAAATTGGGTTTGTGTGATGATAACTCAAAAAATGACATTTTTGAAAGAAATTTCTCAAATACGAAAATGATTTTAAGTAAAGATGAAGGCAAAATGAGGGAGAATTTTTTTAAATTCCTGTCAAAAAATAGTCATTTTTCAACATTTTACAAGTCGTTGAGAGGTCGTCTCAAAAATTGCAATTTTCCAGCATTTTACAAGCCATTTTCGACCGCTTGGGAGGGGAGATTTTTTCTAGTTCCTTTCTCGAATCTGCGTCTACAGAATATTTGTTTTCTGAATATTATTTGCACGACTATGACTTTTCTGAAATTTTTGTTTAAAATTATAATCGAAAATTTTTTGGTTCCTAAAAATAAAAATTATTAGTCACTGTTTCCATTAGATCCAAATACGAAACGAAAAGAAGTAAAATTTGATTTTTGGAAACTTTGAAACTCACATTTAAATGCAAAGTGAGAGGAATGAAATTTACTTTTTAAAAATATCGAAACTGAGAAAAGATACCTGCTAGAATTTCATTCCCAAAATTTCGCTTTTATTTTTCAATAATTAATGTGACACGATTTTTATTTTCTTAATCAATTATCTTAATTTTTCTGCAGTCGAACTGACAATTGAGTAATTTGAATGTAATCTATTGATAAGATCATGAATATGATTTTCTGACTTTCGACCCTGAAAAAATTATTTTTCAATTGAATAATTTGATTTTCGAAAAAATTTCATAGCCAAGATTTTCTATTTGAAAATTTTCTCGTCTTTAGGGGTCATTTCTCAAGTTTGGAAGAGGAAGGGTAATTTTTTTTTGAAACGAGTAAACAAATTTTTAAAAGGTTCTTTTATTTTGGTTCAAAAAGTCAAAAAATGTAGAATGATTTGAAAAATGTTTTGAGTGTTTTTTTTTCTAGATCGAGTATGAATATACCTATGTATCTAACCATTAATTTTCTATCTGTAAAAAAGATCTCAATTTTTTTTGCGAAACTAGTTTTTTATTAGGTACCTACCAGTATACTTTTCTACGTATGTACTAATTTTCTGCCTGTAAAAAAATTTCAATTTTTTTGTGAAATTTTTAAGGTGCTATTGTTCTTATTCTAAAATAATGGTGAGCAGAGAAGAGGGAGAGGGCTATAAACAAATATATTTTTTTTTTGGAAACCCTGGGATTTAAAAATGAACCTAGGTACATCTACGAGTGGAATTGTTTCCTTCAGAAATTGCTCAAAATGACAAAAAAAATTGAAAAAATTTAGGCACTAACCAGAGAACTTATTGAAATTTTCGACTAAATTGTGATAATTTCCTTCACTTTAAAAGCATGTTTAAAAATACTTTAGTATAATAGGTATTTGGCAATAAATCATTTCATAACTGGAAATAACGAAATGATTAATGACCCCAATTAAAAACATACGGTAGCCTCGATAAACTCGTTCAAAACCTTTGAAAGTATATTTATCAGACTTAAAAGAGTACTTTGATACTTTGATTTTACCCATTTTTAAGATTCCACGACGTTTATTATCACGTTAAGTATATTAAAGGTTCACGATAATAAACCCAGCCTATACCTAAATCTAAAATTCGCATGTACCGATTAAAAATAATACTTTGTAGTAACGACCTTGACCTTTTCGCTGATTGTCACCTCTTCTAAGGCTGTAGTTTCATTAAACAACTTGTTTTTATGTTTACAGAATCATCATCAATTTTTTAAAACTAAATTTTACTGTTTACGATACAATTGTTTTATGTACCTCTATTTTCAGTTTTATTCGAGAGATCTGGAATCACCTGGTAATAATTTTGTATGTTTTTTTTGTAATTTTTGTTCAATTGTCGTATCCTGGAATTAGTTCATTGATGTTTGAACTGCAGCCTTGATTCAAAAAAATTGTCATGTCAGTAATTCGAATCAAAATAACGTTGTGCTGATATTTACTACGTCTCAGCGAAAATGTTTATTGTAGCGTGATTTTTGATAAATTAGATATCATAGCTGAGTTGTGAATATTTTTTCTTAATTATTATCAAGTTTTAATGAATGAATGTGTTAAAACGAAATTATCGTAAAATTCATAGATGAAATTGATTAATAAAGAAATTTGTTGGAAATACTCGGTCGAAGAATTTATTCTTTTCAAATACGAATTAGCTATTGTGGCTCATCCTTTATGATGGCAAAAATTTGCAAATTGTGAAAAATTGAAAATTTCTTTTGTAGGCCTGAATATTTGATTCAAACAGTTACTCAGTTCAGCTTCATTTTCTATCTCATCAAAATAATACCTATACCTAGGTACCTATTGTTTCGTAAAAAGAATAAAAATGATTGAATTTTGGTGCATGGATGGTGAAAAAAAAAGGAAAAGTAATGGAGTTTACGTACAATTAACATCGCTGTCGTATAAAAGATATACCGAAGACTGCGTAGTGATTTGTGACATAATACTATTTTATGGATATATGAATTTTTATCCGATAAAAATATCGAGTCTTTGTTTAATCTTTCTTTTTATAGTTGAGAGAATTTCGATCAAACGAAATCTGCTCATGCGAATACGAACAAAGAGCTTTCGCGTGATTCGTGATTTTAAAATCGAATAAAAATTTTGGATTTTAAAACCACCGCCGCTGTGTATTAATTTGATAAGTTGACGCTTCGTTTGAGATATTTTATGTGGTGGTGGCTTGATTAAAAGGATATTTTCACCGACAAAGCGTATTCGTTTAAAAAAAGTCATCGTTGAGTGACGATTCGTAAACCATATTTTGTACAAAACTACGTTGATAAATTATAACGACGATTGGTGTAGGTAGTAGATACTACGCCTATGTAAGAAAATTTGCAAAACGAGAAAAAAGATGAAAAATACCACCATCGAATGAACGATGGGTTTTCTAATATCTACCGTCGGTCGTACTGTATAAGTTGCGGACAAAGTAGGGCAATTAATCGACAAGCTATAAATTTACAATGTCCACCCCGGTCGAAGAAAAAGTATCGAACGAGGCCACCCTTTCGTTTTTATATTATCATCATGATGATGATCAGAAAGCAGCGCAATCCTTATATCTGATCAGGTTACCCCTTCGTACGCGATCTTACAATAAAATACTTTTGACGTTTCGTTTTTATCTTTGATTCGATTAATTTTATTTATTATCTCTGTTTCCCTCGTTCGCCTGTTCGGTTATTTTAAACGATCTTTTCCGGATAATTTTTATTATTTCTGCACATCGATGCAGCGCGTAACGGGTAAGTTTGCTTTTTCGTCTTTTGGTTTTTATTTCTTCGGTGAAATTATTTTAAAACTATTTTATTACCTTTTTAAGTCGTGCGTGAAAGATTTTTAATTTATATAGGCGCTGTAATCGAGTTTATAAAGTTGTCCTGCTTTTATGTCCCGACGGGTAGAAAAATTTTGGAGAATTTGTCGCGCGATTAAAGATGGCTTGAAATATGATTTCAACAGATGATTTTCTTCTTTCGAGTGGTTCTAAATTCGCAATGTTTTTCAATTTGGACTTAAATTTGACAAAAATGTATCTGGAGTTGAACATTTTTTGTATTTCAAAAATTTTTCGAATTGCTGATTGTAAGATAACTTTTTAATGTGACAAAGATTGCCACATCTAATCTACGCAGCTGGATTTTAAAAAAATGTAAAAATTGAATTTTGAGGTGGAAAAATTCATCCAATGCAATTCTGAAAAATTCGCAGAAGTGACGAATATTTTTTTTTTAACCTGAAAAAATTGCATTCTGGTGTAAGGTCTGAAAAATTGTTAATTCGCGAGAAAATTGGATAAAATGAGGTTTATTCAATTGTTTGAATCAATTTAATCCAAGAAGTGGAAATTTTTCAAAAATTTTGTTGTGTTGTACATTTTTTGAATGAAACATTTAAATTTTTTTCATTCGATTCGCTCAATTATAAATTTGTATTTTGTTGCCTATCTTCAAAATCGCAGGAGCAAATGAATTTTCGAGAAAATTCAGACAAAAACTTAATAAATAATTATGGGTATTAGTAGCAGCTTGAAAAATGAAAAGTTCTTTTCTATGTACTGATTTTTTCCACCTTTTAAACTGAAGAGCGCTTCAAAAAAGTGTTAGATAGAAACAAATTCTAAAGTTTGATCGTAAAATGAATAATTCGTTGTTAATACGAACTGAACAAAGTTCGTCTGATAATTTTGTTTCCAACTTCTAAATTGAAATGGCTATGAACGTGCATATACCTAATTACCTATGTTGTCTACTCTCTCATTCCGAATCAGTGGAAAGTCACTGATGAACAGTCAGAATTGCAGCACAGGAAAAATCAGTGAAATTCACTGATTTTCAGCAATTTTTCACTAATTATTCAAAGAATTTTACAGATTTTTCATTGAATTTCATAAATATCACTGAGTTTTCAGTGAATTTTCACTGATTTTCAGTAATTTTTTTTCACTGACTTGCTTTCAGTGAAAAAATTTTCACTGATTTATTACTGTGCTGCAATTATGACTGTTTTTCAGTGATTTCTCTCTATATTAAAAAATCAAAACCGTCTAGACAGTCGCGAACTGCGTTCGAGATCTCGAGATCTCGGAGATGTGGTAGTGTTGTATTTACACGAACTCTGGCTTTGTGTTTGTGCTGAAACGAGTTTTCGAGCTAGAAGAATTGTGAGTGACGTATCTGCACAGCGTTGCGTTTGTAGTGGTGAATTGGTAAGGGTAGTTTGACAACGCAAACAGTGCTAACTGCCAACCTACCTGTACATTGGGGTAGGGGTAGGTAAGGCAAACTCTTTACACACGTCGCACATCCACTGTACAGGTGCACACATTTTTCACTCAGGGCAGTGGCGTCGGAAAGTGGGGTACAAGGGGTACATTGTACCCCCAAATCCTGACGGGGGTACAAAGTATCATTTGTAACCCCCCCCCCCAAAATCACATCAAATAGGCATTTTCGAAGCATTAAAACGTGGAAAAATGCTTTTTTGGGCCTTTAAAAACTCAATTTTCTCAAAGCTTCACCCTCGCTTCGCTCGGGCATGAACAAAATAACAATTATGTGGATTATTTGAAGCGACAGGTTTTCCCCCTCCACAGAAAATCCTCCTAATATTCAAGTCTTGGTTCTCATTTTGTACCCTTCCAAAAAAAAAAGCTTCCGACGCCACTGACTCAGGGTACAGATTATATACAAGCCACTTTTCAAGAGTTTCTTCATTGCTGCGAAATATTTTCTGAAAACTTCGAAACGTCTTGAAACCGCTTTTAATCGATTTGAGAGATCGAAAATGAAAAGGGCAATGGATTTTTCCCCTTTAAAATAAGTGCCATTTACCTATAAGTATACTACATAAATTTTAAAAATTTTGATTATTGGTCGTGTGAAAAAACGATCTGAATGGGCTGTCATATAACTTTTACGTATCATACTTCACCTTTTTAAAATTTTCAAAATGTTTGTGGTATATTTATAGATAAATAGCACTTATTTAAGAAAAAAAAAACTCCATTGCTTTTGAGCCCTCATTACAAAACAGGACGGGGTTCAAAATTTTCAAAAAGGCAAAAATCAGCGAAAAATATGAAAGAAAACACAGTTTGGCCTCTTTGAATTAAAAAAATTTGTATCTGTCCGTCTGCCTCCGAAAATACTTGAGTCAGGGCGACCCTTTGAGCTTAGAAGTGGTCGAAATCAGTTTCCAAAGCCAAACCCCGTTGTTTAACCTGCAATGCCCTTCCAACTCCCACTCACACATTGTTCTATTCCAAATTTCTGTATTGTGTTCATTGTTTTAGGAAGCTGTTGAGCATCTGATTATTTTATTTAGATGTTTCAAAGGCATTTTGTTAGGGAGGGAGGTTGAAGATCGGTAAAAATCCAAACTTTCAATTTTCAATTTTCTCAACTAGGTATACACTGTTTTTACCCTCCCATCTCGCCATCCTCATTTTTTTTATAACATAGCTATCCTGGACTTCAACCCAACTAAATTTTATGTTCTAGAAGGTAGCTCCAGTAAACATAACTTGAAATTTTGAAAATCGATTAAATCAGTTCTTTCGGGGAGAAAAATGGCCGAATTTTTTAGAGGGGGAGGGGGTTGATGGAACAAATTTGCGATTCTACTAAATTTTAAAGGGGCCGGCCTTTTCCGCTTTATTTCATTTACTCCATTGCTTATTTCACGATTATCATAAATTTTAAGAAAAATGTGAATATCAGAAAGATGAATTTGGCCCGAGCGAAGCGAGGGCGAATGTTTAGGAAAATTGTGAAGCGAGCAGCCCGAGCGAAGCGAGGGCGCGAGCCAGGGGTTGAGGCCGCGGAGCGGCCTAGGGGGCGGAGCCCCCTAGTTTGATAAATTTCACTGATTCAAAAATAAGAGAGCACCTTTTTCAAAGGAACACTATACTTATCCTTTTGAAAAATTCTGCTCTAAACAAATTGTTTTTTCATGAAAATGGGTAGTACCTTGACCTTGAAAAGTAAATCAGTTTTCGCCCTGACTTTTTTTCCAGTATTGAAATTGAAGGGGCTAAATAAGTTTATTCCATCAAAAAGTTCTTTCGAAAGCAGAACAGGGAAAATGAATATTACTTTCCAAACTGAACGATTTTTTTTTGTAATTTTGAGGTCAATTTTAAAATTGAAAAAGTAATACTTAAAAAGGGAATATACATCTTTTCCTTCCAAATTTTTTGTCAAGTTTTACAGTTGACTAACGAATATATTTTGAAGCGAAAAAATTCTTACCTAAAAATCAATATGCAAAAATCAATAGTAAATACTTGAAAAACTAAATGAATTTTTTTTATCATCATGATTTTTTTAAAACATGGAAATTGGAGGGTCCAAGTAACTTTAAAATTCAAAACAAAATAACATGACAATTTTAAAATGTTTAATTAATTTCCATTCAGTCCTATCAATTTTGATGTTTTTTTCAGTTTTTAAAGCACTATTGGTATCTAAAATTTAGTTTTTGTCAAAAATTTCAAAATTTTTTATTTTTTTTATTTTGAAGTTTATTGACAAAAAATTGTCAGCGTGAATTTATTCATTTTTCATGAAGCTTGCTCATTCTCATGATCAGAAATACCTACGTTTATTTCGAATTCCATCGAAAGAATGTTCGCCACTTCAATTTTGAAAATAATGAGCACGTCACTTAATGTTTTGTCTTCCAAAGGAATTACTTGAGGTGCCTTCCTTTTACTCGTATATTAGAACAGTACTTCTATTTTTGAAAATGTACATTCCCTAAAACCTCCTTAGCCAAAATTTTAGCTATCTAAGTTGATACCTCAATTTTTGGCGGATTTTGATAATTTTGAAGTTGAGATTTTCAGTAAAAATGCGATATTCTTAAAAACGTTTATTTTCTACCAAATTTGATGAAATTTACCTAGATCCTTAACGAATATCGTCTCCTTGGCCCTAAACTTTGACTCTTCAGCCATTCTGAAATCTCCAGCACAATTTCGTTTTTTTCAGTATTTTCGAATTTCATCAGAAGGTGTTCAAATTTTGTTTCTTCCTTCTTGTTTGGTGTAACAAGAAAAGTCCATCTTCACTTTAGACTTGATTTCCAGGTGGCTACATCATGTGTGTATTTCGACCAGCGATTCATTAAATTTGGAAAAATTGGAAAAAACTGATTGGAGGCTCCACTCTCTCATTTTGAATCAGTGAAAAATCACTTATAAATAGTTAAAATTGCAGCACAGGAAAAATCAGCAAAATTATTTGATTTTCAGCGGATTTTCGATTATTTTCCAGCAAATTTCACTGATTTTACCAACTTTTCAGTGAATTTTCACTGATTTTTCAGAAGTTCTTTTCACTGATTTATTTCTGTACTGCAATTCTGACTGCTTTTCTAGGATTTTCGATCATTTTCACTGATTTATAAATGAGAGAGCAGAAAAGCAATTTGATTTTTTTTTCTCAAATTAAAAGATGATCAAAAATATATGCTCTTTTCAAAAACCGAATGGCTTTTCAAAATTGGAGACGAATACCTCAAAAATTTCTCCTGTCTGTGGTATATCCGATTAAATCCAAATCTCGTTTATGGACCACCATCCTCCACCAGACATCCTGTATGACTTATGTATTATTCGATCGAATAAAAATACACTGAAAATGGAAACTTTTCTATAGCACATCTTAACCTATAGATGGGGGGTTGCTTTTGCGACAATTTACGAGTTTACGTGACGATGTTTGAAAATGCAATAGAGAGAAAGCAAGTTTGAATGAAGCGTTTAGTACGAAAACAGATGGAAAACGCGTATTGCCACTATATAAATGGGACGATTGACGATAATTCGCCTTATTTTATAACTCGGTGTTTTCTCTTCATCCTCCCTCTCTTGTACCTATACCCTGTGTACATAGATATTTCATATTTTAGAAAAAGTATAGATAGCTCGAGGAGAAGAAAAAAACCAACGGAAATAAAGCTACTCGACGAGGGCTTTTGAAAATACCTCGTAACGATCTACTAGATATAGCACGTCGTTTTTTAAGCCACTCTTGTACGTAGTGTGTACTCGAACGGAGTGAATTTTTCTATAGGTAAATGTCATACTCGCTCGTCGAGTGATTGAAAATATCATCGGTGCTCGTAACTGACCGAAGTGATTTAAAATTTGAGCCATCGGTTCGAACGTTATTTCGCGTCGTGGCTTTATTTTAGGTCATTAGTCTTGGAAAAAAATTTTTACAATCGAAAAGGCGACGAATTATCGAGCTGTACGTATATTTCAATAGCGATATGGACGCGTGGTGTAGAATTACAGTATTGTATCAACCGCAAACGTCGCGTATTCGCCGACTAATCACAATTAAAACGTTATTCTGAGAATCTGAGTCAGTGAAAAAAAATAATTATTATCCGTTGACGATTATGTTTTTCCTCTCCTATGGCTAATACACGGTCGAGAATACGGCGACATAAATAGATGCATATGCCATAAGTATTATAAGCATTAGAGATAATAAGTTTGTAGCGGAATTCGTTGTAATACTCCAAGTCCAACTACATCTATGGTCTATACACATTGAAAATTTCAATGAAATGAATAAAATTCACTCAAATACGTAAGATAGCGTTTTTAGAATTTGCATGACATCCTTTTTCTATTCAAGTTACGAGTTAAATTCACCAACCAATTGAGTTTCGTGATTTTTTTACACTAGTTTTCGATGTAACGTTATTTTTGCAATAAACAATTCTTCTCCTTTAAGGAAGTTATTACGATGCGGTGATTAGTTTGTTGATATTTGACGGCATCGATAGAGCAATGAATGTATTACGGTTTATCTTTTCAAAACAAACCTTCATTATTTGCGTGTTTTTTGTGTTTTTTTTTCCACTGCTCTACTAACCAATAATAAGGTGCCATACGATTACGTTCAATTTTTTGTTGTGTCTTAAATTTACTTATTCTGTAGTTTCTCGAGTTATGATCTAGGTCTAAATAACGTTTTTAATTGTTGATTTTTATAAGGTTTCGTCTTCCGATCATTTGGCGGGGAGTTGATTGGAATTTTTCATAAGAATTCGAAGGAAAGTTGGCTATTCGAGTATTTTCAGAAAATTATGGAATGTACTGGAGAAGCGGAGGGGGGGGAGTCATATGAAAATTTATATTTTAGTAAGCGTTAAAATTGCATGTATTTTGATTTCATAGAATGGTCAAATCAAGGCGTCCACTTTCTAAAAAACTTGAAAACCCTGGAAAAGTCAGAGAATTTTGAAATTTTTTCTAGAATTTTTTGAAAATCCAAAAGAAGGAAAATCATCTAGAAAAGAGTTTCTTTGCTTATCTTATTACAAAAATTTCAAAAAATGTCTCCCTCGCTTCGCTTGGACCAAATTGTCACATCTCTTGACTTCTTTTTTTATTCATAATTTTTTATTGACCGTGATGTGAAAAAATTGATATTTAAATGCATGTTTTTGTTCATTAAATTATGAATTTTTCAATAAAAAATTTCTTTGCCACGCTTGGGAGTAATTTACATTTTTTTGTTTCTACAGAATTCATTTAAAATCTAAATTTTTTTTGGAAACCTCATTTTTAATAAGTTGTCATCAGAAAGCAATATCGTAATGCCCCTGACCACAATGTTGAAAAAAAAGGAGAGGGAATGGAAAAGAATTCCAAATTATTGGTCTCGTTTTGGAAAACCTCACTGAAGGAAAAGTTATGAATTTTCAACTTTTGAAAGTCTTTCTTTCGCAAAAAGTTTGAAAATGATTAATATTTTACCCCCTCGTCGATTTTTTTTACCTGGACAAGCCAAAACGATTCCAGGAGCTTGCGTGGAATTTATAATTTAAGGTACGTGTTTTTAGAGGGAGGGAGGGTGGAGAGGAGCAATGAATTGTGAAGAAATTTTTACATTTTCAGCTCGGAAAAATCCAATTTTCATTCGCATGATTTGGTAGATCGTGTAGACACCTTTACATGATTTATTCAATTTATTTCCATTCACTCCTAATGAAAAATTTAAATAAAAAAATAGCTCATTGCGATTTTTTTTTTGAATCAATATTTTTATTCTGTTAGATGTTTTTGTAAAAATTGTTTTTTTGGAAGAGGAGGAGAAGGGTGACAGCCCATAAAAAGTAAGAAACTCATGCAAAAAGGTCAAGCTAAGACAAGTTTTTACTCAACAAATTTTGTTAGACACCCTGATAATAGTTGTTTCTGGTTGTTTCTTCAAAAACGATGAAAAAGGGGTCAGTTTGAAATGTTCTAAATTAGAAAATAGTTATTTCTGGTCGTTTATTCAGAAAACAATGAAAAACAATCATTTTTAAATTTCGTAAATTTATTGTCTTTTTTTTATCGTTTCTCATGAAATAACAAATAAACGACTATTTTCAAATATTCTAAATCCGTCGTTTCCTGTCGTTTCCTGTCGTTATTCAAAAACGACGAAAAACGACAGTGCTTATTTACTCAAAAATAGTTGTTTGGAGTTGTTTCGTCAAAAACGATGAAAAAGGACAAGTTTGAAATGTTCTAAATTGGAAAATAGTTACTTATCTATGTTTGGCCGTTTCTTTATAAACGATGAAAACCGGCCATTTTTTAATTTTTTAAATCCGTCGCTTCTTGTCGTTTTCCAAAAAACGACAGAAAACGACTGATTTCAAATATTCTTGATCCGTCGTATTCTTGTCTTTTGAAACCGTCGTTTCCTGTCGTTTTCCAAAAAATGACAGTATTCAAAAAACAATGAAAAATGACTATTTTTTAAATTTGGTAAATCCGCCGTCTCTGGTCGTTTTTCAAAAAAAGACAAAAAACGACTATTTTCAAATATTCTAAATTCGTCGTTTCTCGTTTTTTCAAAGAACGTCAAAAACGATGAAAAATGATAATTTCCCAATTTTGTAAGTGGTCGTTTCTTGTATTTTTTTTAAATACGACAAGAACGAACACTTTCTCATATTTTAAACTGGTTGTTCTTTAAAAAAGTAAAAAAAGTCATGTAAAAAGGTCGAGCTAAGTCGAGCTTTTTGCTCAACAAATTTTGTCATACACCCTGGAATTAAATTTGAGTCGTTTTTGTGACCGGAAAAAGGGGCATATAAAAATCTTCAAAACTGGTAATTTTTGAAAAACATTCGCTAGATACCGTGCATTTTTTTTTATTATTATGGGTTCAGACTATTTGGTCTAATTTTAAATTCTCGTTCTGCACAATTTCGGGTTGTAAGTACATCACACAAAAAAATTACTCCTTCTTTCATGTTTCATGAATTTTATGCGTAAAAGATGTGGAAAAAATTGTAAAAATTTGCTCTGAAAAACCTTGGAAATTCGAGGAAAATCATTTCTGAAATATTTTGGACACTCTGAACACCAACAAAAATGTAAACCAAAACAGTGAAAAACCTCCATTACTAAATATATTTCAATTCCAAACACAGATAATTTTCATTACGAAATTAAAAATTTTTTAGAAAATGATGAATTTAAAATTCCAACTAAAAATTCTAATAATAATAAAGCCAAATTACTAGGTGGTTAATATTTGAAAAATGAATTCGTCAACATAATTATGCTGTTTAAAAATAATACAAATTGTACTGCCCTTTTTCAACATTCTAATAATACTAGACACGTTTTCGATTTTTATAATGCAAAAATTTTTTAATTTGAAAAAATAATTTAAAAAGAAAAATATTTTAAAATTATCTTTATAAATCAAACACCAAACACTATCAATTTAATAAGACTAATTTATCTAGTTTTAACGAAATTTATCGGCTAGTAATTAAAAAATGTTCATGTTTTTTTCTGTTCGTATTTTAATTTAGCTGGAGAAGACAATTGATATTGTCTAACGTTCATTTTATTGTATGTAAGAGAAGGTGGGGCAGGATGCAAATTGGCTTATTATCATCAGTGATGTGATTGAAAATTTTTTTCTGAGCAATTGGTGGGTGGGTATCCATTCGACACAAAACAGAAACAAATTACAGACCTGACGGATTGCTTGTCTATGAGTTATTATCAATAATGTGATTTTACGTGATTTTCGTAAAATTATTGAAATTTGATTTTTGTGAAATACCATGTTTTCAAGTTTTGAAAAAAAATTCAGGCAATTTTTTTTTGTAATCTACATCCAATTACCTATCGAATGATGTAGGTACTCGTATTTGGTTGGTATTTTCCCCATATTTTCTTCCCAGTACATTACGTTGAAGGAAAATAGTGCCAGAGTGGGGCAAGATGCAAATTAAAAATGGGGCCGGATACAAACATTGTTTTTAAGTATGAATTTTTCGAAAAAGTCACATACGGTACGATGGTTCTCAATTGATATTTTTGTGATATTTTTTCCAGGATATCACATTTTTGCTTAAATTTTCAGATAAAATATCAAAAATATCAAGAGTTTGCCTAAAAAATCAGAAAATCAATCAAAGCAGCATAAATTATGAATATAAAGGTTTTAGAACTCCTCTTTTAAAAAGTTACGCTTCTATTTAAATATGTAGTATCCACCTCAAATGTACTTACTTGAGTAAATTTTACAAAAAAAATTCGTGATTTTTCATTATGTCTTCACATGTTTGCATCTTGGCCCATGGCATTTTGCAAGATGCAAAAAAAAGTGAAAAAAGTTTCAAAAAATTCTGTAGGGTTGAGGTATGTGTATGTACCATGGAATTTTTTTCAGCGAAATGAAAGGTAAATGCTTGAACTTTAATTTGTTGCAAGAATCAGACAATTTGGCCAATTTGAATAGATTTGACAGAACATTTGGACTAGGTTGGTGCATCCTGCCCTACCTTCCCTTATTATTTTCTTATAATTTTGCGTGAAAAATTAAAATTCTATTCGTTTTTCAAATTCAAAATAAAAACAAAAAACTTTTAGTCTAAATCAAAAATTTTCCTATTTTTAGCCCCTCTCTTCTCCTCTTCCTCTTTCTCCTCCTTCTCTTTAAATAGAAATCTTCTCCAATAATTTTTTCAATTTGTAAATTTTAAAAGAAAGACGTAGACGTTTCAAGTGCTGATATTTAAAAATAAAATTGAAAAAATAAAGAACAATAAAATAAAAAACAACACTCGCAAGAAAAAATCTCTTCTAAGCACTTTTGGTTATATCGTTAAAGAAAAACAAATCGTTAAATGATTTACTTCGATACGCATAACGATATGAAAATAATCTTTAAAAAAAACATTGAAAAGAAACCATCGAGAACCATTTAAAGTTTCTATGGTCAGTTTTGGTTAACGGGTCATTTAAGTCTGAAACAGTTGAAAATATCTGTGCCCGCGAACTTATTTATATTATAAAAATCATCGGTCAAATAACAATTTTTTTCGCTGTTATTATTTCAGATATTCAAATAAAAATTGAATTATCGAAAAACTTATCGTATCGAAAGGACCCGGAACGTTACATCGGATAAGATCACCCTACTGCGACGTACCTAATTCTTATATCACTGGTAAGTTGAATCGTTTTTATACGTAGACTGAAAAATCCGTATATTTTTCGTCATTCATCATCTTACATGTAGTTTTTCGTTAATTTGGAAATTTTTTCAATAAACTAAACGCGTAACCTAATTAACTTTCAACTTTGTTGTTCGGCACGAAGAAAAATTTTTCAATTTATTGCCATCTCTAGTGCAAGTTAATGTGTAAAAAAAACACACACCAAGTTTCGCAGCTATAAATCATTATGTGATTTATAGAGGTTACATTTATTCCCTAATATATATCGTTATATCTCTTGCGGAAAACTTAAGTTTTATTAATATCATCTACAGGCTATACAGAGTGGACTTACCATTTTTTGCAGATGTAACATTTGCATTTAACTGCTTTCAGGGTCATTTTCCGCATAAGCAATATCGCTTAATATTAAAAACAAAAAACAAAGAAGAAATAACAAACTGCTCTATCTTTTCTTAAATTGATTTTGATTCTTTTTCTATGGTCAGTTTAATATGAATACCAATAGATTTCAATTTATTAGGTATTCTTTATTGCTATTTTTCCCCATAAATTTTTTTCTCTTTTTTTTATTATAAATTATAAAATACGAATAGTATTTGAAAATTCGTAAGTACCAATCGTGGTCGGTGCGACGAGTTGTACGATAATTTTTATCGAGTACCTTAGAACAATAAGGACTACTTTTAATATAAAATTGCATGATTTAACGCCTTAATAAGGGTAACGTGCGGTGCTGTAGATCTACACTCTTGATGAATTAATTCAACCGGATAAGTATTATAAGTTGCTTCGCGGCAGGAGTTGGAAGTCGGTGTAAAAGGGACAACTGTCGTTTTACATTTTGATATCACGCTGAACAATTATGTTTTTTTGAACCGCGACCATTGTGAAGAAGTTACAAATATAGGGGGTGTGAATAGCTTGACGCGGTGGCTTCGATAAAAAAAATTCGGAAAAAATCCCATCAAGCGAACGTTTAGTTTATTAGGGTTACGAGAGGGGGTAAACCATTTAAGGCCAAATCAGAACCAATATTGATTAAAGCATCGGAATGGAGTCGGTTTCATTAAGTAAACTGTTCAAATTTGCTATCATATCACCCTGCTGATTCTTCCCTTTACGTGTTCTTGAAAAATATACAGCCAGTCGAACGGAACACGGATATCTATTGAGATTCAAAGGAAGCCATTTACTTCGCTCGTCCCCATTCTACGTGTTTATCTGCGGTGGTCATTCTTATTCTTACTTCGCTCATTCGGTTGTTACACGCATAACCAACAGCAACGTCACCTTAACTAGTAGTCAATCTGATTATCTTGCCCATGACCGGAATTTATTATTGAACTAAATGGATCCTTTTTTCCTTAGCTTATATCGAATGCTGATACAATTTGACACCAGCCTCGAGAAAAATTAATAACTTTCACGTTTTCGTCACTCCGACCGTAGTGTACGTTGCGTTTTGTGTGAATTCTTTTATGATCCGAGGTATTGTCTTTTTTTGTCGTCTTTTTATTAAGTTGATGTATGAAATTGCTCTTGTTATATCGTTTCGGTACGTTTATACGGGGTGTCATTGGAAAAAGGGGTGCTAGATTTTATACGTGAATAACTGAATAACTAAATGTATAGGTATTTCTGTTTTGGTTTTAGTTTTTCATTGTTCTGTTGTGTTTATTCAATCATTGCTCCAACGAATTCGTTTTGAGATAGTAAATTGGAAGAATTTTACATTTTAAATCTAAATTGTCACAGGCATGAAACAGAGCCACCTTTTTTAGTGAGTTGTGCCCTATTTTCAGGGTTGGTCACTAAAAGTCCCTTTTTTGGCCAAAAGGTCACTATCGGTCCCTTTTTTCATTCAAACGGCCTTCCGCTCTTGCATAATATTTAAAAAATACTAAATTTCTAAAAAAAATACTAGCTTATTTTTTAGACCTCGTAATTTTTAGATGCAGAATATTACGATTTTTTTCAGTAAAAACTTATTTTAGACGGAAGTTACAAAATTATAAATGTATTATTATAAAAAAAAGTTTATTATTTTTTTCAGTTATTTGAAGCATATTCTAAAACTCGTAGCTTCAAGTAAAGATTTACTCAATAAAAAAAATTTTCAGAAAAAAAAGTATTTTCAGCGCTATTGCAGAGAGAAATACAGTTTGAGTTATGATTTTTTGGGAGGGAGGGAGGGAGGGAGGGAGGGAGGGATGTATTTATTTATGAAAAAAATTGAAAAATTGGTCACTGTTTTCGAAAAATAGATCACTTTTTGCCTCATAAAAAGTCACTAAAGTCACTATTTTCCCCCAAAATCTGTGTTTCATGCCTGTTGTCAAAAAGAGGGGAAAATAAATCGGAAAAATCGAAAAAATCACATACCTTGAATCAGGGTGAGTGAGGAGGGGTTCCAAAAAATTGGACCTCTGAAAAACGTATAAAATTTGATGTACCTATGCCTTTATGAACACTATAGGGCCTAACAACTCAAAGAGAAAAATCGGACAGTATTTGGCAAAATCGATCAATTTTCGAAAAATATCTACAAAATTCTGAAAATAATTATCTAATTTCCCAAAAATTTGGGGAATTTTTTAAAGTACCTAAGTAATTGAAAATTCTCTACACAAAAAAAGAGAAAAATTGAAACGATATTAATTAGAATAATTGAAGTTCGGCAAAAATTTTGAAATTGAAATATATCCTCTGATGATCCATATTTCGTATATATTCAACAGAATGTTTCAAACTTTCGATTATGATTTGATGAAGTTTTTAAAATTTGAAACATTTTTCCAGCGTGTTATGGAAATAAAATTTAATTCGGTTCAATTTTACATTTGAATTGAAAAAATACGTTGGAAATCAAAAACGATTTTTTTTAAATTATAATATGTAGGTATTTTAAAAAATGTTTAGATGGCATAAATTTGGCAGACGATATAATCATTAGAGCAGCAGTCCATTTTGTCCAATCAAAAATCGATGAGGCAGTCCATTTACAATCCTGTGAAAGAAGAACCTCTTAAATTCATGAGAAAGCAACCCGACCTGGCTTTTCTAAAACCGAATTTCACAATTTCCAGCTGTTTTGAAGCTTTCAGAAAAATTTCGTTCATTTTAAAACTAAATTTCAATATAATCGAAACAATTCTTTTGAATTATGAGCCTAAAAATCGTGATGAAAATGGATTTTTTTTGTTAAATTTTCAAAATTACTCTCATTTATAAATCAGTGAAAATTATCATAAATCAAACGAAAACAATCAGAATTGCAGCACAGTAATAAATCAGTGAAAAATTTCACTGAAAGCAAAGAGTGGAAAAAAATTGGTGGAAAATCAGTAAAATCTTTGAAATTCGCTGAAAATCAAAGAATTTTGCTGATTTTTTTCACTGATTCAAAATGAGGGAGTAAGTAAGAACTCAAATTTTAGTTGCTCAGTTAAAAGTCCAAGTTTTTTTTGAAAAAATTCGTAAATGGTACTGGAGGAAATCAAAATCTCGTTCTAGAGGTAATTGAGGATCTATTGTTCATTAATTAGTTGGAAAAGTATTTTTTTAGAAAGTCACATTGCTCTAAGAAATTACGATTTCTAAATTTTCAAGAATTTTCCAAGAAGTATAATTAGCATCTATAACATTTTAGTCCCTGTGTTTTAGATTAAGTTTTTTTTTTTTTTCAAAAATCCAACTTTTTATAGAAATGTGTGCCAGGTATTTCAACTAATTCATTTGTGAGATAAAATAAAGTAGTATGGTTCTGATTCTGAAAACGATTATTTAATGATTTTGAATAATGAGAAAAACTACCTTCCTCATAAATTCAACCAAAAGTCAAAGAATTTTACCTCATTTTTTTTTTACGAATTATAATCACCTAGTTACTAAAGAAACCATCATTGTGGGTTTTTAGTTCTGCAGGAAGCGGGGGGGGGGGGGGGTATTTTAGCGAAATGCAGTCGAAATATTTAATTCCATGGACTTACTTTATCAACAATGTTCAGTAGTATGAACAAAACTTTAAAAACAGAATTCAAAATTCAAACTACCATTTGAAATTTTATAAAAATAATCCTGCAAATTTTTATTTTTATGCTGTTTTGAAACCAGTTATTTTCGAATGAGTCATCCCCCCCCCCACGGATTATGGGCCAAAATCTAAAAAACATTACAAAATGTGTAGTGGTATGTTTTCAAATTCGCTGGTGAAGAATATCAAAACTTTTATTTGTTGGTTCAGTCCTTTGCAAGCTCCCCTATACCCCATTCCATACTTTCTCATTTCTGAATCAGTGAAATTCATAAAAAAAATCACTGAAAAACAGTCAGAATTGCAGCTCAGTAAAATCAGTGAAAATTGTTTTGCTGAAAGCAAATCAGTGAAAAAAAAATCATTGGAAATCAGTGAAAATTCACTGAAAACTCAGTGATATTTATGAAATTTACTGAGAAATCTGTGAAATTCTTTGAATATCAGTGAAAAATCGCTAAAAATCCGCGAATTTCACTGATTTTTCCTATGGTGCAATTCTGACTGTTTATCAGTGATTTTTCACTGATTCGGAATGAGAGAGTGGATTGAAGGCCAAAATTAAAATTTTGAATAATAATAAAAAAATTTTATGATGCATGTTGGAGTAGATAGGGATTCGATTCGGTTAATTTTTCCGATTTGACCCCCTCCACGCCTCTCATTATTTTAGGACAAATCGTTCGAGTCACGTGTTAGTTCTACTAAGCCTCTACTCAAATACAAATGTAGCTTTTGAAAACAAAATTAACATTAAGAACTGAAAAATAATGTATAATGTCTAATTTCAGTTTTAATTTTTCCAGCAGTTTGTAAGTGTCATTTTTTACTGTTTTTGTTGGAGTTCAGTTTTTTTTTCAATTCTTAGTTTCAGTTTCATTTTTCTATCGATTTTTATTTTCACGGAGGCTCTCCGGTGAGATCATTGGGGGGGGGGGAGAGAACTCAAATGTTACGACTAATTTTTGAAAAAACTATCATTAAAAAGATCAAATATTTTACATTTTGTAAGTATGCTGGTTTTTTAATTTTCAAAAAAGTATTAACTCAATGGAATTAAATAAAGCTCACTTTCTGAATTTTTTTCTACTCTAAGATGTTGTAACGGCGAATTCATCCTCCCCTCGATTCGCCCTTCCTGGACATTTTAGTATGTTATTTACTGGACTATTATGAACAGAAAACACAAAAAAGTCAGGTTAGAATTTTTTCAGGGTTTGGTATATTTTTTTCCTAATCTGACTGGGTTATTAGGTGAATGGACGAAGATGCATATTTCATTGTCCTAATTTCAATTTTTAGTTCCAATTTTGTTAGAAAGTAGTTTTAAAAATCCAGAATAAGAAAAATAGGGTTGTGCGTAAAATTCTATAATTTTTGTTTGAATTAGTTTTGAACTGAAGTAATACGAATGTTTTTGGACACCCTGTACACCGGGTTTTTAACATACGTTACCTATTCCTATGTACATCTACATATTTACTTACATACTTCTCATTTAGCAAAGTACAGGTGTTTTCTATTCACATTCAATAGGTATTAAAATGCAACTTATTCGACTTTAATGTACCTCACGAAGCATATCTATTCATCACAAGGCGTTTGAACCAGAACTGGGAAAAAAGACGGAAGAAAAAGTTTGAAAACCTTACAACTCGTGGAATGTTTGATTTAAAAATCAAATCAAACTCTTGATTGGTTTTTCATCGTACGCGAATATACAAGTATTTGGGATACTATGAGACCGGCTATTAATCTTGCGGTGTTTTTCTAGCCCCCACACACTAACACATCGATAAAAAATAGATTTCAACTTTTTGCCGGCGCAAAGAATGCGAAGGCAGTTAACAAAAGCAAATTAGAAGAGAAAAGAAGAGGCAGAGAAGAGTCTTTTATATAAAATAGGGGCGTTTTTTGGAGTTTGCGTCCGTGATTCGATTACGTTTAGTGCGTAATTCAACGTCTGTAGACGAGCAACCAGGGAATTTAACAGTGATAGACCTCCGGATACAAACAGGCTTTAATGATCGCATGAATTTCTTCTATCACGGTCACTTCAATCACATAAAAAGAAAAACGCTGAAAGCTTCGGCTATTCGTGCTACACAAAGCATTCTTTTCTGATCGGTTTATTTTTTCTTACATTCTGCGCGGCTTTATTTTTCTATATTTTTATATCACAATAAAAACCAATTTAGATGTCGAGTACGAGCGTATCTGTATGATTTTTTCATCCCGGCACCAGCGATACGGTCGTAACGACAACGACGTTAAATAAACCTACAAATAGGTATACATAAAGGTGTTATAGATTTCAATGTGTACGATTAAACGTGTGCTGTCGAGGAAGTACTACTATACGCAACATTGTCTATTTTGTCCTAAGTATGATATATGATATGTTTCTATTCCACCCTCGTCGACCAAATATAGGGGTATCGTTGCACCCTAACTAGACGACGCAGCGCGGTATTTAATCAGAAAGTTATTTTATCCCACGAATTAACATTCTTTTACAAACAATCGAATTTGTACCGCAAATCTTCGCCAATTGAAATGTGAAGGGTTAGTCGTGTAAAAGTTTAATCCTTTAAAGGCTGACATCTTGTGATAAGAAATCATCGAAAATATTTTCCTCGGGTAAAAATTTACCGCGGAAAAAAATAATTCGAAATAATAATCGTAATGATAAGTAGGCAATACGTAATAGTTTTATTCGCATGAAATTACCCTCGTTTCGGACTAAATATTATATCCGATCATTTGGGTCGTTACTCGTTTAACGCATAAATGAAAATGGAAAAAGAGCTAGACTTTTTGTCATTTAGAATATTCGTCCTTTATATTAGGAATAAATTTTTACGAGCACTTTAAAAATTTTATAAACGCCTTATCTTCTTTGCGCAGGGTTGCCATTAATGAAATTTAATTTTTGCCTTAGTATGCTGCTTATTTTAACGAATTTGGTAAACATTGCACTAATTGCATACGCTAACCATGTTGCCTTTTGCAATTTTACGAATAGAGTAATTTTTCAGCTGGTTTATTTCAAATTATGACCGCGATGTCATCTTGGTCCTACCAGAAGTTTTTCTCGCTGGATCAAGCGTATTAGGTTTCAAATGTGAGGATATTTAGAAGAAAGCAAGGGTTAAAATGTTGAATGGTTAAAGCTCGGAGTAGTGATTCAATTTTTATTTCTTTTTCGTTCTCGTTTTTAGCCCAAACTGAGAAAGACTCGTATATGGATATTTTCATTTTCTTATAGTGGATTATACATTTTTGAGCTCTTGGTCAGTGACTAGGTACTTGGATTCGGGGAAATTTGCCGTAATCATGAAATTCACATTCGTCGAAAAATACTAAGTACATATAATTTTGTGACTTTTTATTAAAATGACAAAAATTTTTTTATAAATTAAAAAAAAAAAAGTTCTGATTTATTTGGCATTGGAATGTTTTCTCACTTAGGTAATTTCATTTTCGAATTCTTCTGCTTATCTATAATTTTATCATTTTATTATTTTTTTTTAAAGATCGAAAAAATGATTATTTAAATAAAAAGTAAAATATCAGCCGAATTTATGATTTTATCTATGAACAAAAAAACAAACAAAAGAAGAATGTGTGTTGAGGAATAATAAATTTTACATATGGCTGATGGCTCGAAACCTTTTTCAAAAATTTTCATAGATGATTCATGGAATCGTTCCATAGTTTGAATCAACAATTGACAAAAAAATCAAAATCGAAAGAAAATGAAATGAATTTGCTGAACTGTTTTTCATTTCATACCTATGTGCCTAAAGTATCGGTGAGAAAGGGAGTGGGGGGGGGGTGCATCCGCACCAGGCCTGTATTTTTTGAGCTTGTTGAAAATTCGCAAAAAATCCGATCTGTCTTCGAAAGATTTGGCAAATACCTGGAAAAATTAGTTCATTTTCCAAGAAACTGAAAACTTTCTTTTAAAGAATCAAAAATCGGTGGAAAAGTTGATCAGGGTACCCAAAATTTGGAAAATTGACAAATTTTCTTGGATTTTAATTTAATTTGATGTAATTTTACATTTGATTTGAAAAAATATTGTTGTAAAAAAGTTTTTTTTTTTGCTAAATTGCAATTTACTCGAGCAGTATTTTTAAAATAAATTCAGTAAAAATTGGATGCTATGTATTCGTAATGTTTTGAATACAGAGGAAAGGAGTGTGAATTTTTAAATTTTTTTTAAAGGGGGCTTGCAAATTTTTGTATTGAAATCCATGCTCTTTCTCGTTGATTGAATTTGCGTATAATTTTTGTTCAGGAAAAAAATGAAGTAGTACATGCTTTATTCCGACTTTTTTTTTTACATTTCAGTGAAATTATAGGGCATAAACCATCGCAATAAGGATAACTTTTATGACTTTTTATGGAAATCAAGATAAGTACTGTTTTTAACATTTTTTTTGAGATACTTTTCAATTTTTTGTCAAAATATGACTGAGGACGAACCAAAGTTGATGACAATCAGATCGAAAATTAATTATTTTTTGCACAATTTTCAATCGAACTTTCAAAGAATAGGAAATTTTTCAAGGTAGATTCTTTTTCGTTCGGTATTTGATTAATTCGAAATTCAGAAGATATTTTTTGAATTTTTTCCATTAAAAAGAATGTACATTTTACACATTTTTCCGATTGAAACTGCAATTTTTTGAAGAAAAAGGTGCTCAAATTTTGACTTGAATAGTCTCATTTTCCTGACTAAAAAGCAATTCTGTGATTTTTGGGAAGGAGAGAGTTACCGTATTTCGAACTGGCCCCGAATCAAATTTATAATATCAGATTAGAAATGATGAAAAGTCAAAAAATTATACTTACTTACTAGATTTGTTCTTTTATTTCTTCAACATTTTTTTCTTAGAAAATCATAAAATCGTAAACTCCATATTATCTATAAATCATCGATCTAATTTGATCTTGAAATAATATTGAGGGCAACGGGAGAGGGGAGAGGGGAGTGGATAATTCGCTGTCGATAATTTTTTGAATAAAAGATATCCATATTAAGATAATTTCAAATTTAAATTTTTCATGGAAAATTGAAAAAAAAAACACGAGAAAAGTACCCTTTCAAAGGCAATTTTGAAAAGTGAATTAATGTTTAAAAATAGACATCAGTGGTATTTTTGAGTGAAAATATTCCTCGGTATCTGTTTAAACAATTTTTAGTAAAATTTTTTAATTTTTTGAAACAATTAAAAAAAAATTAAGATACTAGTCAGATGTGAAAAAATTTTGGGGAGAAGTAGATAAAGATCGAGTCAAAGAAATAAAAAGTTAACCAGATTTTTCTGAGACCTAGTTCTAGATGAAGGTAGCCTTAATATGACATCAGTAATAGACCGACATTTCTATAAGTAAATTAACCTATTCATGTTCAGAAGCTTGATTAGTTATGTTAGGCTTCGAAAAATGAAACCTTTGGTATTATCAACTTAAATTATTAAGTTCATGAAGGAGAATTAAACCGTGAAAGTGGCAACTAATTGAAATCAAATCTCTGAAAACGAAATTACAGAGGATAAGAAACGATGGCCTGAAAACAGGAGAAATTTCGAATCCAAAAAATTGATTGAAGGCACGCTTGGGCCGGATTTCCAAAGAATCTCAAAATTCGTATTTTTGATTTACATCCACTCTCATAACGGATTTTGGATTTGAAACCTTATTTTTTTTCAAAATTCTTTATTTAAAACTTCAGAAATTTTTGTGTTACGTGATCTGGTGACCAGTGTTCAGGCTTCAGGGTATCATGGCATTTTGTTTCGTAGTCATGTCATGCCATATCGAATTATGCCGGGTGTCCGAAAAATTCTAGCACCCCCCCCCCCCTAGTTTCATCTGTTTGTAAACAGAACGAGAAACAAAATATTTTTTTGTTATAAAAATGTAAATTTGCTTCATTTTATTACATAATAAAGTCTTACTATTAAATTAAAATATGTAAACCAAAATTACATAATTTTAAACATTAATTTTTTTCCATTATTTTTACCTCGATTTTAGATTTCCAGGCATGAAACAGAGTCACCTTTTTTTAGTGACTTGTCCCCTATTTTCAGGATTAGTCACTAAAAGTCCCTTTTTTGGTCAAAAGGTCACTATTGGTCCCTTTTTTCACTCTAAAGTCACTTTTTTCATTCAAACGGCCTTCCGCTCTTGCATAAAATTAAAAAAATACTAGCTTATTTTCTAGAACTTGTAATTTTTAGATGCAGAATATTACGATTTTTTTCATATTTTTCAGAAAAAAAGTATTTTTAGCACTATCGGAGAGAGAAATACAGTTTGAGTTATGAATATTTTTTTTTTGGGGGGGGGGATATTTATTTATGAAAAAAAATTGAAAAATTGGTCACTTTTTTCGAAAAATGGGTCATTTTTTGCCTCATAAAAAGTCACTAAAGTCACTATTTTCCCCCAAAATCTGTGTTTCATGCTTGGATTTCGGATTTAAAATTTGTTTTCTGAAAGGATTTTTGATTTAAAATCCGTTTTTGCAGAGGATTTCAAAATTCAGATTTGAAATCCTTTCGTCCCGAATTTTATCCAACCCTGGTACATAGTAGAAAAGCTCACATTTAAAGGTGAATTCAATTTTTTTTTGAAATTAAAAAAAAAATTTAAAGACACGATCTTTAAGTATCTACATAAATAATAGAAATGATTTGTATGCATGTGGTGTTTTTTTTAGTAATTTTTCATACGCGGTTATGCACATTACGAAACAAGTGTAGGTACCCCACAAAGAAACCACCCCGGCATAATTGGTAAAAATTAAATAAACGCGAAACAAAAAATCTCCGAAAAATAAGACATGTGACGAATAAAAATGTCGTAGCGTTAAATCGTTTTTATGCCGCCGCAACAATCATCCGCATTGAAACGGAAACAAAAAGGAATAAACGGCATTTGTTATGATCGCTTGATTAAGTGATTTAGAAAAAGGGAATGTAAAAAAAAAGAAGAGAGAGGACTGCATTACTATATAAAAGGAAAAGTTGGCGTAATAGGATGCGGTATAGAAAAGGGCGAAACTTCCTAACTACTAGCATGTTTATCTCATGATTCACCTTTTCCTTTAGTTTTTCTTGAACGTGCTAAGTAGTGTTACTTTTTTCGCGCCTTTAACCCGCTTTGCAGGCGAAGACGCTCAATTAGCGTCAATCTGCGAGAACATCTTACGCATTTAAAATAAACATTAATCAGTCGTCGTGCGTATTGAGTATGCAGTTACCACGTAGTCTCGTTATATGTAGATAGGCTTTCTCGGACGTAGATCTCGTAATTAAAGAACGGTTGGAATTTTTTTCCCCTGGAAAAAAAAAGAGCTCAATGTATTTGTATTATGTACCTTGTGATCGGGAGTATTTTGGTTGAATTTAATAAGGCTATTTCTGCGGAAGACCCCTTTTGGAATGTTTCCAAAAGAATAGTGTTTTATGCTTCGCGTATGTACTGGAGACCTGCGGTACCTTGTATTCACTATAACGTTCGCACATGCCAGAACAGTTATCTCTTTCGTTTAGATTAGACACACGACTGCGACTATTTTACAGTTTCGTTGGTCATTTAACTACCTGACTGGAAAACATTTATTTTATTTCTTCCCGCATTTGTATGAAAAAGCCAAAAGGAAAACCTTTTCCTTAGCCTTTTTCCTGTATTAATTATTTACCCAACGGATGTATAAATTAAATAGGTTTTTTGTGGTGTCTGTTTTACCCTTCAAAAGAGTTATCAACCGGTGTCGTATCATGATGTTGTAAGTACATTCGTATGGAAAATTTTAACCGAAAAAAGTTTCAGGGAAGTAATCTTATCGAAATTTTGTACTTTGCGAACCAGTTGAGATTAATATGTAATGCAGCGAAAAAAAAAAACAGTAAAAAAATAGACCGATTGGAGATGCTGTTTGATCTCTGCTGCGTTTAAATGGCAGTGCTGGTGCAGTTTATTCGCTCCTAACCCGATCCTTTTTATTTTCTCCTCTTTGCGCCCATACAAGCCCAATCTCGTCTATTTTATGTCTGCTTTATAAATGCGCTTTGTAAATAACCACAGTTATCTCGGTATTCCATTTTATTGTCATCCCCTGCTTGTTTTTGTTTTTGTATCTTGTCCTTCTTTTTTCCCTCGATATTTTCCTTTAAATATATAAAATACTTGCTTCATTTAATAGGCTTTCTATAAATCTTTTCGGGTTCTTATCGATGCTCGAGTCTCGATGCATTTTTTAAAATCAGTGAGTTCAAGGTTTTCTTCACGTTGGTCAGAATTTTTTGAATATAGGTGATTTTTGGTGTAGTGAATGACCAGTCTCGAGATTTGATTGTAACATTAACCAAGAATTACCACGAACTACTAAAAAAAAGTTTGATAAAACTTGTTACGGTACCTATTTCTAAAATTGAAGGGATAAATTAATTTTCTAAAAAATTCTTGATAAAATATAATCGTGAGAATGGATGGTACTTTAAAAATTGGACAAATTTTATTCTGATGATTCGAAGTGTAAGAATCGAAAAAATTCTATCAAAATTAAAGTGCTCTATATAGCAAAACCTTTGTACTACACGATTTTTCGTCTAACGCCAAAATTGAAGGATTGAAGGGGCTAAGTAAAATTTAAGGCACCTGAAACAATTTGTGAAATTTGTGAATTTTTGAACTTATTTAAAAAACAAGAAAAAAATATCCATTCTTAGCTTTTGAGTTACTTCCTTCAATTTTCATGATCGAGTGATCAAAAACATTTTCAATGCAAATGTTCTCAAAACTTCATTTTTATCCTTTGATTTAAAGGGTGGACAACAATTGAACGATTTCTTCTCTTAAAAATAGAAGGTAAATTAGGGAAAGGGAGTTCTTAACAAATTGGAAAATTCTCTCCAGAGAGTCCATGCAATTTCTGAAAAACCAGGAGAGTCGTGAAATTTCGTCAAAAGTAAACATTTTTTAAAAAGCATAAACTTTCATCTTAAAAATTTAAATATTTTCGTATCGTATTACTTAAAAAAATAAATTTGTTCAAAATTTCAAAATTTAATTTTTTTAAATTTTTTTCTTTGCTACTTTCGGTTTTATTTGTATTTTTTATCTACTTCGTACATATTTTGAAACACAGAAATTTGTGGTCAATATTCTTGTATACATTATGAGATACTTAATCTACAATTTCCACCTTATGATTTTCAGAAAAAAATTTCAAAAAAACGTTGGTAACAATCAGCACGTTGTATTTTTCCCAATGGACGAGGGTGGGGGAGGGGAGATTCAAAAAAATGAAAAATTGATTTGATAGAACCAAATTTTTTGTAAAATGATGGACGTTTTTCAAAATTTTGTAGAATTTGTTATTCTTTTTTTCGCAGAAAACTTTCTTTCTCTCTAAATTTGAATCAGTCAAAAATGCCAAAATTGACTGATGAAATAAAGAAAATCAAGTCACTGAAAATCAGTCAAATTCCACTGATTCTCCTGTTAATCATTGACATTTTAATGCCAATCAGTGAAAAATTACTGATTCAAATAGTGAATTTTCATTATTGAATCAGTAAACATTAATTTAACTGATTGAAATCAGTCAAAATTTACTGATTCAATCAGTGAATTTTTATTATTGAATCCATGAATCAGTAAAAATAAAATTTTACTGATTCAATAATGAAAATTCACCGATTGAATCAGTAAATTTTTTCACTGATTCCTGCAGTGGCTCAATTTTGTCGATTTAAATCAGTCAATTTGGACTGATTCAAATTAAGAGAGTTGTTTCAACTGATGTCTGTTTGATTATGTCACTGTTGGAAGTACGTCGAGTTGTGACTTTTTTTCAATTTAAACTTTTTAAAAATTAAGAATACGTGGAAGGTGGAACAGAAATTGACTTTTTTTTTGTAAAATTTGCCTTGGGATAAACCTACCCTCTTCTAGAGTGAATGGAAACCCTTTGGGAAAAAGAAATAGATTTGTGAAACTTGAATCAATTTTTGAGGCAAATCCCTTCTTCTCTCCACCATATATAATGTTTGGAAAATTTGGGAAAAATTCAGCAGAAACCAAATGCAAAGAGATGAAGTTAAATTTATGATTTACAGCTTTAAAAAAAAATTATAAATTTTGGCTTCTGCCTTGGATTTGCTAACTTAATATGACTAGTTTTTATTTAACTTTCAGTTTTTTTCCAAAATGCGAAATTTTCGACTTTTGGCTTTTAACTTTCAGCTTTTGTGTAATTTTTGTTACATTTATTTTTCATTTATTTCAACTTCTTCTGAAGGTCTGAATGCAAAATTAAAATAATCACAAGAGGCAAGACGTGAGTTCAAGTCCAAATACGAAAATTGGGCCTCATAAAAGTCATATTTAATGCAACTTCAAAAGAACCTGATAACAATTGAACCACATATTGCAGAAACCGCGTAAGTCACTTTTTTGAAATTTTGAGAATACAACAAAAAACTGATTGTACTGGATATGAAATTTTTTGGGAAAAATGAATTGCGCCATCTAAAGACCATAAAAAAAGGAAACTTTTTGTAAAAAAACTTTTTTTCAAAGGTCCTCCTTTTGTACAGACGCGTTCAAAAATCGTCGACTTACGCGGTTTCTGCACTCCATTACATTAATGGTGAATTTTTGTAAACGAGTCTATCACGTAAATAAGACCTCGAGCACATCCAGGGGGCCTTAAATACTAAAATTTACACTTTTATGACCTCACACTCGGACTCATTCACGTAAAAATTATCAGCAGGAAATCTCAATTTTTTCAGGTACAATACGCGTTGTCCTAAAAAATTATCTCTACTTTTGATTAGCTTGGTTGCAATATTTTATCGACTCTCTGCAGAGAACGTCATAAAACCTGCACTTACACGTCCTTTCTGCACCAAACCAAAAAGACAGCGCCTCAGAGGAACCAAAATCCCGCGAAACATGAGTTTTGGTTTTTTTGGCGACTTACGCGGTTTTCTGCAATATGTGGTAACAATTACACTTATCTCCTCTTCTTTTTTTGTCTTGGCATTTCCCTGCATTTAAAATCTGATTTTATTCAGAAAGTTTGAAAATTTATCAAGAAAGTTTGAAAAAAATGTATTTTAAAAATCTTACAGGTAAATGTTTTTACCAAACAAAAATCATTAAGGTTATATAAATATTGAATAAATTTTGAGCTTCAAATTTTAACTTTCATTTCACTTCTGGTCCCTTGGAAAAAGTAAAAATTCGTGTAAAAATCTTATTAAAATTTTGCTTTTTGATTATGAGATTTTGTTCAACACAATCTTAAAACATGGTTCTAAAAAAACTTTTAAAAATTGGTTTGGTCTGGAAAATCTATACTTGAAAATCTCAGGAGGAAGCAACTACTTCGACTAGAAAGCCATTATCGAAGAAAAAAATAGGTAAGCATTGCTTGAGAGCAAAAGCTTTTATTCATGAATATCTGTTGAAGATGACTGAATATGTGAGATAATCATTTTTTTGTATAATTGATGACTTTTTATTAAAATGTCAGGAATTCAAGTCTTTTTTTTCCTTTTTCTGATTTTAAAATTACAAGCAATTCTAATAAATTGACGTTGACAAGTGAAAATCAAATTTGACATTTCTGCAATAAATACATATTTTCAGACTTCAGTTTCTAAATTGCCAAGTAGATACGTAATTTCAAAATGAATAAATGGCATTATGTCAACGAACTTACAAATTCGCTAAAATTTGATCACATATTTTTTAGATTGACCCCCAGCACTGTAACATAATTATCCATGTTAAAATCATCATAACTACAAAAATTTTCCAAAATTCAAAAAATAACTTGAGCACCTAAAATTTTGACTTGGGAAATATTTTTTATGTCCTTTCAATTTGTCTCCGTCTGGGCACAATTTTTTTTTGCTTTGATATTGTTTGAATATTTTCCTTATTAGAATAACAACTTCTTGGAATTTTGCAAAAAAATTTTTTGATACTTTCAATTTCTATAGACATGGGCGAAATTTTTTTCAAATTTAAAATTTTCTGTGCATGATCATTTAATTACATTCGTATTTGATTTTTGATAAACTTTCTTTCTTACCGATTTTTTAGGCCTTTTAGTTTTGTTTTGAGGTAAAAAATTATTGAATCGAATTTTTTGGGGTTTTCAAAATGCTATTTATTTTCGTAACCAGAAAATTAATTATGGTACCTTCCTTCCTGCCTACCTACCTTCACTTCCTCCTAAACTTTCCCTTCAATTTTTCGATAGGCAGCCACATTCGTTTAACTGTCTTCTAGGCGGTACTTAAGTACGTCAGGCAACCGAATGATCATCAAAATCTCGTGGTCAGATACGAATTCACTAGGTATCTAATATGTATTTGTCAAACTCGACCCCCTCTCATTTCAAAATAATATTTCCCATCCAGCCGGAAATTAATACCTCAACGCATCCGCCAATAAAAATGCAAACGGCAGCCTGGCCCACGCCGTTAATAAACCAAATAGTATTCTTCATTGTTTCGGAAACTCATTCGTCAAGATATCGGCGATATTTTATGCGCCACATTGTTATAGGGGAATCGGTTTTAAAAGTAATAGATACCATCCTGGTAACGTTATATCCTGGAACTAAGAACATTTTGGTATCCTTGAGCGGCCCAAAGAAAGAGAGAAAAAAACACCGTATAATTCTCCCTAACACAAAATAGGCGACCCTATAATTTTTTTTTATATTGATATCCCTACCGTCGAATGACCGGCATTGACCACCCTCGAGAAAAAAAAACTCAACAAGATGCGTTGCTCATATGCTATTTCTAACCATCTCTTTACCTCTGTGAACCCATCGTTTACACAGATACGCAATCATCTATCGGGTTTTATTACTCTTCGTTTGCTGCTAGTGACATTTATAGAATGCGTGCCATTTCGTTAACACTGTCGCCGTGAATGATCTTTAAAATAATAATATTGGTGATTTTTTTTCTCCATATACTTATACGAGTACGCAGCACCGTCCAACGACCAGTTTGAGGGAAATTTTGACGAATTCGTTAAGTCAAAAAACGCACTCGACATGTAAAATACCTGTATACCGGATTATTTTTTTCTTGAACGAGAATATCGTCACAGCTTATAAACAGAGGCGTAACCAGAAAATAATGAATAGGTAGGCCAAATAAGGCTCCCAAAATTTTTAGATGGCCAAAAAAATTTGATCCAGGTGTGTGGGGGAGGGGGGGGGGGTAAAAAAGGCGAATGCGCCAAAACTCGAACTGATAAAAAAATCCTGAACATTATTACAAAAAAAAATCACTTTTTCACATTTTAAAACACGAAATAAACGAACATCAAAACTCCAAATCTTAATAGGTACCAATGATCAAATTCTTGATTGTAGGTATAACTGCGAGAAATTTTTATTTGAAAAAAAATTATAAGGAAAATTTTAGTTTAAAAACGTTTTACGATAAAATTTTATAGCTAGAAGAAATATTTTGGGAAAAATCTCAGAGTTGAAATTTGAAAAAATTTTGAATAAAAAATTAAAAACTGGGGAAAAAATTGATAAAAATTTGAAATAGAAATTTTGGAGCTGAATTTTACGTATTTTAAGAAAAAATATTTGTTAAAACAGATTTTAAAAGAAAAGTGTTGAAAATTTGATTGAATATAAAAATAATTCGAAATAATTTGAAAAAAGTAATGAAAAGTGCCAAAAAACACAAAGTCAACAGCAATAATTCAAAATTTTGAAAATTTTCATGTTTGGTGTCAAAAATTAGGGGTTTTGGTAACCCGAATATGATTTTGAAATTGCTTTTTCAAAGGACCTAAAAAGAACTCTATGAGGGCAGAAAAGAGACGAGGAGGGACGTGAGAAAAATTCAAAATTTTGAAAATTTTCATGTTTGGTGTCAAAAATTGAGTTTTTTGGTATTTTGAATACAATTTTGAGATTGTTTTCTTCGAAAACCCCAAAGGAGTTCCAGAAATAATCGTAAAAGTTGTTTAGTTTTTTCCCTCCCCATCCGAGCCACCATTCATTTTGAATGAATTGGACGCAAATCGAAATTCTGAATTTTGCCTTTGCTCATCCAGAGTACCTTTTGGTTTTTCGAACAACAATCTCAAAATCGTATTCGGGATGCCAAGAAATCTAATTTTTGACCACACATGAGAATTTTCCAATTTTTAAATTTTACCTTCCCTCTCCTTCCCTCCTCGCTCTCTCTGGCTAACCATTCGATTCTGAATCCGTGCGATGCAAAGAAGTATCGTAACATCTCGTTTCAAGGTACCTCTTCTTTCTACAAGTTCGATTACTTACACATTTCTTCGAGTAAATCCCTCCCCTCCTCCTCAGCATTCGAGGCACTCGGTGACTATGCCACCCCGTGCTGGCTGCAGTGTCGTCAGAATCGAAAATGGGGGGGGGGCACAAAAGGGGCCGTGTGTTGGACAACTTTTTTTGCTTTCTCGAAAGGGAAAAAGTGAGGACTGATTTTTTTCACCTGGTAAAAAGGGGGCCTTCTTCCGCATTTTCGTCTCAGATATATAGATCAATTTATAAATATGTACAATTGTACAACATAATTTTTTTTGGGGGGCAGCCCCTCTGTGAAAGAAGAATATGAAAAAATTCTTTTCGGGTAGATTCCGCTCTATGCGGGCGAAATCAGTTGGTACTCAAAATTAGGAACCCAAAATTTCAAAATCGATTTTTGAGTTCCTTTAGAAAAAAATCGCAAAAAATACAAAAAATGATTTTTTCGGCTCAAAATTTTAGGGATTGGTAGAGGAAGGATCAAGGTATTTTTAAAGCCATTTTCGACGTTTCTACTTCAAAAAGTCTTCGATTGGTGGTAGTTTGAAAAAAGTGGTCGAAATATGGCCACCTTACCCGTATCATTTTTTATTGACCATAATGTACAAGAAAATTGATATTTAAACACACGTTTTTGTCTATTGAATCATTGAGTTTTTAAAAAAATGGGGACTTTCGTAAAATTCATGAATTTGAGGTACGTGTTTTTTTGAGAGGCGTATTGAATTGTGAAGAAATTTTTGAATTTTCAGACGGGAAATATCCGAACTTTTAGTCTCACGATTTGGTTGACACCAAAGTTTTTCTTTTTATTTGAAATTTTTTCTGTTATTAATTCGAGGTTTTGAATTTTTGTACCAAGTTGAGAGGGAGGTGACGTCAAAAATTTTCAGAATTGAATTTAAGTCGTTTTTCTGGCCGGAAAAGGAAGCATCTACAAATTTCATGAGAAATAATGAGTTTTGAAAAAAAAAAGTTGGACATTATGCATTTTAAATCATTCTTCTGTACAATTTCATCACGCAAAACAAACACCTCTGCTCCATCCTTCAGGAATAACATATTAAAAAGGTCTGGAAAATTTCGAAAAATTCGTCTGGAAAACCTGGAAAAGTCAGGGAAAATCATTTCTGAGATATAGTGGACACCCTGGAAGATATTCGCGAAAAACACGATTCTCAGCCAGCATTCATCCCTTCCTTGGGGGTAACGGACGCTTGGGGGGGGGGATTTAGCATGTTGTTAAGTGGACCAGTAAGAACACAAAACACGTGATCTTATGTCACTGAAAATGCTCGTTTTAAAGAGATTTCTTCCCTGGGTACAGTATATTTTTTTCATTTTTTTGTTAGGTGAGCCCACTCGCCGATTACGCTCCTGCCTATAAAACTAATAGCTAGATTGGTTTAGCTGTAGATGTAGGTGTATATGGCGTATATGGCCAGATATCCGAATACGATAAAGATAAAACAATAAAAATTTTTACAATTAAGAGGGACACCCGAATGAAAACCCGTATAAAGCTATCCATATCGTACGTCGATAGCTCGTATAGAACGAGCGCATTAAGAAAGTGGATTAAAAGTTATAAGGGCGGTAAGTAGCAGGCTAAAACGGGATGATAGTTTAATCTCAATAATTGCCTTGAAATTTTCTAAAACGTTGGTTGCACAGTTTTTGTACGGCGCGTATTAAAAGTCGTAATTCACTCATTGCCGGAAAAATAAAAAATATCGAAACTTTTCCAAGTAACGTTGCCGCCAGTATGTAGTTAACTTTTATTTTGTTCGCCATCCCTAATATTTACGAACTAAGATTTCGTAGCGTAGCAGTAGAAGTGTGGCCTCTGTATATACGAAAATCCCCGCATCATTCACCGACCATAATTTATCGCGCAGTTCGACTAAAAGGACGATAGGGTAACGATTTCGATCTCTTTAAATACCAGCGGTATATTTCATGCGGAGACAATTCATGCCGATTTTTTTCTCATTCCTTTTAATTAAAATAAAGAAGGTCATCTGGTAGGCCAAGGACCACAGCTCAGACTCTTCGAAATGTCGGCTAATTTTCATCGATTCTCAATCAGGACGAATTTGTCATCGAGGCATCGAGGCATCGAGGTATGGGTTAAAAAGCACCGAAACGTATTTAATTTCGGGAGCAACACCGTGCACCGCGCACCTTTAAATATAATAGGTAAAGCAAATAGCCCTGTATGGTTGGCCATGTACATCGGGCGATGTTTTGATAACGGCCATTAAATGGGTGATGGACCGTTGTAGCGTTAATACCCTTTAGTTAGATTTTGTCGGTCATTTTTGGTACTGACCATGTTCTGCTTTGGTGAAGATAGCCGTCGCAGTAAGAAACGAGTGTTGCGAACTTGTACTTATCACGGTCATTTACAACAAACGTCCAACGTTTCAAAGGGACACTAAAGGGAGAAGAAACCCCATTAAACAAATGCCGACACATTGTATAGAAAGATTGAGCTTTCAGATAGTGACCATCTCGCCTTGCATTACTATAAATTCACCCTATAATGTTTAACCTATTAATTCTTACTAAACGTTACGATAAATAGCCTGTTTTCTCGGTTAGCGCGCACACAAAGCGCATGATAAACCCGGTCACAACGCCATTCCACTGCCCGGTGTCCCGTCCTCTTCTAGGAGGCTGCGAAGGCGTAATTTTTTTCCAAATCTTAGGTCGCGGCGGTTTCATTTCAGCGGTGAGCTGTACTGAATCACTGGATATAAAGTATCTCAGGGTTGGATCTGCCGAGGTGATAGGTGAGCTTTTGTCGTTCTTTAGTGTTTTCATCTGTGAAATGTCTGTTTTTTTTCAAATTTTCTGTATTCGTGGTGTCTACTGGCAAGAAAAACAAGAAAAACAAGAAAATAGCAAGCATTTTAATAATTTTACTGCAACAAGCAAAAATTATAAACATTTTCCTCTTTCTCTCTTAATTTAAGTCAGTCAAAATTGACTGATGAAATGAAAAGAATTGAGTCACTGTAGAAATCAGTGAAAAATTTACTGTTTCAATTTGTGAATTTTCATTTTTGAATCAGTAATTTTTTCTCTAACTACTGAAATGAATCAGTAAATTGAAATTTTTACTGATTCAAATATTATTGATTCAGCCAATAAATTAAAATTTTTACTGATTCATTTCAGTACTCTCTCATTATGAATCAGTGAAAAGTCACTGATAAATAGTCAGAATTGCAACGCAGTAAAAATCAGCGAAATTCACTGATTTTCAGCGAATTTTCGCTAATTTTTCAAAGACTTTCACTGATTTTTCAGCAAATTTCATAAATTTTAATGACCTTTCAGTGAATATTCACTGATTTTCCAGTGATTTTTCTCACTGGTTTGTTTTCAGTAAAAAAAATTTCACTGATTTTCTCCTGCGCTGAAATTCTGACTGTTTCTCAGTGGTTTTCGATAATTTTCACTGATTTATAATTGAGAGAGTAGTTAAGGAAAAAATTATTGATTCAAAAATGAAAATTCACTAATTGAATCAGTGACTCAATCCTGCTTATTTCAATCAGTCAATCTTCAGTTTTTGACTGATTCAAATTAAGAGAGTTCCTTGATTTTTAAATCGAAGGATAAACGGTTTTTTCCGCCAAATTTAAAGCAAGAAAAATGACATGAAAATGGCAAGAAAGATTTAGAAAATGAAAAGAATTTTTTTCAGATCCAGTACTCTCTCAATTATAAATCAGTGAAAATTATCGAAAATTACTAAAAAAAAAAAAGCATTCAGAATTGCAGCACAGGAGAAAATCAATGAAATTTTTTTTACTGAAAACAAATCAGTGAGAAAAATCACTGGAAAATCAGTGAATATTCACTGAAAAGTTGGTGAAATGTATGAAATTTGCTGAAAAATCAGTGAAAGTTCGCTGAAAATCAGTGAATTTCGCTGATTTTTCCTGTGCTGCAATTCTAAACATCAGTAAAATTCATATGAGTTCATTTTCTGAGAAACTTGGAAAAAGTAAGAAAAATCCATAAATCTGGAAAAGTCATAGAAAGTTAGGGAATATTGGGATTACTGATGACTGGATTATTTTGTTTATAAAAATCACTAATTTTTATAATTTTAGCCCTCGGTTCGGTCAGATATTATCTTAAATTATGGTAGGGAAAGGGGTGAGGAATCAGGGATAGTACGAAAGGATGGATGGTTTTCTTCAGTACTATCTCATTTACAAATCAGTGAAAATAATCGAAAAACACTGGAAAACAGACAGAATTGCAGCACAGTAATAAATTAGTGAAAAAATTGCTGGAAAAGCAGTGAAAATTCACTGTAAAGTCAGTAAAATATCTGAATTTCCCTGAAATATCAGTGCAATTCTTTGAAAAATCAGCGAACATCCGCTGAAAATCAAAAAATTTCGCCGATTTCCCCTGTGCTGTGATTCTGACTTTTTTTCTGTGCCAGAGGAATAAGGGAATGGAATATGTTACATTGGCTACGAGCCCCTTCTTTAGTGCTCAACGAAATTTTTCGAGGGGTAATGTTTTGAATTAGTCGGATCCCCTCCCCATATTACAATCCCATGGCTTATCACGGATACAAAGAGCCCCAGTTTCTCTATTTAACATTTTGTTGAAGTCTTAACAATAGATATAGACTACTGATGAAAGACGTGTAATGAGGTTTTCTACATGGATATATTCAATGTTTTGTTGAATCGTGAGACCTAGGAATTTGGAAGCATTAGTTGCTGGTATACTTGACTCTATTTCTGTTTAGGTAGGTTTAATTTTTTTTTTAAATTTTGCTTTAAAATACATTTTTTATTTCATTTAAAATTGTTTCTATACTAAATCCAAGTTCTCGAGTTTTCGTGCGTGGTAGGAAGGAGTCGAAAATTTTAAGAATTGAGTTTGAGCCATTTTTGAGGACCGGAGAGAAGGTTTTTCAAAATGTTGTCAAAAGTAATGATTTTTTTGAAAAAAAATCCCATAGACACCCTAATACCCCTTTAAATCATTCCCCTGTGTAAGCTTAGGCTATGTCACACGAAAAATCTCCCCCTTCCAATCCGTCCAATGTTTCATAAAATACTATTGAGTAAAACTTCTGGAAAACTGAGGAAAATTAGTTTGAAAAACTTGAAAAAATCGGGGGAAAACATTTCTGAAAAACAGTAGAAACTTGTATTTATTTACATCTTTTCTTTTCTCCTTCGTATAATGGATCCATCTCGTAAAATTTTGTAAAATCGAAAATTTTTTTTTTGTACCATCATCTTTCTGAAATCTTTCGTTCTTGGATGTGCATTTGAAGATGGAAATCCCATGTTTCCAATGTTATAGTTCTCTTCCTGGGTATAATGAGTTGAAGAAATTTCAACTTTTTCATAGGTATCCTAAAATGATTTGACGTCTAAACAGAGAAGAACTAAACTCAAAATGAGGAAGGGTTAAGGTGACTAAAAATTGAAAATTTTTTATTTTAGTGATTTTTTTTGATTTTTGCAACTTACAATGCAAAGTTTTTCCAATTTTTTTTCATCAAAGGTTATAATTTTCCAAAATTATCCAATTAAATCCTACTTTTTTAACAAATAAAAAGCAATTTCGTCATTATAAGAGGGAGGGGGATTTCCCCTGTCTTCCGTTCAGTCCTGCCCGTGTGTATAATTTTTTACATGTAGGTAGGTATATGAAATTCAAATAATTATATACTTATCTGTAAAAATATTGTTCAAGCGAAGTGAGGACTAATTTTTTTAAACGAAAAATCAGTTTTTTTCATTGTAAAAATCACAATTTTTCACATGTTTTTCAAGTCATTATTTTAAAATCCTTAAACAATTTTAAAAATTTCCAGAATTTTTCATGAATAAGAAATTAAATAAATTTTGCCACCTGCAATTGATGAAATAGGCAAATATAGATAATTGGAGTCAGCATGGGTAGCCTATTTATTGGAGTGAAGAGAATATCTTAGCAATGAAACACTGTGCTGATCTAAAAATTTTCAACATCTTGGAATTTTACAAAAAAACCGAAATGAATTTTACTGAGGTCTAGACTAAAAAATTTCTGTGAAAATTTGGTCAAGATTTTTTCGAGACAAAAATTGAGAAAATTTGAAGAAACTGAAGGTTTATTCGCTTCCATATTTTGATGCTAAAATAATCAAAAATTTAAAAGCGAAATATACCTAATGTAAAAATGAATAAATTAATGGTAGGATTGATATTTTGAATGGCTGGTGTGTTCAGTGTTTCTTTGTGGTAGTATACAAGAGGGAAGAAAAATCAAAAAATTTCCATAAACAACGTAAGAAGTGAGAAAATAATGAGAACTTCACAAAAAAATGCCTTCTTCTGTACTCCCTCCACATCAAAAAACTGATACAAAAAAACAGGGTGTATTTATTCCACGATTTTAATCTTAAGGTCATCTCTCACTTAAAAAAAAAATTTAAAAAGTTTTATTTGTTATGTTAGAGATACCGAAATTTAAAAAAAAAATGAAATTGTGAACGTATGAATTTTTCAAATTTTCTGTTTCGAAAATCTAAAAATATTGTGCTTTAAAAACACAAAAAAATTGGAACTTCCGAGAAATATTTACTTATCTATTCAAAAAATTACCCTTCGATTTGTAAAAAAAGATTGATAAATTTCCATTTACCAAACTGATAAGTAATTAATAAAAAATTTTCATGCAGCATTTCAGAACATCAGATCAAACTCTTAAATCAAATTCCTATTTCTAAAATGATTTTATAAAATATTATTGTTCTTATTTTTACTCTTATTACAAAACGCTAGAAAAACGGTTAGTTATAGGAAGTTGAGGAATTTTCTTTAACGTCTTCATTTATTTAATATTCAAAAGTAAAAAGTTATTTTGATTTCATTTTTTTTTTAAATTGGCTCTTTAAAAGTTTTTCTGGTCCAATTTTCACTAAATTTTTTCAGGATTAATTTTTCTACAAAATAATTTTCATTCGTGCATGATCTAATGAATATAACAGGTGTGTTAAAATTTATTATTTTATTTTGAAATTTTTAAAAATTCTTTCATTAGATTGTTCTGTGGAAAAAGGTTAATCATGGTTAAATTAAAAATCAATTACTTTATTCTAAAAAATTGAATACTTGTACTTACTTGTGAAACAAATACCTACTTTTTAAAAAAATTAAATAATTACGTTTGAAATTTTCATATCAAATCACGATACTGAGATTCGAAATTTACAACAATTGTCGTTATAACCTGCGAAAATAACGTACGATTTGTTATTTCACCGTGATATTTTGCTTTCTGAATATTCGAAGAAGAAAAAGACATAAAGATAATGCAATGAGCTCCCGAACGTTAACATGACATATAGTTCCCATTTTACAGCAACGAAACTAATTTGCGTCACATGTCAACACTCGCAACCCTCGATACAAAATTCACCCGGATTTAATCGTCGCCTTTGCTCGAATTTATGGTTTTTAGTTCATTGGCATAATTGCATCAGTTTTTAGTTTTTACGTAGGTGCTTTCAAACTGTAGTCGATTTCATTCGCGTATATATTTCAAACGAACAGATTACTGTTTAGAAAACTCTGAAAATTATGTAAATTGAGAACCGAGAAGCACGTCGATGAATAAAGGAGCTGTATAACGGTGGATCCTTCGTAAGTGGACCTTTTTCTACTGAACTGATAAATAAAGTGGTCGTGTTTAAGTATCGGTTAGGCGTTGAATGATATAAAAAAAATTAATAAGGACAAGAGTTCAATATGCTTTTTAAATTTTTTTTTAATATTCCACGTATTTCATCCATTTTTACAAAAAAAAAATAGTTTATTTTTCGTCATTCGTAATTTAGAGATTATTATTCTCTTGGTGTTGAGTGTTTTTTTGTTTCATAATCATTTTGACACTTTGTATTTATAGGTCTTTTCGTAATGCTTTTTACATGTTTTGATTTTGATATTTCGAGCTCCTCGTAGAGTTAGAAGGAAAAGTCTAAAAATTAATTTTGTTTGATGACGTATCTCTTAACTGAAAATCGAACTCCTTCCTCCTTGGAGGGGAGGGGGAGGTCCTCCTCAGATAATCTGGTTTAGCTGAAGATGACTGCTGATATTTTGAAAAGTAATATTTTTCGGGTCTCCTTAAACGACTGGTTATGCAACATAAATGTAATAAGTGTAAACATAGTTGCTGCTATTTTGTCATTTGGAATATTTTATGAAACCGGTTCATTTCCCCATTTCTTCGTATTCTGTGAGTACTTCATATCATATGTAAGAGCTGATTTAATACAAATTGCCGAAAAAAAAAGAAAAACAACTTTTAGGTATCGTTAAAAATTTGTCAAGTTGACTGGAAAAATATTTCAAATCTGCCTAATAGGTTAAACACCTATTCGTTTTATTGTCATATCTATTTTTTTAAATTAGATATATTATGAAATTCTTCTTATGTGCATAGGTTTACATACGTAGCTAGTTCCTTTGTGACTGTTTTTGGAGCCTTTAGCTGTACGAAAATTACCATAGTTTGTAATACACTTCAAACCATGTATCGTTATAGATAGCTTTAAAAGCGCGCGAAAGCACGTTTAAAACTCTTCGTGTATATTTTAATGCTCGAAGATAAATTTTGTATTTTTATAGAAAATATAGGTGAGTAAACTATGATCGGTTCAGGAAAATACGTCCTTATCAACGCGTTATTATTTTAAGAAAATTTTTTAATCGAATAAGCTTTTGGAAAATATTAAAGGCAAGAGTGAAAAGACCACTTCATGATGTCAATATAGGTATAATAAATGAAAACGGCTTTACAAAGAAACAGATAAGAGTAAAATGATTTTGCTCGTTAATATTCAAAAAAGCGGCGTTCTGATTGACGTGACAACGTGAGGGGCGAACCGATACGATGGCGGTGAATTTAAGTACCCGAGTACTATTCACGGTTACACGAACTTGTGTGTCGCGAGAAAAAGAAGAGGAGATGAGCGTATAAAAAGCGTTTATCAGAATTTCGTGCTCTTTTCTAAGTTGGAATATTTATATGTTGACAGTCATCTTGTATGAGACTACTTTCGTCGAGTGTTTTACGCGTCGATGATTCTTTTCGGGGGCCGAGATTGAAGATTTTTTCGACGATTTTGTGATAAAAGGGTTATAGGTATGAAGAGAGTGATGCACGGGGTGAAAGTGTAGTTAATCTTTGGAAATTTTAAAAGAAAATTTCATTAGTCATTAGAAGTATTATCTAGATTGAAAAATGTGAGGTTGTTTAGTTATTTGATTTTTATGCAATGTTGGGCCTATCGTTCGCTAATTTTAAATCAATTTTTGAATCATCTTTTTAGATTGGCCATAGGCCTTTGATTTTTTTTAATTTTTGAAGAATGAATTTTATGAATTTCGAATTTCCCAGACAAACATTTACTGATTAATGCACAAGTACTTCTAATTACATAGGTATAATTTTTTGCTGATGTAGGCAATATAATTAATAGCTTATAGCTGATTCAAGTACCTAGTGAAATACTTGTTTCCTCTGATGATGTGTGGAATTCTACCATCAACGCCATCTATTCGTTGTTATGTTTTACTGTTCCAAGAAAAGTTTGAACGTAGCATGTTTCATTTAGACTAAGGAAATATCAATTTTAATGAATTTTCAAGCTAATTACGATTAGTTTTCAATTTTTTAGTTCATATGATTTTGAAATTTTTTAGCTTTTTTAACGTGTTGTTTTAATATAATTGCAGCTGATCAAATTTTTATTCTTTTTTTTCAAAATTGTGATAACAAAAGTTCAATTCAAATGAGAAAAAAGTACGAAAGTACATACCTATATTTTTTGATGTCTGACTCTGAGGAGTGTTTACTTCTTATTTTTAGGAGAAGAACTTGGATATGTAGGTATCTACTTAATGCTTTTAATTTAACAAACTCGGAAAATTTTCAATCGCAAAATTCTTTTTGTATTTACTTTTTGAAATCTTTATCAAAAACAGATGTGTAATTGTGTAGCTGTATTTTTAAAGTTTTCTCCAAGATTGATAATACTTATTTGAAAGTTTAGAATTTTCAACACTTCATAATTGAAAAAATTCAAGAAGCTATAGGTACTCAATTAAAATTAATCAAAATTCAACTTTTCTTTGTTTTTAGGTATTCAAGGTTTTTGTTTCTTTTACAATTCTTCGAATTTCATTTAAATTAATTTTTTCATGATTCGGTCTATTGTCAACATTAGGAAATGTGTCTACTGTTTTTTTCTCTTCTCCAAAAATATGATTAGGTAGGTACTTACCTAGCTAATTTTCATTGGAGAATTTGAGATGTTAAAAAAATTCATGCATTTGGGAATGAAAAGTTTTGTATGTATTGGTGGCAGTGGCGTCGTCTGAATCAAAAATGGGGGGGGGGGGCATAAAAGGGATCGTGAGATGGACAACTTTTTTTGCTTTTTTGAAGTAGAAAAGGGAGACTGACTTTTTTCACCTGCTAAAAATGGTGAAGGGGTAAAAAGGGAGCCTTCTTCCGCACTTTCGTCTCAGATAAATTATAGAATTGTAATTTTGTTCATGCCCGAGCGAAGCGAGGGCGAAGGGTTGAAATTTTTATTGCCCTACAAAGACATTTTTTCATGTTTTAATGCTTCAAGAATCCCTATCTGATGTAAGTGTAATGTAAATTTATAAATACAACATGATTTTTGGGGGAGGGGACGGGGAGAGGCAAGCGGGGGCCAGAATTTTTTCGGGGTTGACCCCCTCCTCCCTCCTTGACGACGCTTCTGATTGGTGGGAAAACATTGAACGAAAGGGAACAGATTAATTTTCAAACTTTTCCCAATTTCAATCAGAATAAAATTTTTATTCAATTCAAGTCTTTAAATTTTCATCAAAACCTTTAATTTTCTTGAGTTTAATTTCAGTTTCATACAAGTTTTTTGTTTTTTTTTTCAATCAACCTGAATTTTTTAAAAATTGACTCAATTTTTTTCGATTTTAATGTAGGTATAATTTGATTTTTTTTTATTTTTTGGTTAGGTGCAGTTTTCTTTGTTTTTTAATTATTTTTTTCAATGGAGGTTTTTCGTTTTTTTAAAATTATTTGTTGTCTTATTTATTTTTGGTTTAATTCAGGTTTTTTTTTGTTTATTTGTGTGTTTTTTTTGGCGAGTAGTAGGTAGTAAATGTTCACATATAGGTAGTGAGAATTTGTTGGTTCTTTTGCTTTTTTTTTATTTCATTGAACCATTTTTATTCATGTTACTTTTGTCACGGAGGGAATGTCCACATCTGCTAGGTGGTAACACTGGGCTAGATGATGCTAAAAGTTCCTCTGAACGTAATGTTCAGAACTTCCTATTCCTTGTAGTCATGTAGCCTTGTAGGAGGCATGTTCTAAATGTTTATATGTTATGTGTTAGTAAAGTGTTCCGTAAAGGTGATGTGTTTCTGTGCACTTCTGGTGTAAACTTGTATTTTATGTACCAGGAATGCTTTAGGGCTTCCTGAGTAAACCTCACAATGTATCCTTGGTGATAAATCTTTATTAACGTAAGAACCAGGTGTTGAGGGACATAAGTCCTTCTCAGGCCAAGAGGGCATCTCTCACCCTGTCATTGGCGCCCTGTACGTGGCGAACCTTGCTACCGGGTCGAGCTGAAAAGCTCAACTTGCAGAGTAAAATCTGAACCTTGATAAAGTCCGGTAAGTAAGGCTTTGCCTTGAACACCACGTTTTTGCACTTTCAAAGTGAACTTTTATTGAACAAATTTTTCTTTTTTTTGCATTTGTGCTTTGTATTTAATATTGTATGTAACCTGTATGTCTAAAAAGATCTATTTTCCAACAAAAATTGCATTTTCCGGGATTCAAAAAGATCGCGATTCTACCTATCTATTTTACCTACTTAGTAATTTTTCTGTTTCTGTGCAACGTGATAACGTTGCTCAGCTCGTTGCCAGTGCTACGTTCATTGTGTGCTTATCGCTTATCTATTTTCACACCTCTAATTTTATCAACTCGCTCGTTTCGATTGCTGTAAGTGTATGTCAAAAGATTCATCGCCTATTTTCAATCCAAATGATTATCTCTAACCAAGCGGAAATAATTGGAAAAAATCAAGATATTTTTCCTACAATCGCAAGTTAGGCAATTTATTCAACATGGCAGGCGATGAAGATGTTGAATTGACCAAAGAGCAAAAGATCGAACTTAAAAGGCAACAGGCCAAACGTCTGGCTCAGAAGGCCAAACAGAAGGCAGTAGCTGATGTACAGGCCCAGTTAAAAGCTGAGGAGGCGCGAGTTCGTTTAGAAAAGGAACAGAATCAGGAAAATGAACAGGCAGGAAAAGATAGGCAAGAATATGTGAGCGAAAATGCAAGAAAGGAAAATTCCGATCCTATTTATGCTGATAATAAATCAAAAGATCAGCAAAATACAGAGATGAATATACAGACCCTCCCACCACACCCTACCAATAACGAAATCATGGAATTCATAAGGAAATCTTATGGAAACGTAGCTCAAACGATTAAAATAAATAATCAAATTGCTAAAAGCAATTTTAATGCGTTCAAAAAGAAAATTAATGCTGTTGAAATAAATCATACTTCAGAAATTCATGTTATTAAAAATACTTTGAATATGCTGAGTGATTTATTGAAAAAACAACAAGCTGAAATTGAACAGTTACAACAAATGATTTTGGACAATAGTGGTGTTGAAGGGAATTCGAGGTCTTTTCACTCAATTTTTCCAACTCTTCCAACAAAAAATGATGGGCAGATAAAATCAACTCGACCTCGTTTGGAAAAATTTCAAAACATGCCTTTAGATAGTGGTGTAAAACCATCATTTGCCCAAGTAACAAAAAATGTTATTGATATGGATGAGAACTCAACAAATAATTCTGGTATGGCCTTTATAAACCAGGAAAGTACCTCCTTGGTACAAAATACTAAAAATGAAACTAACTTTTGTCAACAATCTGAATCTCAAAATATACCTCAACCTAGGTGTGAGGATATTCCAGAGAATCCAGATACTTCTTTACTGAATGAATTTGTATTAATTGGTGATTCACTTGCTTTTAATATTGAAAAACTTCGTCACTCAAAAGATAAAATTTCAAGATGCCTGATTATCTAAGAGAATCATTTCCTCTTGAGGAAATGCTCAAAGTAGTCAAAGCATCAAAATTCACTAAGAAAAAAGCACTTATCTCGATGTGCGTATTTGAATTAAATAATTCAAATATTCCATACCAAATTCTTTACAATTTAATGGAACAAATTGTAAATTACCTACTCCAAGTCTTAAAATTCAAGCAAATAGTACTTATTTTCCCAGTTGTAGAACCAAGATTAGCTGGTAAAAAGGTGTCAATGCTGATAGATATTTTGCATATCGTAGAGCATTCACCAGACTCACAGCAGATGATCGAGTACATTTTTTATACAAGCCAGCTGAAAAAAATGCTGAAATGTACATCGTACAATTCAAAATGGGGACTCAAAGAAAAACCCTTGGTAGAAGGTAATAAAATATTTATTGACGAATCCAAATTTTTCTACTGTAAAACAACTAAACGATCCTTCATTCAGAAATCAGTCTATACTCAAATTGTAGAAACTACCATAAAAAATCTAGCACATTGGAATTTTATGAGAAAGAAATATCCACCAAAATGCAATGGTATGTTATTAAAACTAGTGAATAAAAAAGAAAGACTAATGAAGGACCAGAAAACCAGTGAATTAAAAACATCGACTCAAGATATTGAAATCGAAATAGAAAAATTAGAATCAACAATTGAACAAATTCAAAATGTTCAAACAGAAGATACCCTTGATAATGTCAACAAAACCAAAACTTTACCAATTACCATTGAAAACCCCAGTGAAAAAGATGTAATAACTTCAGATCTAGATCAACCAGAACAACTTGGGAATGAAAAATGTCCTCAATCATGTATTAATTATGAAACAGTGGAAGAAAAACATGCAGAATATTCAACGCCAAATAATGTTGAGCAGTTAGAGAAAGTTGAGATCAAAGAAAATTTTTATAATAAAACGGATGATCAGCTCATTAAACAGAAACGAAAGGAATTGGAGAATAACAAAATTCTAGACAGGATCATACCTACTAACTTAAATGATCCGATACCTTCTGTCTTAGAATCTCATCCGAATACAATTGTATGTACGAAACAGAATGATGTGATACTCTCAACTTTCACTCAGCATCAAGATAGGATGATGCCTACTAACATAAATGATCCTATAACTTCTGTTCCAGAATCTCAACAAAATAGGATCTTACCTACTAAACAAAATGATCCGATCTCCTCAACATTTATTCAACAACAAGATAGGATATTACCTACTAACATCAACGATCCTATTACTTCCACTGAAGCCTCCATCCTACCAATGCTAAAAAAACAGCAAGGTATATTGAAGAAAACACCCAAAAAAGATTGAAGAAATACAAAACTTTGAAATTGGAATTAAAAAACAGTCCCAAGTTAATTTTTCTAAAGTTGAAAAAAGATCTGAAGTGTATTCACAAAGTTCTGGTGGTATTATTAAGGATTTAGTCACAGAAGTGACATCAAAAAAGAACCCTTGTTCTACAGCAACATTGCAGTTTGAACACAAATTTTTACCCACTGTAAAAATAAATACCAACACACCTACCCTCCCACCTATGCAAAATGATAATTTTGTCTTAAGTGAAAACTCTGTTACAAATGATTTACCAGCTATAAATACGCCCATTATAGATCCGCTTGCGGAGAATAATTATTACGAACTCGGTAAATTAAATTCTAAGACTGAGTGCGATTTAAGTGAAATTGTTGTCAAGCCGAAAGATTTTCCCATAAAGAATTTAATTCAGCCGCAGAATGGTTTTATTCCAAATTGCACAGCAAGTCTGAATTACTACGAACTTGGTAAATTAAACACCAAAACAGAGTTTGATTTGAGCGAAATTATTGTTAAGCCAAAAGATTGTCCTATAAAAAATTCAACTCAACCACAAAACAATTTTATTCTAGATTGCACAGCAAGTCTGAATTATTACGACCTGGGTAAAAATATTCCTGTAAATAAAAAAGGAATATTTAGCCTGAAAAATGAGTTAGATAGGATATTTCAAAAATAGATAGGTTGAGGAGATAGGTATCTAGTCGTACAAAAATTGAGACGAGTTTTTGTACAAAAGATAGAAACGAAAATGCAACGTTACGTGTGTGTGTGGTTGTAGTGGTGAACGAGATAACGCGCTGTCCGACTACAATGCACGACGCATGTAAACGGTACCATTTGATTACGCTTGTTTAAACGTTACGTTGAAAATATTTGCCGGTGGTGAATTTTATGCAAATAAGTGCGTTGTTTTTGCGATTTGTTGAATTTTGTTCGATTGTTTCGCTGTATATGATCCAGTTACTATCATCGTTCGAAAAAATCTCACTAATTACGAGAAATGTAAGTAATATTCAATTCCATACAATGTACAACTTGTTGAACATTGCAAGCACGTTGCTATGTGATTTTTTCGATCATAAATATGAATCTTTTGTAAATTCTAAACAATATCAACACCGATGTGAATATTAAATTCACAGTAATGTGAAATCAATAATTCCAGTTGTTTAGAATCAAAAGATTTCGAGTTAGGCGGAAAGAATTTGATGTTTTTCATCGTTTATTTTCATCAGATATGACATATGAAATCTTACATTGAGATTAGGTTAATTAAACGACAACGTTGATATTTCAGATCGAGTTTCGATCCAGTCGACGGTTATAAAAACCAAATACCTGACAGAAGATTCGAACCCAGTGCGAACATTCGACTCGGTTTCCGTCGGTATCCTGTAAACCTATTCGATTTGTGAGTAATAAGTGGATTATATAACACAGTGAATAATTATGAATGATAAAACATGTAAAATAACTCATGCTCGAGTATTGTGTACGAAATTTTCACTACTTAAAATTAAATAACAAGTGTAAAAAATAGATAGGAACTGAAATACGTTTCTTATAAATAAAGACTAGACTTTGACTAGAAAATGCATGGTTATATCAGATATGCAGAATTTTCGAATAAATTTTTTACAAATTAAACGATTTGACCGTTTTTGATCGCGATTTATTTCGCATGGTCCGATAGTAGTGGAAATATTTGGACACAATATTTCAAACTAGAATCTGACGTAAGCAATAAATCGCCTACCGTTCAGAGAATTAATTTGTCAATATTAAGACGTGAAAATCTAATGATTATTTGATAAAATGATTTCAGTCTTGTTTCGTGCGAAAATTTCACCTCGTGAGTTGTGATTCGGCGCTGTGGATTTTAAATCATTGAAAATTGAACGCTGTATTGCTCATGTCTACGAGTTTTGATACCGAGTACGATCCTTTGTCAACCCCACCATCGGAAGAATTTGAATTCGTCACAGTTAGCGATATTTTAAAGAATAATATGCAACCAGAAACGTATTCTCCGGTAAGCGCCTGAATATCAACGATTATCTGTAATTAAAAGATCGCATTAAAATGCCAAAACGACGCAACGATAGTGACAGTGACTCAGATTATGAGGATTTTATAAGAGTCACCAGGTCCATGACCGCAAAAAGACGGCGTATAGAAAAACGAAACGCTCAAAATAATAACGATTCCGAAATACCGTCCCTAGATGAAACAACTAAACGATGTTTGTTATTTTTGGATTTGCAGGGTGCTACGGTGCATTGGCCAACTGCTGTGTGCACATATTGCAAAGTGTCACTCAAAAAAATGGGCACATAACCCCCGACAAGGAAAACCCGAAAAATCAATTTGTTACGGTTGCCCCCCCCCCTATCCCCTGAACTTTTGTTATCACAAAATCCAAAACCAACAAAGAAGACCCCTTTCCATGCGAAGGAAATTTTAGAAGGAAACAACCCGAACCAGTAGTAAATGCGCCGGGAAGAATTTTGGAGTTCGGGACCTGGACATACCACATCAAACGGAAGTGAAATTCGAACGCATGAGGTATTCCCTCATAGCGCAACTGGTGCCATCATACGAAGACTTACAACTTCAGAAGAAAAATGTCGAGTTAGAGGAGCTAATCAACGAAAAAGAACGAAAACTGGCTAATTTAGAAAATCAAGTTGAAATGTTCACTCGTCGGGTAAATTTCCTTGAAGAAGATAATGATAAACAGAAGCAAAAGATCGACGAGCTCGAAAACCGGTGCTCAGCTCTTCAATCCATGCGAACAAAACGATCGCCGCCTCCGTTAAAAAAACTTGAAGTTGTAAAAAATGAACCGATGGACCAGGCTGACAAAAATGAACCTATCGAAATTGTCGAAAGCGAAACTGACGAACCGAGCGCAAAGGTGCCAAAAACCGAACCGATGGACGCTGATAGCGATCAAGCACCGTCATATATTCCGATATCGCGTCAAGATGAAAATAAAAAGTTTACATTTAGTTTTTCGAATTCGCCGATGCATAAATCGATTAAAAAGCCAGAACGCGAAATAAGAAAGAAAAGCATGTCGAAATCGCCATCTCGTCCGTTCGCATCAACTTCTTCGTTTCCAGTAAAAACCGAACCTCGTAAAGATCTTCCAATAAAAAATGAAGAAAAATTCCGACCGAAAGATGCTGTGAACTTCAAAGATTCTGTTCCCATCACACCGTATAAGTACACCGATGATTATGTCGGTCCTTTTCGAATCGCTACCTATCGCGGTGAAAAAATTTATACTTTAAACGACTTCGCATTCATCGGAAATGGTATCGGTGAAACTATAATTGACAATGCGCTGACGACCGAAAAACGATTCAGGTTAAAAGAACTTCTGAAAAACTCCATATTAAACAATAAGGAGGTAAATTTTTGGAACCTGCGTACAGCTTGCGACAAATGGGTTTTCCCAAGAGCGATTGTATTATGTCTCGGCGACGACGAAACGAAAAAGTATCGAAACAATCCTCAACGAGCGGCGGACGAAGTTGAAAAATTATTAGTCTGGTTCTACGAGAGAAATGTACGCCAAATACTAGTCATTCCTCCGATAAGATATGACTGCCAATTAAACGGTAATGAACAAATTGATGCGGCGTTCAGACGATTTATTCGAGAAAAACCAGGAGGTTATCAATGGGGTTATAATTACTTCAATCGTCAAGTTATGGATTTACTTAAAACTGCCCAGAGATCTGATATACGTCAAGTAGGAGCCAGATACGAATATTCGATCGAATTATTAATGAGAATTTTTGTTTTAATCGAAAAGAAGACCACAAAATGGAACTCATCGAAATACACACCCGCTGATCTATCTTAAAAAAAATAAAAATGAAAAAATTCGAATTCGATAATCTGAGTTTGTACGGTAATTGTAATCGTTTATTTTTTGAAACCAGAAGATTTGGTATTTTGTTCATATATTCGATAAATGTGATGTTTATTTTCGATAATTTAGAAAAATCGAATAGGCCGAGAAGTTAATTATGTATTGTTTTCGATAATTTGAGTTCGTGTATTGGCTGTCATTTAATTTGAAGAAACCATTGTTTATTTAATCGGATTCTCGTTACGCTATAAATTCGGACAAGCAGATGTTGTCATTAAATGAAGAAAGTTCAGTTAAATGAATTTTATTTGTATCCTAACTACGTAAAATTGACATCTCTTTTCAGGTTAGGTAAAGAAATATCAGAACAAGTAATTTCAATCTGCAACTTATTCAACATCAAAAGATTAATTTTTTTGGATTATCCGGATACAAATGATTATATCGAAATTGCAGAAAACTAAACTTTGATTGTTCTGTGCTTGACGCGACTTAGACCTACATAGATTTTGAGGGGCCACCGAGCGTTTGATGGGGCAAGCTAGCCTTCCCCCCAGACCGAGTGATTGCTTCGAAGGGATCTGTGGAGGTAACCTAGTCGGTACATCGTGCAGGTCAAAGTTTTTGTTAATTCGACTCTCAATTTTGATTGATCATGAAATTCGGTGATTTGAAGAGATTAAATAATTTCGAAAGCTCAAAAGATCAGATTTGGAGTTCTCAAATTTGGAATTTGTTGGAAACTAGTCGAAGTTTTGAGATCGCCGCCGAACACTCAGGAAATCACTGGTAATGGGATCGGTTCTTGCTCGGCACAGCCCCCCGAAGGTGCTTATTTCCTGAGGACCGTTATCCCTCTGCGTTGTCAGCGGATGACTAGGAAGTCGTTTTCAAAATTCGACAAAAGATGGTTGAAAACAAAGACTGAGTTTTGAATTTTGGATCTTGATTGGGGCAAATATTGAACATCTATTTTGACATCGAGTTTGATTCAAAATGTCAAATTGAAAAATAAAGTGAAAACGAGTCTGACTATATTAAAAAATAAATAACAGGTAAAAATTTTCAACAATAAAAAGATTGACTAGTTGAAATGTAAATGACTAGGTATAAATAAAAACGCTACAAATGATAAATGGTAACTAATACGAATAAATTAGGAATTCAAAATGATCAAAATTGATACTAGTAATATTTCTGAATCATTGATTCTCTGAATAAAGTGAATTGGTTTATTACTGAGTAACAATTTATGCATTATGAATTTGGTAACTGAAAGCAAAGAATGCTTACTGTAACGAGAAAATTTTACATTTCTCATTTGTGTAAAATATTCAGGAAATCAACTCACTTGGTTGTATATTTAAATGATGAACATTTTCAACGAATTGGACGCGATGATTGACCACATCCAACGAGTTGTAAATGACCCATTCGAATATGATCAAAGTGGTAATTTCTGAAACTGGTTTGAAACAGCGTTATGTATTAGCTCGTTACATGTTGGTAACGATGTTTTATATTCGAACGTGAAAATTAGCCTGAATTTATTTAGTCGACTCAGTGTAATAAAATGAAATTAAATCACGTTATAACCAGATTGAAATACGTGTGAAACAAAGGATTACACCATCCAGTTTCTTTAATCCATGAATCAACTTCGAATTGATTCTAACGTGGAAACCTGCCTGAAAGTAAGAGAATGTCAATTCATCCCAATCTTAGACAAGGTAACTGTGACGAATGCGTCAGGAAACGTACGTAAGTATGGGTAGGTATGTACCTAGTAAGTTTCTGACTACTGTCCGTAGGTATTTAAAAAAGATCGTATTAAAACGAAAATACGATTTTGTACTAAAATTTCATTTCGACATAGCAAACTCAAGAAAGTCAAATACCAGCGAAAACCAACGTTCAGCTTTATTTGAGTATTATTGCGAGATGCCTACGTCAAACAGCTTACCTGATTAAATCATGTCACGGACTCATCTTTTGCGGATCTTCTGTAATTTGTATATCCTTTGTATATCTTGTGTAAAATCCTTTGTAAATTTTTTTTTTTTTTCTCTAAATGTAATTGTAAATGGTTTTTCCTTCTCTGAAGGTTTTTTACATCTTTTGTTTCTATTTACAATTGTTATTGTTATGTGTTTTTTTCTTTGTTACAGCTAGTGTTAAGTGTTTTTTGTATTAATTCAGTTAGCTGTTTGTTTATTTTGTAAAGGTTCTGACGTTCGTTTGGTCGAACTTTTAGCTGATAGCCCAGTTCTCTCCCTTAAAAAGGATGGGGGCAAGGTACCATCCTGTATGATGTGTTCATTCAGCTCTGTGATGTGTGGTCGTTCACCCTTTTCAATGGATTGACCTTTGCTAAGGGTAGAAGGGGCATATGTCACGGAGGGAATGTCCACATCTGCTAGGTGGTAACACTGGGCTAGATGATGCTAAAAGTTCCTCTGAACGTAATGTTCAGAACTTCCTATTCCTTGTAGTCATGTAGCCTTGTAGGAGGCATGTTCTAAATGTTTATATGTTATGTGTTAGTAAAGTGTTCCGTAAAGGTGATGTGTTTCTGTGCACTTCTGGTGTAAACTTGTATTTTATGTACCAGGAATGCTTTAGGGCTTCCTGAGTAAACCTCACAATGTATCCTTGGTGATAAATCTTTATTAACGTAAGAACCAGGTGTTGAGGGACATAAGTCCTTCTCAGGCCAAGAGGGCATCTCTCACCCTGTCACTTTGTTTCAATCCATCCAATTTTTTTTCAATTGTTTTATTCTGTTTGGCTTTATTTTTATGGTTGGAATATTTTTTGAAGAGAGGTTCTTTCGGTTATATTTATTTGTTTTATGGTGTCTAAAATCATCATTTTTTGGATTCTCTTCAGTTTTTGAAAATTTAAAATCTATTTCATTGAGGCGGTTTTATTCAAGTTTCTTTGGTTCGATCAATTCTATTTTTCGTGTTCTTTCTTACCAAGTTTTTTAAAAATCGATTTAAAATTTCGATTTTTGTTTTTTTTAGAGGAGAGAAGTATATTGGGTTCTTTTGCATTTTTGGTGTTTTATCATTTATTTAATTGAGGCATTTCTATTGAAGTTTCTTTAATTTGATCCTTTCAATTTTTTAAATTACGACTATTCAATTATTTTTATTTGAACTTTTTTAGGAGGTTCATTTAGGGCCTCGTTTTTTTTCTGTAATCATTTTTTTGAGATTTTTTGGTTTCATTCAACCTTTTGAGTTTCTTATGAATTTTTTTGACGATGAGTAGGGGCAAATACTCATTCTTATACCTGTACCTACTTAGAGCAACATTCATTCCAAAAATTTGGAAATGCTGATTTTTTCAATATTATTGTAGTTTAATTCATCTACCTTTAAAAAACGGTCATTGTATTGTCTTTTTTTTCATTTCCATCAGAAATGAAAATTTTTTCAAATTTTTAAATGTTTGTTGGAAATTGCAGGTTTTTGCCATTTTTAAAATTTACAGTTTTAATTGCACAAAGCTGGTTATTAGTACAAAAAAAATCAAAGTAATTTTGGTTTCTTTCTTTATTATTTGCTCGTTTTTTTCAAAAGTAAAGGAGTCAACTCTTGCGAGAAATGTTTCAACGCTGAAAATTGAATGGAAATTCAACTTCTTTTTGAGGAAGATACTTAAAGCTTCATTTGCAAAGCTTTTCGAACTTCGTTAAACAGAAAAGTTGAGGTTTAATTTTTCATCGCTGTTTTTTTTTTCAATTTTTTTGTAATTTACTTTCAGTTTTAACCAGAAAAGCTCAATTTTTTCCAGAATTCATTTTTTTATGCTTATGGGGTGATTTTTATCAAAATTAAAAAATGAGAATTTTGTGTAAAGGCAAAACATAATTGTTTTAATTAGGTATTTGCAATACAGAATTGGTTGGTACGTAACATAGCATTGATTTTTGATCATCAGCTGTTTGCTGTTTTCAAATGCGGGCTTGTTGTTCTTGGGATTCTAACTCGAGAAGATTTCTTCCCTTACTGGATTCAGTTCAAGATGTTGGAAAGTCATCGAATCAGTCAAAAGATTGTACCATTTGGTCTGTACCAAAAAAAACTCGTTTTCATTAATTAATATGGGCATAAAATTTTGGAGGTGGTAGTCGTAAGTGATACTCACATTTCTAAATACCTAATATTTTGAATGGGGTATGGGGATAATTGATTGGAGTGTTTCGATTTTTTTTTCTTTGTATGTTCTTCTTCATAACCTAATTCTGGCCTCCAGAACCTATTTTAATTTTTATTATTATTTATTTGAATTTTAATACTCGACCTTGTACATATGAATAAAAGCACCTCAGTATAATAATAACTTGCATCACATTTCGTCAGATATTATTTTATTATATTCAAAGTCAAAGACCATTTTAATTTAAACGAAATTACTTTCCCCCAACATACGGTTATTCTTCCTTTCATATAAATTTAATATCGTGATAATCACCCAAAATCATCTACAACCAGACCACCAAACTAACGTATTACCAACGTTTTGCAGATGTGACTAATTATAAATTAACAACTGCAGCATGTCTAGTCGAAATATTCTTTTTTGCAAACGCGGTCCTCGAATAATCGCTAATTTACTCCCTCATTAATTATTTCATAATAATTTGACCTACTCTGTAATTTTTGGTTATTTCATCGCGGTTAATGCAATGTAAAATATAAGTAAAAGAGTATGAATAAAAGGGTTGAATGCTTCAGGTGAACTGAAACACGATGGGCGAGATGCACCTGTTGTAAATTTCTTTGAAATAAATCTGGTTACGTAATTACGTTATGTTGTGAGGTTTCTTTTTGATGATGCGGTTTCGATGAGCTGAGATTATTCAGGTGTTGGCATCTAATAGGTTTACAGATCTACTTTAGAGTATCACATTGTTTCTCGAGCTCGATTTCATTGAGAAGAATTTCTCAAAGAATCAGAGAGTTAGGCCTAAGAGCTGAGCAGATTGAATTACCTACACAGAGGCGTCGTCAAGGGGGGCCCGAGGCAGCCAGTCAGCCAGCCCCCCGAAAAAAGTTCTGGCCCCCGCTTGACCCTCCAAAATTTATGTTGTATTTATAATTTTTTTTAAATTACACTTACATCAGATAGGGATTTTAAAAGCATTAAAACATGAAAAAAAAACCGTCGTTTTAGGGCATTAAAAATCCAATTTTTTCAGAGTTTCGCCCTCGTTTCGCTCGGGCATATAGTCAGCTCTCAATTGAACATCCGCGCGGGATTCTTGTTAAAATTGATTTTATGATTGATTCTTGTTTTAGACACTAAAACAAATAAATTTAGCTTAGATGCCCATTTTTCCCCTCCCCTTTTTTCAAGGTCCACCTCCAACATTTCAAATGCGTGTACCGCCCAATCTATGGGTCTTAATGAAAAAGTCTTCAAACAAAAGTTGTTCCTCAGCACCTAATGTACATTTTCATTTCTTATCAAAATCCATTTTGGAGCAACTCCTACCCCCCAAATTTGAAAACAAAATATGTTTTTGAGAAACCTTCAAAATCACGTTTTCTTCATTTTAAACGAATAGTTTCGGAGATACGACAAAATTTGTAATCACAAAAAGTATTCAGAATTGAATTTCCTTTCCAATGAGCTCTATCACGACCATTTTCCACAACTTTTCCCGACAGAGTGGACCTCTCCCCTTCCTCGTTTTCACAAAAGTTGGAACCACGAGCAAAATTTGCTCCAAAATGAATCCGGATAGTAAATGAAATTATGCATTAGATATTGAAGAACAAAAATCGTTCAATTTTTTTTCATGGGTCCAACTTTTGAGATAAGGGGGAGGGAGAGAGATCCACCCTGTCGGGAAAACTTGGCGAAAATGGTCGTGATAAAGCTCATTGGAAAGGAAATTCAATTCTGAATACGTTTTGTGGTTACAAATTTTACCGTATCTCTGAAACTTTTCGCTTAACATGAAGAAAACGTGATTTTGAAGTTTTCTGAAAACTGTTTTATTTTCAAATTTGGGGGGCAGGAGTTGCTCCAAAATGGATTTTTATAAGAAATGAAAATGTACAGAACGTGTTGAGGAACAACCTTTGTTTGAAAATTTTTTCATTACGACCCATAGATTGGGTGGTACACGCGTTTGAAATGTTGGTGGGTGGACCCTGGGGGAAAGGGGAGGGGGGAAATAGGCATCTAAGCTAAATTTATTTGTTTTAGTGTCTAAAACAAGAATCAATCATAAAATCAATTTTAACAAGAATCCCGCGCGGAAGCCTTTTTCTGTTCAATTGAGACCCGACTAATAAACAAAATTATACTTCTGTAATCTGTTTGAGACGAAAGCGCGAAGAAGGCTCCTTTTTTACCCCGTCCCCATTTTTAGCAGGTGAAAAAAGTCAGGCCCCCTTTTCCATTTCGAAAAAGCAAAAAAAGTTGTCCAACACACGGCCCGTTTTGTGCCCTCCCCCCATTTTCGATTCTGTCGACGCCACTGTACCTACATACCTACTTTTTACTAAAATTTGGTAAATGAGTTGCTCTACCTATTGTCAAATTCAATTCATTGTTTTTCGGTACCTAAAGGATGGGACAACGAGAACGAATTTTCATTTTCAATCGAAGATTTCGTTTATTGTGCCAATTTAAATTCAACATGGAAACATTCCACCCCTACGCACTACATTTCGATTTCATTCCGACGACCAAAGAGAGTAAAAAAATACACCAGCGAAATGAAAGAAAAACCAAACGATGTCAGCTTACAGCAATTTCATCGAGTGAATAACATAAAAATGATAATGATGGTACGATGAACGAAGAAGGTAGATATATGTTTGAAAAAAAAGGCAATTGGGGCAGGTGATGGACCACATGACGCACACGCGTATACTCCGAAGCGTGCTCCGAAACGCGTGTTCGTAATGTAAAACCAGTTGGGTACGCTATCCACATGCCGCGTATCGAGCACCTTCTAATTTTACGCATTGGCGGGTACGTACGGCGTAGACGTACTTCGAAGGTATGAGGAAAAAATTCATTTTAGTCATTGGGATGTTAGAATTATTCTGTCGTCTTTATCGATGGATTAATCAGTATGAATGCGGTGGTCAGTTGTAGAACCGTTATAAAAACTCAAATACCTATACAAATACAAATAAAACGACTTAGGTATTTAAAAAGAAGAAAAAACGTTTTATTTTCGTTTATACATTTGAAACGTTTAAAACAATATAAATCTTTGGTGCGTTAGCTAATTTAATTTCTAAAATAGAAAAATTCCAGTGCCAATTTACAAGTACCTACATTTAAAAAATCTATATAAAATATATTTTTATTACCTACTCGTAATTACCTATTAGAATTAAAATATCTTCAGTCAAATAGATACAAGATACTATAGAAAAACAACAACAACCAAGAAAGTTTTAGGCCTATATCGTAAACGTATAAAATTTTTGACTCGATTTGATCAATTCGTTTTACGTATATGTTTTGAAATATACAAAAATGAAAGTATGTATGTAAGTTTACCTTAGGAGGCTATAAGATGATAAAAAAATCACAACAATAAAAATAGGTACATAGGAACATTTAATGTTTTCACTTTAGTCTTCTATTCGCCAGTTGTTCGTATTATAGTTTTCGAAATCACCCGAGTAAAAAAGAAATTAAGAATGGTTATGGCTTCAGCGATGTAAATTCTGGTGGAGGTTTTTCACCGAAATCCGAAGTAATTACTGTCCCCGCGTGGGCCGAAGTTGTACTGCTGATGTGATACTGTTGCGGAGGATATCCGGGGTGTTGAACTTGGACGTGTTTGCGTAAGTCGACCTTTCTTTGGAAAGCTTTTTCGCACAAGCTGCAGGAAAAGGGTCTATAACCGGTGTGCTTTTTCAAATGCGTAATCAGATTCGAAGATTGACTGAAGGCTTTGCCGCAGACTGTACATTTGTGTGGTTTTTCACCTGCAACGAATAGAAATGATGGTTTGAATAAAACCGTGTGGATGGGTTTATGGATGGGAGAGCGGGGTGACAAATTGTCAGGTTTTCTGGATCTTCTGAATATCGAAAATTTTGCGATATTTTTAATATGATCGATCAAGTAATTTTTATTGACATTTCGTCGAGAATTTTTTTTCAGATAAAAGTCAATAAATCATCGAGTCAAATGATTATCGGTCGTAGGTAATATGGTATTTTAATTTGTCGTCAACTTTTTATCTTTTTTAATTCAATTTTTCAACTAACCTTATTGAAATGCCAAATTTTTAATAGATACCCATTAATTAGTTTCTGTCATAAGGTGTTACATCAATTTTTATCACTTGAGTGTTCATTTATCAAAGTTTGGGGGTAGAGAGGCATCCCAACTGGCTGTAAAATTTAAAACCGAAACAAAAATAAATCGAAAGTACATCACAAAAAACCTTTATATCCAACATTGCAGGTGCTAAAATTCATTTTTCAAATTTTAGCGAATTTTTGAAATTTCAAAATTACCTCATTGCCTTGCGAAATACGAAAATTTTATATCATCAACGAAAAGGGCAAAAATTTGGTATAAATCTTATTTTCGACCTCTCTAATCGACTGAAAACAGTGTCGAGACGTTTTGGAGCCTTCAAAAAATTTTGAAATTTTCCAGCGCTGGAGGACAGTCCATGAAAATGATCCATATGAACTTCACTACTCACATATAATCGCGGATTCCCCATATTGAAGACCTTTTTGATCAATTAAAGAACAATTTTCCGAAATTCGTAACTTCGAGTTCATACATTATTTTTTGACCTAAAATTTTCCTGGAAAAAGTTTTAAAATACACCGACAGCATATGCATCGAGGTAAAAAGATGAAAGTTGGTAAATATACTGTTTTCGACCTCCTGAATTGATTGGAAGCAGTTTCGAGACTTTTCGGAGCTTTCAGAAAATTTTAGAATTTTCCTTCGCCGAAGAAAAGCTCATAAAATTTGTTCCTATGAACTTTAGCACCTGTAATCGCTCTCTTCCAATTGATTCAGGAGTCAACTTTCAACTTTTTACATCGATGCGTACGCTGTTGTATTTTTCAATTTTTTCCAAGAAAATTTTCTGCCAAAAAATAAGGATTTGAACTCGAAATTATGAATTTCGGGAAATTCTGCTTCAATCGATCAAATAGGGGTCACCACTATGGGTAATCCGCGATTATAGGTTCTAATAGCTCATGTAAACTATTTTTATGGACTTTACTTTAGAGCTGGAAAATTTCAGCATTTCCTGGTGGCTCCAAAAATCACGAAACCACTTTCAATCGATTTGAGAGGTTGAAAATAGGGTATAAACGTATCAAATTTCAGCTTTTTTAGTTAATTAGATCAAATTTTCGTGTTTCGCAAGGCAGTGAGGTAATTTTAAAATTTCAAAAATTCGCTAAAATTTGAAAAATGAACTTTGGCTTTTGAAATTTTGGATATAGAGATCTTTTGTGATGTACTTTCGATTTATTTTCAAAAATTTGCTAAAATTCGAGAAATGAGCAGTGAAAAGTTGAGAAACATGAAATCATGGATAATTTTTATGAACTTTAACTTTTAAACTTAAATTTTGTCCAAATTTTTCCAATTTTTTCCCAAGCTTTTTAGTTTCTCGAATTTTTTATGGACTCCTTCTCTAGCTCTAAAACATATCCATGATAATATTTTTCGTTATATTTTATGATTTCACAGAAGTAGGTACTGTAAAAATGCTATATGTTGTAGGTAGAGGTACTAGGTAATGATCTAGTTGGTATGAGTATTATTGAGGGGACAAAAATCAAGAATTTTCATCTGAAATCAAAATTTTTCCAATTTTTTTATGCACAATTGAATATTTTTCATTTTTTTCCCACTCACTACGAAATTTTAAACCATTTTCCCGTGACTGAATTTTCTCGTTACAAAATTTTCGACTTTGACCTAATTTTCCGGAATAAAAGAGATTTTGTGATCCTTCCTAGGAAATGGAAAAATACATTAAACCAAAGAAAAATTGAAAAAAGACGTAATTTTATGTCAAAATTTTCTAAAATGTAAATTTCTAAAGAAATTTTGTAACGATGAAAAACAAAATTTAGTGTCTGACAGTGAGCGAAACGAGGGTGAAACTTGATCACTTGAATTAATTTTTTTTTAATTCTTCTAATTAAAGCCTTTTCTTTTGATTTTTTCATCATACTGTTATCTCAATTTCACAATTTTAGCTACTTCTTTTGAGAAATTTTATTTCTAGAAACTTTCAAAGAGATTTATCCCCCCCCCCCCCTCCACTGAACCCAGGTTGTGAAGCCTCTGAATTGATACTTCTACACTTCAACAGAAATCGGCAATTTTTTGTAATGAATATTTATTCTTTTAATTTGTTTATTTCTGTTACCTCAATTTCACAATTTTTGCTATTCCTGAAGAAATTTTACAACAAATTTTCAAAGAGAATCCACTCCCTTTTCCCCACCCAGGGACCCAGGTCGTAAAAACTGTGAGTTAATAAGTACTTTTACTTTTTAACAGAAATCAAAAAATGACTAGGGATGGGATTTTTATGTTTTGACTTTTTTTTTTTTTGGTCGATTGTTGGTAGGAATATTTACAATATCTTTGCGAATCATGAAATTTCGAGTAAAATGAACCCATGTTGTATGAGCAATTTTTCGTAAAAAGCATAAAATTGGCATATTTTAGGTGATTTTACGGTTTTTTGACATATTTTGAGCATATTTCACCCATTTCTTTGATTTTTACGACATATTTCGCAAAATTCTCAAAAATCCACTTTTTCAAAGACAAAAAACTTGAAAAATTAACTTTTTGTTGAAATCTGCGCTCAAAAAAAAAATTCAAAAAAATTCAAAAAAAAATCTATGTTTACATTTATTTCACTAGATGGTGACTGTGAAAAATTGTACACATAGTACACTGCGATGTTCTTATGTTTTAAATGTACGTTTTTTACTTTTTTGTAATGAATAAATGAAATTTGCATTTTGAGTTCATCATAATATTGTTCTCCTTCAAAACCTCTGCATTTTGATACCCATATTGCTCCCTCCCATTTATTTGACATATTTTTGACATATTTCAGACTAGCCCAGGAGAAATGTACTTTGAAAAAAGAAAAATATGTTAATCGCGATTTTATTGCTGAAAAAGCTTCTATATGATGTCCAGAGTCTGTGATAAATTCGCACCGTCCCCACCCCTATTGCTTTTTGAGGGGGTGAACCTCTTATAGGGGAGAAAATTGTTTTGCACCGATTCCGCTCAAATTCGCGTGGAGGATTATGCAAGTGTAGAAGTACTCCCCAACAAAATTTCAGCTCCCCCGACCTCAGGGAGCTGAGCCAGCGCTTCCCAAAGTTGCACATTTTTGACTAAAATGGCAAAAAACGAGTTTTTCAAATATAAAATTACCCCAAAATTATAATTTCGAAAAATTTCATGTTTTCTGTAAAAATTTTGAGATGACGAATACGATTCGGCTATCAACTTTTTCATTTGGGGTGTTTAACCCCTCGTATGGCTCATTCGAAACTATACAGATCGTGGTTTTGGAGGTCATTTTTTTCTGAAAAAACACGATCTATGTACTTTCGAATGGGACGTACGGAGGGTTAAACACCCCAAATGAAAAAGTTGATAGGCGAATCGGTTTCGTCTTCTCAAAATGTTTACAGAAAAATGAAATTTTTGGGGTAATTTAATACTCGAAAAACTCGTTTTTTGACATTTTAGTCAAAAATGTCCAACTTTGGGAAGCGCTGGTTCAGCCCCCTGAGGTCGGGGAGAGCTGAAATTTTTTTGGGGAGTACTTCTACACCTACATAACCCTCTACGTGAATTTGAGCGGAATCGGTGCAAAACAATTTCCTCCCCCATAAGGAGTTCCTCAAAAAGCAATAGGGGTGGGGGCGGCGCAAATTTATCACAGACTCTGGACACCATATAGAAGCTTTTTCAGCAATAAAATCGCGATTAACATTTTTTTCTTTTTTAACCAATTTTTCGATGCTATTGTTCCTGGCCTTTAGAATGATTCGCATCGATCGTTGAAAGAAATCATAAATTGTCCCAATAAGTACTGAGTAAATCATAACTATTTTTTCGAAGAGAATTTCATAGTACCTGATAAATTACTAATAATCTCTCCGCAAATACGTTATACATAACTCAACATAAGTATAAGTACCTACCTAAATCGAAAAAATTGTCATTCCAAAGATATTTTTCTCAAATTTTAATCATTTACATTTCGCAAGTTTCGAGAATAATTAATAAATTACCAAGAAATATTTCCTTCTGTTAAACCTTTCATTCTGAGTCAGTATAATTGATAAAATTGCAACGTCGTCGTTATACACGTATATCCCACGTATAGAGGCTATGCTGTTGCTGTTATCAGCATAGAAAAATATGTTGGAATTGAGTAGTTACCTTCATGTACCACGAAGTAAAGCACCTATACAGTCTGAACTCGTTTGTGATTTTGATTACGATTCAATTTAAAAATCTTGCAGTTTCGAATAAAATGAAACACCAGTTTGATTCAATAAACGAGAAAAGATTAGTTCGGTATGCGAATAAGTGCGAACGAAGCTGCATTCGTCAATCGTCATACCACCGCAGATTCTGGATTTCCGAGCATGAAAAGGTAAAGCGATGTGGATGGTATTTCGCACACATCGACGATAAATAAGTCTTTTTAGGGTTAACATATCAGCCGAGTAATACGGTATGCAAATAGGAAAAAAAATTTACATCTGCACGTACGTATATTACCATCGGTACCCGTATGCATTAAATTGTACATATTATTTTAAATGAACATTGTAAACATCACCTGCATTACATTCAATGACCGGGTTCGTATTAGGCTTTTAACAACGAAACGCGTTTCACCTCCTTTTTTTTCTCACTTTATCTGCACTTCTTTAATTGTAGCGAGTGTACGATAAATCGAAAATTATTAGATTTCACGCGTACCTATATGAAAATCGATCGTAGTCGTGTGGTTTACCTAGGTATGTAGGTATTTTTAATTTTACGTTCGCATAGGTAAGCAGGATGTACGAAATACGAATACGCACTTTGTTTATATTGAAAAATTTTCGCGAACGCAATTCGAGATTGGTGTTATTGGACAGACGGCGAGTCGTTGCCTTTAAAATACCTATCAAGTCGAAGAAACAAAAGAGAAGACACCTGATAAGTTGTAAACACCTAGCCATATCCTTATCAGGTGTTTTCTTAGTGCATTGTTATGCGTTGAAACTGTTTTATAGGTACTGTGCGTATGTTCAGACAAAAAGAATAAAAATAACCGTTTAAAACGGTTGGCACTCGGCAATAAGGTCGAAACGGCGAATTTACTTTGGATTACGTATTCGGGGATAGATTTTATTAGAGGTAGAGCGATTACGAGCGTTTATGTGAATACCTGTGCAGTTCTTACCTGTGTGAATGTACGTATGTTTTTTCATGTCTGATTTCTGATGAAATCTTTTACCGCAGAATTCGCACGGATAAGGACGTACGTCCGAATGAATCAAGAGGTGTGTTGATAAGGTCGAGGAACGTTTGAATGTTTTCCCACATTGCGTGCACTGATATGAAAATAAACGAAACAAAACAATTTGAAAATTATTATTTGTTCGAAGGTTTATCGTCGTAGAGCTGTAGAAGTCGAGTTTTTTCCAGAAAATTACCTGATATTTTTTTTTGCTTTGAGCAGAATCGGAATTTGGTAACTGGGGCGAAGTTTTTTCTTCTAATTCGCATGAAGTTATAGGATTCCATATTTCGGCAGTTTTCCTATTTTTTATACTCAAATTTAGGGGTCTTTCTTCTTCTTCTTCGTCTTCTGTAATACCTTTGAATTATGTAATGAATTCGTCGATTGCAGAAATTACTATTACTTTGGGAAAAGGTTGAAAGTCTGAAGTTGGAAATAGTGCTTTGAAAATCGATATTTTTTGAATAGGTGAATAATTTGATTTTTGATAATTTTTTTAATCTTTTATTTGATAAATCGATAAGATTCATTATACTCTTGAATCTAAATGAGACTTGAATCCATGAAAAGAGTGAAAAGAGTGGGGGCGAAGAGGGGTAAATGATAAATAAATACTTGAACAGTGATGCAATATCACGAGCTTCTCGAACAGATGCAAAAGAAAAATTTATTATGTTTATATCTCTAATCTTGAAAGAGACAAAAAATGTTGAAATCGATACAACTGTCTGTAATCGAAAACGTAATAAATAACAAACTCAGAGGCTCTGGCATAAAATTGCTCGTATTTTTGGGTGTAAAAACTGTGGCAGAAAGGTTTTAAAAATGGTAGTCCCTTCTGTGGTGAAAAATCGTAAAAAATTTTAAACGTCGACCAACAGACAAATTTAAAAAAATGTGTAATTTAGAACTAAAGAATATATGTAAATGTGAGCCCAGATTTGGTTTTTGAGTTGACATTGATTTTGGGCCTTTTAGAAGGGGTAGAATCAAAGGGGGAACCACAATTCAAAAATCAATTTTGGAATCCTAAAGGTGGTTTCTATATCCAGGCTCACTTAGGCAGAAATTTTTCACAAGTACCATAAGTAATCACAGAATTTTATCGATAGTTTTTGAACAAAATTATCTCTCAAAATAAAGATTGGGTACGATTTTTATATTTTTTTAATATATTTTTTTTGTTTTTTAGATTTAAGTTGTGGGATGGGAAGGTTTTATTGGTTTGTTTTACAATCAACTTTCAAATTCAATTTTACGTCTTTGAGGAAATTTTCTCTTAACGTATTCCTTGCAATAAGGGAGGTATCTCAACTTGAAGTAAAATTTTGAGCCGAAACAAAGGAAAATCAAAATGTTATAAAAGAACCCCAAATCTAAAATGTTAGGTTATTTCTCGAATTTTGGTGAATTTTTGAAAATTAAAAATTACCTCATCGCCTTGTAAATTAGGAAAATTTGATTTAATCAACGAAAAATGCTAAAATTCGTTAAATACCCTATTTTCGACCTCCCAAATCGATTGGAAGCGGTTTCAAGGCGTTTCAGAACTTCCAACATTTTTTCGAATTTTCCAGTTCTAGAAAAAAGCTTATAAAAATGGTCCATATGAACTTCAGCACCTAAGTATAATCGTAAATTACTCATATTGGTGACCTATTTGCAGTGGCGTACCGAAGGCATTTCCCGGAGCGGGGGGGGGGGGTCTTGGGAGAGGTTTGATGAAAATCCCAACTCCAATTCTTAAACTTCCCAACCACATTTCGCCGATATTGATATTTCAATTTTTAAAAAATGAACCGGTGATTATTAACATAAAATTGTCCATTTGTCCTGAACGAAGCAAGGTATTTATCTAGATTGAAACGAGAGTAAAAAATTTCAAAATAATTATAATTTAATTTGAAAAAATTCGTATTTCAATGTGAATATGAGAAAAATTAATTTGGCCCGAGCGAAGCGATGACGAAAATTTTTTTAAATTTCCAATTCAAAGTGCATTAAAACCGTGTTTTGGATTAACAAACTTGAATAAAAAATCGGCCTCTTTTACTTTAAAACTATTTAAGAATAAATACAAAGAGGCCAATCGTAGCGAGGCCAAAGCTTTTGAAAAATTGGTTTTTAAACATCAAAAATAAATTCTATGGAGAAAAAATATAATGAATATTAGTTGTAATAATTTTGAGGAAAAATACGAAAAAATGACTTCTCTAGGATTTAGATTATTTCTAAATTATGGAAAGGGAAAAATATGAGTACAATCAGTACAATCAGGCCGAGCGCAGCGAGGCCAAAGTTTTTAAAAAAATTAGATTTAGGAGATGATTTCACGGATGAATCGGATTTCTAAAAAGGGACGTTCTCCACCAAAATTTTTTTCGAGGACTAAAATGAGGTTTCTCGACACCCCTGATTGCAATTTTTAAGCTTAAAATTTATCGACTTGATTTATCAAGTAGATACAATGACATTGGAACCTTTTTTTCGGAGGGGTGAAAAATGAGTACAAAGACTTGGAATAACAACAGAAAGATTTTCAAGGGACGAAAATTTTTTTTGCATTGTTGACTGAAATAATTTATACAATTGTAATTTGGTTAATGCCCGAGCGAAGCGAGAGCGAAAATTTGAAAAAATTGTGTGTTCAATACCCAAAAAAGGCCTTTTTCATCAGTTGGGAAAATGACAAATTTTCCCAACTCACAAGTAAAAAATTTCGTCAGAGGGGAAGCACCCCCTCTCCCTTATCGGTACGTCCCTGCCTATAATATGATCAAAAATAGGGTATCTACCAACTTTCAGCTTTTATCGTCGATGGTATTTTTTAATCTTCCTCAAGAAAATTTTCTGCCAAAAGATATGAATTTGAACTGGAAGTTGCGAATTTCGAAAAATTATTATTCTTTAATCGATCAAATAGGTCACTAATATGGGTAATCCGCAATTATAGGTGCTGGAGTTCATATGAACCATTTTTATAGCCTTTTTCCAGTGCTGGAAAATTCCAAAATTTTCTAGAGATCCCGGAACGTTTTGAAATCACTTCTGATCGATTCAGGCTGTCGAAAATAGGGTATCTACAAAATTTCAACTTTTCTCGTAGATTAGATCAAATTTTCAAATTTTGCAGGGCGATGAAGTAATTTCGAAATTTCAAAAATTCGCCAAAATTCGAGAAATGAACGTCAGCACCTGACATTTTGCTAATGGGATTCTTTTATGATGTATTTAAAAATTTTTTGGTTTCGGCTCAAAATTTTATTTTTAGGATTTTAGCCAAAAAATTGGATTAGTCACCTAAAAATCGTTTTATTACGAACCCGAAACTCGGATGCCCTAAAATTGTAAACCATTGTGATCGATACTCTTAAATATGAACATCGAAAGTTGCGGTTCCTTTGAAAAGCCCCTAGTGGTCTTTTTGAAAGCATAATGGGCCCTTTAAACGAAAATTCTGAACATTTTGGGAAGCACTGCAAAAACCTCTCATTTTGCTGAATAGTAATGTATAATTTTAAAAAATACTCTGCACTACATTCATTCGACTCCAGTCAATTTTCATACTTACCTATAATTCGTTCTAAGAATTGAAAAAAAAATTCTTTCAAAAATTTTTAGCTCAAAATATTTATTTTTCTTCCAAAAAAAAAGAAGCTTTTCAAAGAAACCACGTCGCAATTCGTACCTAAGTTGGGCATCTTACGTATACTTCAATCTTAGAAAATTTTAATTTGTATTGAAAAAGGGATATTTAGACGAGTAATCAAATTTGTAATTTTTGAACTAATTTTCATACCTATTACAGAATTTCTGCCAATTTTCTCAACTCTGATGAGCCATCGTTGAAAATTATTTTTTTACCCAGAATTTTATGTGCGTATAAAGGAATATTTTTAGGGTAAGGCATCAAAATTTTAAACTAAAAATTTTTTGCGTATAAATTTGATTGCTCCTGCTGTTAATTTTCCAACAACAAAATGTCAAAAACCTTGAACAAATTCAAAACTATACTATAAAATTCTTTTCAAGATTTATTAACAATTTTCGAATAATTTGATACCTCGCCTCGCATTATTTTTAAATTGGGTGACGAATTTTTTGAGGTTATAGGTATAATGAGATATAATTTTCAATTTCATATTTCAATGTAATGCGTCGCCGAAAAGGGCTGAAAATCGATTTCGATTTTCCCAACAAATGGTCCTTTTCACACATGCACCTTATGTATAATTTTTTAATATTTCGTACTTAATATAAATTAATATAAATACGATTAGTACATAAACATGAAATTAAAAAAAAAAAACAGAAATTCACTCACCGGTAATTCTTGGAACTGTGGTATAATCCAATCCAAAATTTTTGTCCGAAATGTATCTGTCGGTTGGATTGTCTTGAAACATTGGTGGACATGGAAACAACATACTACTAGGCGGCCAAATAAAAGGAGCTAAAGGAATAAAAAAAGGACTCGAAAGAGCTCTCAAACGAGGATCAGTTACTGCGAACATATGAAAAAATTTAATATTACCATTTGAATTTTTTGTTAGTTACGTAAACGTGTAAATTTGAGAAATCAATTTACCTGAGCTCATAGGACTACTTATAGATGCACTCGGACTTGGCAGTAATCTGAAATCTGTCGTTTGGGGCCATGAATTTGTAGCGGTCACATTCACCGAAGATAAAAATGATTTTGTCGAATGCAACGAAATATTGCTTTCGGTCAACGTGATCGAATTCGATTCTTGAAACGCGTTCAAAGCTCGTGAACGGGGCATTGTGTTATCTAAAATTTGACAAAAATTAAGGCCACGTTAATTTTTGAATTTTCCAGCGTCATTTTTTTGTGGTAAAAAATTTGGAAAATCGTAGAAAATTGGAATTTAAGCCGAGTAAGAGAACATTCCATTCGAACAGTTGGATCTCTTCTAAATATCAACTTTTCGAGCCCAAATTTTACCTTTTGCAGTCATTATGGGGCCTTCAGAGCTATTTCGATTTTCTCCAAGTATTTTAGGATTTCTTCAGAAAGCACCTAAATTACCATGGGCAACTAAAAATGAATTATTTTATTTTCGACTAATTTAATTAGAAAATTCGCCTTTTATTCGAATTTCGGGCAGACACCTCGCAAGTTGGTATCATAAGTTTTTTTGTTTTTTTTTTTTGAAAAAAATCTCAAATAATCGAAAGTGGTTAAATCACCGAAATTTCCTACTCCATACCATCGCTCTGGGACCAAATTTGACCATCTCCAACGATTTTGGCGCCTCCAGTCAAATTTTTCGTACTTTTTCCAATTTAAAAAATATCTGGTCAAAAATGCACTTTTGCGAAGGGTCTAGCTGAAAATCATCTCAGAGGTAAATTTTCTAGTTGAAAACCATTGAATGGAAACCAGAACTCGAAAGTTATTTGGTTATTTTCTGAAAAAATTCGAAAATCCGTGTAGTGGGGGCAAAAAAATCGAAATTTCGTTTGGAGCTCTAGAATGTCTGGTAATGGTTGCAAATGAGGTTCGAAAAGTCGATATTTTTAGTAGGAACCAGTAACCTAAGTACGTACATCACGTTAAGTGAGAAAGTAATTTATTTTTAAAAAAGTATAAATTTCATTCTAAAAATAAAAAATGACTTTGAAAATTTTACCGAAATCAAGATATCAACTTAGACATTGAAAATATTGGCTATGAAGGTTTTAAGGGCTTCTTCCCTCTACTCGGAGTGTTGGATTTTCAAAAAAAGGAGGGGATTTCATTTCTACATATTATTGGAAGTTTTTTCAAAAAAGTAGAAATATGATAGGTATACTTTTTTTTTCTTATATTGGAGTGTTTAGGTAATTTTTTTTACTCGGGGAATTCGAAATATTTTTTGGAAGGAGAGAAAGGTAGTCACGATTTTGTCTACTTAAAAGCTGAAATTTCAGTTTCATTGGTAATATTGGTTTAAGTATACGATTTTCTCAATCAGGACAAATAGAATTGCGTATATATCAGAGCATGAAAATTGAATAAAATTAATGAAATTAAATTCAATACTGTATCAATATTAGAAAATGAAAAAAAAAGAGTTGGAGAAGATGAAAAATAAATAAGAAGACAGGAAATGAAGAAAGCATGTTTTACGTCAGCGAAGCAAAAATAAAAATTTTTGCATAAAAATTATGTTTAAAACGTAAAAAATGCCTGTTTCTGGAGTTTATTGACGCGATTAAAAGTATAAAATTGAAAATTTTCTTCAATCGGGGCGATAGAAATTTATACTTGGGTACCTATGATTCATTTTAATTTGTCAATTTTCCAACTTTTTGTACTTTTCAACAAATTAACTAATTTTTTTTATTCATCACAATTCACGAATTCACCAACCTTTTTCTGTTACAGCATAGTACAGAGACTCCTTCCCTCTCCCATTCACTACACCCCTGTTTTCTTGGAAATAATGTTTCCAACTAAAAATTTCATTTTATGGGCCAATTCGAACCATTTTTAATTTTTATTTTATCTACTGTCTTTTCTGTACCACTTGAAATTTTGTAATCAAAAATCAAAAATTATGCTATTTTTTCATTTTTGTTTTTTCAAATTTTGTATTGACGGCGCATACGAAAAGGTGACCCCGAGCAAAAAAGTAGTTTTCGAGAAAAACACGTTTCAAGTTTTTGAAGCGTTTTTTTCACTTTTCAACAATAGGTATATTTTTTCATTTTAATTGAAAAAAAAAGTTTCCAATTTTTTTTAGAAGTGCCTCACTTTACAGCCATTTTTCGCCGGGCTAAAATAGAGATGGCGACCTGACGATGGCTTTATCGTATTCTACGACCAATTTTACATAAAAATGGTGAAAAAATTGAAAATCAATTTTTTTGCTCGCGGGGTTATCTTTTCGTATACGCCGTCATGTAGAATGATATAAAATATTGATGAGTTTTTTGAATTAGTCTAGCTGGGTCACATCATGGCCTCATAGAATGACGACTCATATGGAATTCTCTTCCCAATCTTTCCGACTCAAAGTGATCTTTTCAACAAAAAATGCAATTTTGCTAGTTTTTGGAAAGGCAACTTTTTTTCTTTTATCTGTCTCCTTTTCAGTCTGGTCCTGAGGCGTGAACTAAGCAATTACTTGGGTTGAAATGCAATACAATAATAGTAGACAGATGTATAAAATATTTGATGCTTAATTATATCTGCCTATTAATTTTTGAATGGCAAAAAAATGCACAACTTCTGTTTGTGGAGATCAAATTGAAAATTGAAGCAGTACTTGACTCTGGTTTTCTGAGTGACTAATTGATTATTGTAAAATTTTTCCATTTTTTCTCTTTTTTTTCCTTTCACCAACGAGAAAAATTATTCTTTTTGTAGAAAACAAAATTTCAAAATCGAAAAAAATTGTTTAATGTGCTGATTTTTTGAAAAAAAAGAAGTGTGTCGTCACTCATCAGCTTTAATGGTTTAATAATTCTCATTCTAAAAGTAATTTTTTTCAATTACTTACTTTTAATAAAATCACAAATTAAATGCAATAATTTGTTCGAAAAACCCATTAAAAATACTACTTACTCACTAAGATAAGAATTTTCGAAAAGCAAAAACCACTTCTTTGCAAAAGTTTATTTGACCTTTTCAATTTCAAAAAACACGATACAAATAAAAAAATTGAAAAACAAAGAAATCTTACCTGAAAATTCAATTTAGCACGCTTCTGTGCTATGACATTTGCACTATTTTGAAACCAGTTCACTTGAGAAAAAATCACGAATCGTGTAAAAAAATCGTTCGAAAATGAAATAATTTCGCACGCGACCTTACCGGCGTAAAAATCATGGGTAAACTAATAGGCATATGAACTGATTCTCGAAATGACTATAGCTTACCTTCAAACGCGATCATTTAGTTACCTGAGCACCGCCCACTTACCTTACGAAAGTCGACTGCGATTGCGCAGTTCAAATCGTGATGGCGAGTTTCAACCAATCAGTGATCGAGTGATCTAGGTGTACGAACTTAATTTTCACTTTTATGCCAGGTATTAAAATCATAATTTATGGATGGAGAAAAGATTTTTAGAAATTACTCCAAGTATATCTATATGTTGGGTCTTAAATGAATAATTTATGTGAAGAGAAACCGGTTTCACTCTTTTGATAAAGATGATAGGTAGGTATAGTAGGTTAGGTACCTATAGTCGAACTGCTGAAGAAAAACATATCGCAGAAACATTGAATGAGTTTTATTTTTCTCTCTAAATCTGAATAAGTAAAATTTGGTCGTTTTGGAATCAGTGAAATAGATTTCCCTTAAAATCGGGGATTTTTCACTGATTTTTCAGTTTCAAAATGAAATTTCTGATTTTTTTCTGGCGAATTGGAAATAGGCTGAGAAATCAGTAATTTTTGACTGAAAAATCACAAAAGAATCACTGTTTTCCAGTAAAATTTATTCAACCGATTGAAAAAGGCAGGATTTCTCCAAATTTTACTGATTTGGATTTAGAAAGTTAATCTTAATACACCTAATCGGTATCGTTCCCTACCATTTTCCGAATGGTCGTTTTCCCGAATAACAATTTTAATTTTTTATCAACTTTTACCATTTACATAAAGCAGAACCGTTTTTCGAGCTTAGATCGTACTAAACGCTGTATACAGGTCAGGAGGTAAAAAAAGTTGTAAAATATCCAAATGTGGCGATCTTGAATGAAATTTTCAAAATTTTCCCCATTTTTTTAGAAGAGAAGGAGTCATTAAGGAATCTAGTTTTTTTTGGGGGGGGGGATTTAAAAAAGTAGCACGAAAAATCACGAATATTTGTTTTTTGATTTCAGTACGACTGGTTGGAAAATTTCTCTCTTTTTAAAATTATGAGTCGACTGAATTTTGGTTTTCCCTTCCCTCTCTTCCCCCTCTTCCCGAGATTTCCGCCCAAGTTTCGTCCCTGAGCTCTGCAGTCAATACTAAAAAACAATAATCAAAATTACAAAAATTACAAAAATTTTCAAGAAGTCGATTTTTACCCCTGAAATTTAAAACTTCGGCAAACATTCCTCCTCGTTTTCAATACAAACTGTCTTTAGGTATTCGGGGAATTCGTATTCGGGATTCTGGATTACACAATGTTTTCTAAACACTGCAGCTCTGACTGAATCAGTGATTCTTCACTGATTCAGGACGAGAGGTCAATTAATTAAAAAAAAAATTAACTGGCATTCTCATTAGATCGACTTCGACTCCGATTGAAAAGATTTCTTTTTCTTCAGATATACGAGGTGGAGGTTGGTATACATTAGTCATATATAGGTGAATGAACCACATTGTTTAGGCTACTGGTATGTATCATAGACTACCTTCAGTTGATAAAATAGTAACAGTTCGGAACCTACCTATGTTCGTAGAAATAATGCATAAAAATTTTCATATCTGCTTGATAAAACAGACTCGACCTCGACTGTGAAAAGATTTCCACGCAGTCTACGTAGTACCTATTATTAAGTACATTACATATGTAGATGGGATAGGTACGTATAGTTAGGTACGTGTACTCGTTTTTCAATTTCTAATCAGCTGTTTCGTCAAATTACCTACATGTTATCGTTCATTATTCAGCGTCCAGTTATTCGGTTATCAGCGACAAAAATTCAATTTTTTTTTCAAATCAGCTGGTCACAACACTATTTTATCTTGAGTCCTACTTTAATAATAGAAATTCTAAATTAGCCAGCTGATTCGCGTGGCGAATAATTATTGATGAAATATTTGGAAAATTTAAAATATTCGTAAATTCTTGGTCTAATCGAATATTTCTAGGCAGGTAAGTATTAGCGTAAGAACTAAAAAGAGGTTAAAATTCTTGACTGGGGTCAAAGATATGGAAAATGAATAATGAAATTTATTATTATTTTCTGAAAATCAGACACATCGTTGAACACGAATGGAAAGTTCATTTTTGGCTCCGACAGTCAGACTCCTCATATTTTTTTGTCTCTCGTGGTCTGCTACGTTCAAGTTGAAAAAAATCGAAATAATTGACTGGAGACTCCAGAATGGCTGGAAATGGTCAAATTTGATTTCGAGGAGTTGATCTTGGACGGGAAGCGTTCATTGCTACTGACCTATAAGATTAGTCGGCAGTTTGATTAAGTTCTTACACATGTAAGGTACCTATAAATTTTTTTTTCAATTTATAAGCTGGTCAAAACATACTCTCTCATTCTGAATCAGTGAAAAGTCACTGATAAATAGTCAGAATTGCAGCACAGGAAAAATCAGCGAAATTCACCAATTTCCAGCGAATTTTCACTGCTTTTTCAAAAAATTTCATAAATTTCACTGATTTTTCAGTGATTTTTCTCACTGATTTGTTTTCAGTAAAGAAATTTTCACTGATTTTCTCCTGTGTTGCAATTCTGGCTGTTTCTCAGTGATTTTCGATAATTTTCACTGATTTATAATTGAGAGAGTACACTCTTGAGATATCCGACCAAAGGTGGGTTATCTTTAAACTGGTCGAAAGGAAACGAGAACTCGATTTTCAATTCCAAGTTAATCAAAGGATTCAAAGAAGAGTCGCCTGGAGAAAATAAACATCGCGCTAGAGGCTTTAGAATGGCTGGAAAGTGGAACTTTCAAATTTGGTTTCGTAGAGTAGATACTACATATGTGACAGTGGCGATGGCGTAGCCAGAAATTTCTCATGGGGGGAGGGCAAACTTTCAAAATTTGAAAAGAAATTTTGAGTTTACACCCCCCTTCCCTCCTAAATTTCCTTTTGCTATAAAAACACTAAATTTAAAATTTGAATCATTTTTATAAATATTAAGGAGCCGCGCAGGCGTTATAAAGTTCTTACGCGATTTGCATAGAATATTTAGGAAAAAGACTGATGAAAATGTAATTTTGGAACAAACAACTTCCATACTGATTATCTTGACCTTAAAACCCAAAAATAATCCCTTACAAATTCAAACAGTACACTGAGAAAAATGGAGAATGAAAAATGAATAGAAAGTGTTGCAATTTTATCCAAAAAAAATAAATTTTATAAATTTTATCAAAAAAAAAAGTTTATCCAAAAAAAATAATAACGGGGCACCATTCGCAAAATTAGCAGTTTTTATCAAACAAAATAATAAAATTTATCACGAAATTTGATAAAGTTTATTGCATAGAAAATAAAGTTTGTCAATTTTGCGATAAATATTATTATTTTTTGAATAAATTTTACTAGTTTTGTGAATGATGCCTTTTTATTATTACGTTTTTTTTTTTTTTTTTTTTTTAATATAACGCCATATACAGCAACTAAGGCTAGAGGCGTTTAATAAAATTTATTATTTATTTTTTTGAGTGTAGCATTGGAAGCTTTTTTTGGGAGCATGTAAAGTGGGTATGAAGACTTAGAATACAAGAAGGGAGTCTTTTTTCCTGTAGGTAGTCATCTCAAATAATTAATAAAATTGTGATTTCGTTCATGGCGGAGCGAAGCTTTGAGAAAATTTGACTTTTAATGCTCTAAGAAGGTATTTTTTCACGTAAATTCTTGACCTCATGGGGGGAGGGGGGTCCAGACCCCTGGACCACCCCTCTTCCGTGTATATGATATTAGAAGGAAAACTGTTTTTTCGATTAAAAAAATTTTTACTTTTTCTTACTCGAAAGTGTCCGCTTGGAAATTGAGCCAAAATGGATTTTCTCGTTAAAGTAGGTAATCGAAAAGAAGCGAGAATAAGGTGAATTTTTACGATAAAATTAGGTACCTACCTAGCTACCTACTACCTACCGAAAAAAATTAGAATTCGATTTTTAGTGGTCCAAGTTAATTTAAGAGCCTTCTGGAGAAATCCAAAAATGTTGGAGAAAATCGAAATTGCGCTGAATGCTCCAGAATGACTGGAAATGGTAAAATTTGGATTCGCAGGTCGATATTTTGTTCAGTGACCAAAATTTTATCAAATTAGTGAAAATGTGTTTTTTTCAAGATCACATTTTTGTTTAAAAAAAGAACCCTGTAAATTTTCAAAAATCAAGATATGAACTTGGACTGCTGAAATTTTTGCTACGGGGGTTTCAAAACTTGCCCTTTTCAAAAATCGCAGTCTTTTTGCGATCGAAGGCGGATTCTTCAAGTTGTTCTCTTCAGTGGCGTAACCAGAAATTTCTCAAGGAGGGGGTCCGAAATTTCATGATTTTTGAGAAATTGTAAGTTCACCTCCCCCCCCCCCATCAAATTTCCTTTTACTATAAAAACACAAAATTGAAACTTTATTAAATTTTCATGCGATTTGCATAGCACGTTTAAGGAAAAAAACTGATGATAATGTAATCTTGGAACAAACAACTTACATAGGTACTAATTATTTTGGCCTTAAAAGCCAATACAAATACCTAATAAATCCAAGAATTGGCGTCAGAAGCTTTTTTGGGGAGGGTGCAAAGTGGGTATGGAGACTTGGAATATTAAAAGGGAACTATTTTTTGCATTGTTGATTCAAATAGTTTATAGAATTAGTAATTTCTTTCATGCCCGAGCGAAGCGAGGGCGAAATTTTGAGAAAATTTGATTTTTAATGCTTCAAAAAGGCATTTTTTACATAAATTCCTGACTATAATTATACATAATTATCAAATGTGATTTCTTTCATGCCCGAGCGAAGCGAGGGCGAAGCTTTGAGAAAATTATATTTTTCATGCTCCAAAAAGGCACTTTTTCACGTAAGTTTCTGACGCCAAGGGGGGGGTCCAGACCCCCTGGACCCCCCCTTGGGTACGCCACTGGCTTCTCTTCATAACTACTTTTAAAATACCTCAATTGACTTACGTATACGTAGGTACTGCTTCTTGGATCATCATCAAATTATCTATTATTTATTCAAATGCAAATAGGTATCTTCTTCAAAGACAATTTGAGGTTTTCAAAGTAAGTAAACTCGTACAGAATTCGACTTAAAACGTTAGTTATAACGGATAAGTTAATTCGTTGGCCAGAAGCTAGGTATGGGTGAAAGCCACTGCGGTCGTTATACCTTGAATAAAGTCTTTAAAACAGCCGTTGCAACAGATGGTGGGCGTGAGCGGGTATTCAGCCGTTATCTTATGCGCTTATCCCTCTAAACCTGTTAACTCGTGCCATTCGCTTTCATTGCCAACTTCGTTTTTTCCACTTTGTTTATTTTTGACTCGTGCCGTGAGAGACGCATGTTAATTAAAGGTACCTAGACCTCAACTCAACCCACCCGTCAGTCGGTTCTTTTTTACTTTCGAAAAAAATGCTGCTGTCATTGACTGGCCAGAATTAGTAGGTTAAGTACAATTGAAGGGGAAACTAAGGATAAAACGAATAAAACTTCGTCAAGATTCGATCCGTTACTTTTGGAAAATTTAGAATAATTTTTTTTATCGTTTTTGAATTTTAATATCAAAATCTACACTTATTTTGTTTTTACAATTTAAAAAAAATACACAATTTTTGAAATGTTATTTATTTATTTTTGAAACATTTATAGATAGAAAAGAAATGCATTTGTGTTTATTCGAACAAAACGAGAAATTATTTTTTCAAACTTTTGACAAACGTCGTTAGATCGTATTCTTCTTCGTAATTTTTTGTATCCCATAGTTCGGGTAATGATTTCATGTACTCGTTGATAGAATTTCCTTTCGAGGATTCAGCACCCGTTGAATTTTTTTTATCCAGTAGTTCGTTCGAATTTAATGAAAATAAATCTAAAAGCTGAAATTTCCAACGATTAGTTTTTGATTAGTAAAATTATCATTTTTTTTCTAAAATTACATACGATTGTTAAACTTACTTTATCTGTACTCATTGTAACAAGACTAGAATTCTCAGCCGTGATAACGGTATTGGCAGTTTTCAGCTTAAACGCCTGTAATCTGCAATACGAAAACAAATTAGATTTCAAGTGATAAGGGATTTTCATATTCTTTCTACTTACCCCATAATTTTTTGTTCTAACGTGGCTTTTGTGATAAGTCTGTACACATTTACCACCTTTTTCTGCCCTATACGATGAGCCCTATCCATAGCTTGTAAATCTTTCATCGGACTCCAATCATGCTCAACAAAAATAACCTGAAAAAATCTCGATTACTATCAAAATTCAAATTCACTGCTTTTATCAGATAAGTTCAACATACTGTATCAGCTCCGGTTAAATTCAACCCCAGTCCACCAATTTGTGTAGTTAAAAGTAACAAATCGATCGAAGGATCGTTATTAAATCTGGTAACTATTCGATGTCGATCGTTGGACGATACACTGCCGTCTAATCTTAAATAAGTAATATTTGGCAAATGCGATCTGAAACATTTCACCACATTAAGTAGTCTTTTTTGGCGTATGAAGGGTAAGGAGGGAGCTAGGTCAGCGAAAAATTCTCACTTTAGAAGATCAGTTTCTAAAATATTAAGCGTAGCTTTTAATTGGCAGAAAATAAGCGCACGGTGTTGACTAACGATACAGCTGGACTCGACCACGTTATCAGCATCAGTCGATCCTCCGATACCGCAATCCAGTAATAATTGCCTTGAATTGAGAAAAAAAGTTAAAAACCTTGAAACGGTAGCAAGGATAGATGACCAGATGTGAAATTACTTTAATGCGATTAATTTTGCAGCGTGCTTTATATCAGACAAGGACGACTTCTCTACTTCTAGTTGTTGCATGACGTGCTCATATAACGGATGTTGAGGTGTTAGCACCAATTTAGGGTGATTACAAACGCTTTGTAAATAACGCAGAGCCTGAAAAAAAAAAACAATCGTATAGAAAATAGATCCTTAGGGGTTAATTATTTTATAGCGAAATACGTAGATAATATTGTTTAAAGATTATACCTGAAACATGCTGAAAGTATTACATGACTGTTTTGTTGAAATACTATTTATTGTATTTTTTTGCAGCTCTGATTTGGAAAAGTCTTCGTAAAGTAATTGTTGGATTGGACTAAGATCGCAATAATAATCCTGTAATTCAGAAATCAAAATTAGACGCCGGATAATTTATCCATTCGTATCGAGTAAGTTGAAAAATACAGATTTATTATAATTTTACTTATTTAGGAACTTAGTTTCCAATATAAAGATGGCTGGTAATGTAATATTACTGACCTGGGTTATTTTCGGAGGTAAATCTTTCAATACGTCTTCTTTCATTCTACGTAATATGAAAGGTAGGACTTTTTGATGCAACGTTTCCATAGCAAGTACACCTGAAAATATTCAGATTCGAAATGAAAATTTAGGCACACATTTTTTTGCCAATTTAATGAGATATGTAATATGAGGATCGTATTTTAGTTAAGAAATGGAGAGATGAATTTTTTGAATAAGTTGGCTCAAGATCTAAATAAAATTCGATTCTTCATAGTGCATTTGTAATTAAATTAAAATTACCTGCTTCTTGCTCCTTGGCTGAACTCTTTGGATCACGACTTAATAATATAGGTTTACTGAATTTAGCATTGAATTGTTTTTCGTTTCCTAAATATCCGGGCATTAGGAAATCAAACAATGACCATAATTCCAACACATTGTTTTGAATCGGCGTACCAGATAAAATGAGCCGATGATTGGCTGTCAGCTGTTTTATCGCTCTTGATACCTGGAAATGCATTAATTATTTTTTTTCTCTTTTTTTAACAAAAAAACATGTCGTTTATCTTTATATATCGTACCTTTGTTCTTCCATTTTTAATAATATGACCTTCGTCTAATATACAATAATTCCACTTGAAATTGGAAAAAAAATCAACGTCTTTGCGAACAATATCGTAAGATGCGACGATCAGATTATAGTGATGAGCTGTGTTTCTCAATCTATGAAAAAAATAATGAAAAATACATTTTAAAAGTGAAATCTTTTCGAATAAAACCATGAAAATATCAGATATTACAAGAGATAGACTCACTTTTCTCGTTCAGTCGGAATGCCTTCATATTGTAAAGGGTTCATAAACTGGCTTGGTATAAATTTTTTGATTTCATAAATCCAATGACCAATCAAAGTAGGTGGACAAATGACCAACGATGGTAATAAAGTTGAATCAGCACTTTTGTTTTTCTGTAATATCATTATAACAAAGGTTAAAAATCGTGTACGAAGGAATTTTGCCCTTTTCTTCAAAAAAATTAAATTTGATTTTTTCAATTAAAAAATTGCAAAATTAATATTATTTTTTCAAATTGAACAAAATTGAAAAAAAATTAGTTTTCTTATTAAGGAAATTATTGAAGGAAATTTTTTAAAAATCAATTCTTTTAAAATCGGAGAAAAATTTTGAAAAATGTATTTTGTCAATTTTAAAAAAATATTTTTTTTTCAAATCTAAGAAAATTTTTGAAAGAAATGATATATTATGTGCTTAGGATGTTTTCATCTAAACATGTCATTGATGTCCACTTTTCATCTTCATTTCGAAATTTTTTTTGAAGTATACTTAGATTTTATATAGTACGGACATTTAGGTTTTGACCCAAAAAAAATTAGCAGGAAGGGGAAGTTTCGTATATAAGCTCAGTAAGGTATGTATTTTAATATTCCCAAACTTCCCTAAAATCGGTGAATATTTTGACCCCCTTTTGGGGGGTGAGAGGGTTCAAATTTTCATTTTTCGGCTATAACTTTTAAAAATTACGTATTTACGAAAAAAAAGTTGAAACAAAAATTGTATGGTCGAACAAGTGAAGTTGTGGGGTTTTCGTGGACGCTGAACTCAATTTTTATAACAATTTTGACCCCTGGACCCAAAAGGAGAGTTTACTGAGTTGATGAAAAATTTTCCAACGCCGCGCTGCTTTTTTTTCTTTTTGCAATAGCTCGCCTCCAAGACCACGTAGAAAAAAAGTAAAAAAAGTAAAATGTTCGTCTTTTAATGCTCTACAACGTTTGTTTGAACCAATTTTTCGAATTTTGCACTGCAGCTGAGCTACGCTTGGGAGAAAATGCGACTTTTTCTTCGGAGGGTTCACCTCCCCCCCCACTTTGAGTCAAGGGGCGGGTTGTACATTTTTCTAGTAATAGGGTGTACTATGCAAAAGAACCGCTTCTAAAAGTCGATTAACTCGATTTTTGGTAATTTTTTTCTGGTAATGGGAAATTTTCAAAATTGGTTTTCTTCTGAAGGCCCTAGCTCCCTCCCATGACGTCCTAGGAAAAAAATTATAAATAACAAAATTGTTTGTTTTTTTATACTCTACAATTTTTGTTCCGACTTTTTTTTTCGTAAATACATAATTTTGAAAGTTACAGCCGAAAAACGAAAATTTGAACTCCTTCACCCCACAAAAGGGGGTCAAAATATTCACCGATTTTAGGAAAGTTTGGAAATATTAAAATACATACCTTACTGAGCTTATATACGAAACTTCCCCTTCCTGCTAATTTTTGTTGGGTTAGGGCCTTATTTGAGCTAAAATGTCCGTACTAATAAGCAATTGGACAGATGAAAAGGTGAAATCAAAAGGACGTTTTTTCACCAGGTTTTTTAGAGGTCAACTTAGAACTTCTCGATCACTCCCATTCAACTTTTGAAAAAAAAAGGCAAAACGATCCTCCTTGGTACCTACTTTATAACGTTTTTCGCGTTCGAAGTGGTCAGCAACGAGGATACATAACGACTGTAGAGTTTTTCCAAGACCCATATCGTCGCATAAAATACCATGCAAGTTGTATTTATTCAAAAATGCCAGCCAATTTACACCACACTAGAAAAGTAAAAAATGATTAGAGTTCTTCATCGCGCACCGCGCTGATATCGTACCTCCGAATAATCAATTATTTAAAATTACCTGCTGATAAGATCGTAATTCGGCATTAATCTGAACGGGTACTTTAAAATCAGGAATGCATTTCGGATTTAACAATTGTTTGAGAAAAGATCGCTGCTGTTCTACGGATTGTTTCAAATCTGCTGGTAAATTCTCCGGAGCTGGGGTACTTGTGTCGAGAGGCATTAACTGTATGAGGACTCCGAACGTATGTGATGCCATCGATCTAACGCTATCATCTTGGTCACTCATTCTTCCTATATAACAAAAAGGAAAAAATTATCGATGAATGAATTAGAGCGACAATTTTTCCAACTTTAATTCAATTTATTTTTACCCATCAGAGGTATAATAAGCAGAACGATATACGGAATAATATTCAACTGTAAGCTCTCGGTTAGTGCGGTTATGGTCTCGACGCCACCTTGCCTTTTGATCACAGAATCAGCAGCGTTGACGAGAGGCAATATCAGCGATATGACTTTTTTCATAACCGCGATTATATCACGAGTAGCGATTGCGGCGATACATCGAGCAACCATGTGACGTACGGCGCAATACGAATGACATAAAATATCACAGAGTGTAACAAGTAGCTCTATAATCTACAACAAGATGATGATCAAATTAAAAACACAAATTAGAATTATTTGCGACGAGTACCGATGAGAAAAAAACCCACGTCTGGTAATATGGTGCTATGCAAATGAGGACATATTACTTCTAAGACTTGTAAATTACGTATGAGTTTTTCAGCCGTTTCATTTTCGTCGTGTTTTTCATCTACACCTAAAATAATTCAAACGATGCAATAAAATGAATAATTTTTTAAACCCGTTCAACCAAATGTGATGGGTATTTACCATTTTTTGAAAGATCGAAATTTATTATATTTGTGTACAAGTGATCCCATAATACTGGAATTTTATCACGTAGATGTTGTCCTTGTAATTGGACAATTTTTATCAAAGCGAACGTGGCACCTTGACGTTGGATTTTACTACTTTTTAAAGCCTGAAAAATTACAAAATTGAATTAAAATCCTTTTTCTATAATATATCTTATGAGCTGCGATAAATTACTTACTCGACTTTGTTGATCAAACTGATCTTCATCTGTTACTTCTGGGATCGTCGAACGACCCGCTGATTTTTTCATTACTAGTAATTTTTCTGCAGTCTTTATAACAATACAATCATTTAAATAAGTCATTGAATGAGTTTCGTATTGTTTCGTGCATGAAATTATTTCAAATCGTTTACCTTTTGTTGATTGATCAACGTTAAAATTCCATTACATTTATCACAGGTACAGTCTTTATCGTTTTTATTCTTACAATTATACGAATGCTGAAATCATACGATCGTTGCAACGATTAGTTTAATAATAGCTCACGTAATCGACCAGTCGATAAATTGCGATATTTACTATTTTCGGAGTGAATTCCGGATCGGAGCATAATAATGAACAGAGATTTGTAACTATTTTAGCATTCGGACTCGGTTGTCGATCGATACAGTAATTCACCAATATGGCCAAATGATAACCTGCCAGTTCCTAAACATAATAATTTGGTTGAAAAATTCATTTAGGTTGTTCACTTCGCACATCCGCAGTAATAATGCAAATTTTTGGAAAAAAATGGCAATTTAAAAAATTTTATCTTTTGAACGATTTTTTTCTGTCGCAATCATTCGATAATTCCGGATAGTCCAACACATTTTCAAAAATCTCGAAGTCTCCTCCAATTTCTAAAAGAAAATATAGGGGCGGGGGGGTGCGCGGCTTGACTTAAAATTTTGGAAACTTTTTTATTGGAAATCAGCATTTTTTATGATTTTAAAAATCTACCTATTTCTGGGATAATTTTTAGCTAAAACAGCGAGGGGTCTGAAAAGGTGGGATAGGGAGAGGGAGAGGGCGAACAAAATTGAAAATTTTTGACGTTGCTGGACGAAGTATCAAAATCTATTTTTTTTTACCTCCTAAGGCCATTTCACAATCATTTCGCTAAAATAATCATTAAAGGATGGAATTTCACTCAAATTTTGAAAAATTTTGATTATCTTCGTACATGTTTTTCAATCTCGGAATCCTTATGGGATAATTTTGATCATCATTATGAGTTTAGCCCCCATTCCCCCAACCTCTTTTTTTGCGTTCAGTGCACATCAAAAATAAATATTTAAGAAGTCAAAAAATACAGAATTTTTTGTTTTTCGGTTTCCTATGCTACCTTTCTGGACGCTACTCGACGTTTTGACCGAAAATTGCCTCAGAAATGATGGGTTTCCAATGGTGAGAGGTGAAAAAAACATGATACTTTGATATCCATTTTGAATTTTTTCGAAATTTTGAGTTGAGCATCCTTCCTCCTTTTTTCGTCTAATTTTGTATTTTTTTTTGTTTTTTAATGATATAACATCAAAAGTTGTTCGAAATTGAATTGTTCAATCGATTAAACGTCAAGAGTAGATTTTGTGCTGTTTTCTGTAATCAAATTCAAATACATCTCTCAATTTTAATGAAAAAAACATCGTGGAAAGAGAGGTCAAACAGTTCTATTTTTTTTTCGATATGACCTTATTACTACGGATGTACGATTCGTAAATCAGTAATGGGTAATAACAATCATAGAGGGTTTACTTGTAAACAGTCGCTTTCTTCTTTTTTGATAGCATCCATTAAAGGTTTAATAACAGGATTCAATTTGTCAGATAAACATTTAGAATTCAAAACTGCTCCGGCGATAACAGCCTGGGTCCTGGGGATTCAGAATCGTTAATTTTATCGATACTTAATTCATTCAATTATAGAAAAAATACCTACGTAATCGTTAACGTGGACTGATCATTATTAATAGTACAAACGACCGAATAGATACCCTGCCTTTTTTCTTGCATTTCAGTGTACGTTTTTTTCGGAATTTTGGATTCGGCGCTTTTTAATAAACCATCTCGAGTTAAAGATTCGATTTCATTAATTCGTAAAACCTAAAAATTAAAACGTTTCAAAGGATTAAATTAACTTTTTAATAACCCTGGTGTAAAATATTATCAGAAATTCTAACCTTGTTACACATCGTATCGTCAATAGGAACATAGTTTTTTAAAACGTTGATATAATCTTTCGTATCTTGAAGGATTTTAGTATACGGCATAGCTATCTCATCATAGTATATACTTTCTAATAAAATCTGTTGTAAACGATCTTTCAACGTGCCAGGAATAACTTCCGGACACGTTGATAATCTAGCCCACTCAGAGATGACTAACGAAGCGATCATTCTTTGGTATGCTGATTTGGAATTCAAATGCATTAATAGAATGTTACTGTAACATTCGACCATTCGGTCTGCTTCTGCACCGGCTGCAGTTTGTGAAACAGTATGCAATAAATGACCTAAAAAAATTATTCCAAAATGAAAAAACTAAAATGAAATTTATCGAGTGAATTATCAGGAAAACATTCGTACCCAACATGCGCGCACTCAAGCATCGGATTTCGATAACGTTATTTTCACGTACTTCCGGTAGGATTGTTTCGTTTCCGCCGAGATATAGCTTCAATTCTACACCTTCGGTTTTCTGCGAATCGCTCTATAAATAAAAGTTCCAAATTGAAGTTGCAGAATGACGAAGGATGAAATATATTTTACAAAAAAATTTACATACTTTGCAAAATTGATTGTCTTTCTCGAATAAAAAATACGACTCGTCAAATGGTGTTTTCGGAGATTGCATGCACAGCCAAATCCAAGCACCGAAAAACTGGAACGAGATTTTTTTCAGAATCTCGACATCTGTTGTTTTCACGATATTATTCCAAGCCTGTCGAATTCAAATTGGAATTAATATTCGTCAAATTTCACAAATTCGCCATCAACTTACGTTTTCGGTTAATAATCGAATATCTCGACTTGATTCTAAAAGTACACGTTGAAAAATGTGTCGCATGGTGTTCTGTATGAGGGTCTCGTTCCACACTTTCATCCGTGAATTTAAAAGCGTCATGCTGCAGATAGTTTGTAAGGCTGCTTTTCTCACCGAAGATGTGTTGTAATTCAGGAAAACCCACAAATAAGGCACAATTTTAGCCATTATATCCGAACTGAAATAATTTCAAAAAATGAATAAATCTTATCCGATAGACGAACTTAAATAAAATTTAAGAATTACCTTGTACAAGTTTCAGCTTCAGAATGCATAAATAAAGCTGCCAAAAGACCCATCAAATTATTACAAGCTACTCCCAGATCATCTTGATTCGAAAGTAATTTCCATATCTCATGAATCAATGTGGGAACCGAATCTGGCATTATTTTAACAATTTTTGCGCAGACTGGCGTCAAAGCAGAAGCTGCTTCGGCGCTTACGTCATCTATCGGGTCTCCGAAGCAATTTAAAATCAGAGGGAAAACTTTGCATAAAATGTCATCTTGTAAATCCTGCGAGGAAAATACGAAAATTAACACCGCCGGAGTGAAATGTTCTTAATCCATTGTACGAAATATTACCTCTCTCACAGCCAGTATATATTTTATTCCTAATAAAGCTCCGTGTCGAACTTCCCATTCTGTCACATTTAATAAAAACATCAGTATCTTTACAACTTCTAGAATACGTTCTCGTTCCATTAGATTAGAGACAATACCTGAAAAAAAAATTAAAATTTGTACGATCGTGAAATAATAATAAAATCTAAATACTGTCAACCGTCATCGAGTTTTTACCCAGACATTGAGCGCACGTTTCTCTGACAGGAGCGATAACCTGATCAGAAATGAAATCGCCGAACCGATCTAACGCAATTACGCACAACAGATGTAACGTGAGATCTTCTAGCCATAACTGATGTTCCTCAATAGCCTGTAAAACGTGAAAAAACTGCGTATTAATTTCACAGGGTCATTAAAAGAGTGCGAAGTATTCTTAGTGACCTAAAATGCGAAAAAAGAAAACCACATGTGCCCTTAGAAATTCCATTCGCAGCAGTATAATATTCACATGTTGAGATTTATCACAAGACGTAATTCAAAAACATCTGTGCGAAGTGTTATTGGTTAACAAATGTGAGACAGTATATTTTACCTTAAAAAGCGGCGTAATTAATTCTTTAAAATATCACGTTCAAGATTAAAACCTTCAACTGGTGTTAATTTTTTCACCATTACGTACTTGGTTTTCATCATCTGCTGTGTATCCGGCGGTTTTCCCGTGTAATTTCATTATTTCCCTCAGAGCGCTCGCTGAACCGTGACGAATCTCCCAATTCGGACTGAATAAATTTTGTTTCAGTTTCGAAGTGAATAATTCAAATGGCCATTGCGATTCCTAAAATTAAAATGTGATATTACGAAGAAAATTTTTTCGAAGGAGAAATAAATTATTTATTTACTTCGTCAAACGATTCGATTGTCGTATCTTTGTTGTCGTCTATTTTCAAGCGTTTATCTTCTATTGGTTCGAGATCGTTGGCTTCACTATCTCCGCAGGACGAAGAGTTGCCAAAAAATTCATCGGAGGTTTGTTTCGAGTACATTTGTTTGGCTTTTCTTTTTGCACGGCTCATGTCTCGATGAGTGAGGAACTCGTTATTCAGTTGTAATACTTCGCTGACCATTTTCTAAGCATAAAATTAAGAGTTGAATCAGTCTTTTTTTTTTTACAAAAAATACTTACAATAATTGCATACTTTATTATCAACTTCGGTATTCGTAGAACTTTGTAATGAAGCTGATATATCATCATTTGACACAATACTTTCGGCACAAATACCCATGTTCAGTTTACGATTTATTAGTTCCACTTGTTGATTCACCAGTTCTTTGCAATCTTCGCCTGGAAAATTGATTAATTTCAAAAATATCGAATATATTACGTTCTAAATTTGAATTTTTGTATACCTTTGACAGACATATAATCGACATTCTCAGATGACATCAATAAAGCACTATTCATCAAGACCGAATGAATATCAAACGATTGGAACGATAATCTTTTGGAATCTTGTTTGTTGAACTTTTTGCCATTTTCTGCAATTACATATGGCACAGTAAATACAAATAAATCATAAATTGATACTTTTTAAGTCCATTTACTAACTTTTCGAAGGGACCCATTGTGGTGTGTTATTACAAATTGCTTCTATCGCTTGTACGGCGGCTATTCGAGTATCCCAAGATGTACTGTATAGCAAATTGAGTATACGATCTAGAAGAGGCTGAAGCTCGTACGAGTGATATTTTACAACTTCTCCCAACTGCTGCGAAGCTGCTTTTCGAGTTACTGGCGATGTACCAGTTTCGATAAGTACGAAAAGACGATCCAATCTATAACAATAAAATTGTGGTTTGAGATGAATCAGTAAAGCGAAAGAGAACGAGTTATTCGATGAGTTTTCCATAAGATAAGTAATTATATCGTTTTTTACTTACCTAGAAGCCATCCTCGCTGATTTACTGGATGTGTTTTACTGATAATAATATTGGATTGGCATAGAAACGTCGAATATAACATAAAAACATTTTTCGGTTTCGCTAGTTGTTCGCATCGCGCATCGTTGACTAAAAACCCAATAAATAAGAGCGTAATTTTTCACGTTAGTACGTGTATTTGTTTTTGATGTCTTTGATCAATTACCGAATTAATAAATTACATTAAACGTATACCACATTCGTACTACATCAGCTGTTGACAGTTGGTAGTTGATAAACGTTGAACCGAATAACGCACCGTGGAAAGTTGTTACAGTGTTGCCAAATGTTATGAAGCGTCCAGTTTCGGTTTCCGTTTCAGTTCATTACATTTTTCAGTTTTTTAAGTTCTTATTTTAGTTTTTTGTGTGTGTGTGTTTATATATTGCGAAAAAGGAAACTTTGAATGTTAAACAATTCGGGACACTGAAAAAAAATTGTATGATTAGAAAAATATTAGAATTATTTTCAATATTTTCGTTTTTTCGCAGCGTAAACCTGAACTTTGAAAGTTTACGTGAAAACTTTTACAAAACTCAAACTGTTTCAGTTTTAGTTCTTCCATTTTGGTTCCAGTTATCCAGTTTTTTTTCAGTCCTGAAAACTGATTCAAGTTTTAGTTTCAGTTTTTCCTTTATACCCAGTGCTGTTTTAAACTGTCAGTTTCAGTTTCAGTTTCAGTTCCTGTTTTTTTTTCAGTTAGAGTTTTTACTTTTTTACCGCAAAGCAGCGAAAAACCCCATTTCAAATTTTCAATCGCTTTTTCTTTTCTTCAATTTCAATTTCAATTTTTATTTTGTTTTTTCAGTTTCAGCAGGGCTGAGCAGAGAAAATCGGGGCCTCAGGGAAAAAATATACAAGTAAAAAAAAAGTCTTTATGTTTATATACGACGTAATCAAGCAATTTTTAAAATTTTGTTGTTTTAAGAGCCCTCACAGTAAAAAGACAAAATTTTTCAGTTTTTTTAAACCGTGGCGAGCCCTAATGGGCGCCTTAAAAAAACACGGGCCATGGAGGAAACCACCCCATCCCCTCCCCCTCTAGCCTCTACACAGGCCTGAGTTTTAGAATGTCAGATACAGTTATTATTTTGCAGTTTGTTCACTTTCAGTTTTTTTTTCTTGGAAAAAAATCGAAAATTTTTGCCATTTTTTAAAAATTTTTAGATGAAAACACCAAACTAAAATTCATTTTAGTGTATTGGTTTAACTTTCAGTTTTCAAATTTTCTGTTATGATTTTTTCAGTTTCAAGTTTTCCTTTTCATTTTAGTGACATTATTTTGTTAATTTCAGTTTTCAAACAGTTTTTTCTTCATTTGAAAAGAATTTGGGAAAATTTTGACAATTTTTTTACGAATTTTTAGACGCAACCGCCACCTCGATCTGTTTAAGGATTATACAAATTTTATAATGCAAAAAAGTTCTTAAGGGATAGGGCTTCATTTCAAATTTCGCCTAATTTTTTGATTATGAAAGTGTGTGGTCAATGATTATCAACCTCTGGAATAGTGGAATCTATTTATATAGTAATTCTGACCATTTTTGTAAATTGAATCCCCCCCCCCCCATAAACTCTTTTTTTGTTTCGATTGGATTCAAAGACGTCAAAAATTGATCTTTCCAAATCCGTCTCAGACCCCCTTCAAAATTTTGACCTTTTAACCTAAAATTGTCTTAGATATAATTTCCAAAATGGAAAAAATGACATCAAACTTGAATTTTTTTAAATTCCGAGTCAAACGTCCCTTTTCTTTTTGTGTAAAGAAACATGGGTACATTTTCCTACCTCGCTTTACAGTGTTGAAAAATTATGAACAGTTCTACATCCCCCGCTTTTTATCTCAAGTGTTGCTAATCGATTTTTTTTTGTTATGCATTATAGATTAATCATTGATCAATAAATTTGGAAACCCCTTAACGTTGATCCGGCGAGAATAAACGTGGATCTCTCGGTGCAAAAATTAGTGGACTTCTTCCCTTCCCTGAAAAAAATTAAGGGTTTTCTACTCTCAAACTTGCTCTTTTGGCTTTCTCCCGCCATAAATAAAAGTCAAAAGTCAAAATTTGTGTTCATTTTTATTGATTCAAATAATTTTAAAAAATTGTAGTTTTTTTAAAAATTTATTTTTTACGTTTTCATCACTTTTTTTTTCAATTACCTACATGAAAAAATTAAAGAAATTTATTGCTATCAAGTTTGACAATTTTTTCAAATTTTTGGAATTTTTTAATCGTGTAATTACTTACATCAGAAATGTTGACGTTGAGAAAATATCGAAAATTATGTAATTTTTTTAAATTAATCTAGAATTTATTAAAGTTAGGGGGGGGGGGATTTCTATACAAGAAATTGGACACTAATACTGGATACAAAAATCTTACACCGTTTGATATAATGACGTTTTACCAGATTTCGCAAATATTTTAAAATTCTTACCTAATACCGTTATCATAAATGTCAATGTTACCTGTATTTGTTGTGACGATTTCTGATTTTTTATTTTCAAGTTTGTAGAATCTGAAAATAATTATAATGAAAAATTATCCTAAAAAGTCATATCAGTAAGTTTAGAGCTTTTCATTTTCTGAAAGAAACTTACGTAATTCTTGAACTCTTTTTTAATTTTTTTCTTCAAACTTCATTTTTTTGATTTTTTTGCAATTGTCTTTTGGAATTGGTTGAAGTACATTTTTTAAAGTTCTGTATGTTTTCAAGGGGCCCAATGTTTCGCAAATCTTCTTTCAGTACTCGGCCGGATTTTTGAAAAAAATTCACATCCGGTGCAATCGCACTTTTTTACCTCATCTTCCCTGTTCAGATAGATAAGTAGGCTGCAAAGTGCATTTTTTTTTGATTTGCTAAATCCAGATATTAGAAAAAAAAGGGTACCTATTTAATCAGATTATATTTCGGAACTGCGGAGTTTTAAAGGTTTTTTAAATTTTATGTAGGCAAAAAACCTAGGCACTGATGAGGGACGGAAAACAGAGAAATTAATTTATTTCAAAAATCTGTTTAGTTTTATACACATGTACCTAATCTTTAAAATACCTATGCATTATTTCACTTATTTTTTTAGGTATTTGATAAGATATAAACGTATCTAGTCTGCATTATTTTATAACTTCCGTTATATCTGTAAGCCATATCTACTCATATTATAAAAACTCCGTTTCGGTGCTGGAAATTGTAAGCTATCCTTATTCAATTTTTTTCGCAGGTATCAACCAGAACCTTAAAACCATCTGACAGACGCACAGAGCGTAAATTGTGGTTTCAGCAAAATTGAAACGCGAAGTATGTAATTTGAATAACCGAAAGTGATTTTTCAATTTTACCCCTCTCCCCTCTCTCTTACTCGTACTAAAAAATACCACACAATCACGCCAACTTGAAATAAGGCTCGTCTCGAGCACGAATGTTAATAAAATTGCCTACATTATCGCCCTAAAAGCAATACGCGCATATTAAAACGACAGGCAAAAAGTATGCAATTTTTTAAACATCATTAAGTATGCATAATTTTTTGCAGAAATTCGCGTGTTTGGCAAATTGGATTTTTGAATTAGTACGACACTTGGTATTTTTTCCCCATTCAATTGAGTAATTAATGAAACTTTCATTACAATAATTAAACACGTTTTAGATTAAAAATCGAAGGCTGCCGGTTTCGAAAGGCGTAAACTTCTATGTTTTTTCCGTCTCCGCGAAATAATTTGTTACAAACGTTTTAAAAATACGGGGCAGGTTGTATTTCGAACGAAATCCCTAAGGGTGCTGACATTCAGAAAGTAAAGAAATGACGGGATTGGACTCCATTTTTATAACCTTACAGTAGTCTCAGTTTGAACGTTCTCTGTTGCTTCTACATTCCTCTTTCTTTTCTTTTACCACGATTTTAATAATAAAAACAAACACACCAGATATTGTAAAAGCACCGTTTACCATATACATATATGTATATATGTATAAAAACCTCCATTAGGAAAATTACCTTATATGCCATATTTATATAAGTATGATAAAAACCTCATTGCCTCTGAAATGTATGCAGAAAGCAACACATACGACTCCCTTGTGGCATTCAGATGACTGTTCGCGTTAGTGTCACGTTTAAAACATCCTCGAAAAAAGTTTTTTCGGAACGAAATGAGAAAAAAACACGATATCGTGTAATTGCGTCGAAATAAAGTACAGCATTTTGACCATTGTGACCTAAATTTTACGCCGATTTTTAAACCTAAGTATCTGTCGTTAAAAAATAAAAAAAATCAACTACGTAATTACGTAGGTTTTTTAAATCCCTATTGACAATTTTACTAGCGTAATACTAGCATTGCTAGCATAGCGCTAGCGTAAATAACCAAATACTCGCGTTATGCTAGCATAAGATTTACTAGCGAAACATTTGCTAGCAGAATGCTAGATTTTCACTAGTACAATTTTTCAACGAAAAGGTACAGTAGCCAAAGACTAGCGTAACTCTAGCGTAAGTTAGACTAGCTTTATTTTTGCTAGCAGAATGCTAGCTTTTCACTAATGAAGTTTTTAAACAAAAAGTTAGCCTAGTCAAATGCTAGTATTACACTAGCATAATTTGGAGCTAGTCTCTCACTCACTAGCAATACGCTTACGTTTGATTCCTAGTGAAATTCTAGGGTTTTGCCGCTAGCAAAACTTTAGCTTTTTGTTAGCACAATTCTTTGACAAAAAGTTACCATAGCTAAATACTAGCATTGCACTAGCATAAACTAAGCTATCATCGCATTCGCTATTGAGACGCTAACGTTTGACTACTAGCGAAATTCTAGCGTTTGGTCACTAACAAAATGCTAGATTTTTGCTAGCTTCGCACTAGCGTACATTAGGCTAGCATCGCATTCGCTAGCGAGATGCTAACGTTCGACTACTAGCAAAATTCTAGCGTTTGGTCACTATCAAAATGCTAGATTTTCGCTTGCACCGCACTAATGTACATTAAGGCTAGCATCGCATTCGCTAGCGATACGCTAACGTTCGACTACTAGCGAAATTCTAGCGTTTGGTCACTAACAAAATGCTAGATTTTTGCTAGCTTCGCACTAGCGTACATTAGGCTAGCATCGCATTCGCTAGCGAGACGCTAACGTTCGACTACTAGCGAAACTCTGGCGTTTGGTCACTAACAAAATGCTAGATTTTCGCTAGCACCACACTACCATATATTAGGCTAGCATCGCAATTGTTAGCAATACGCTAACGTTCGACTACTAGCGAAATTCTAGCCTTTGACCTCCAACAAAATACTAGCTTTTCGCTAGTGCATTATAATTTTTTTACAAAATTTACATTTCTTAGTACGTACTACTTAGCACTACACTAGCTTAAATTAGACTAGCTTCGCATTCACTCTCTGGTGGCCTAGATCATTGCATGGAAACGCATGCCACTTTTTTCTGAGTTCTACTTTTAAAAAAGACATTTTTGGATTTTTAGACACTGTGCAAGGGAGCAAGATTTTTTACACCGACTACAATTTTGTTTTTGAAATCTAAAACAAGCTGAAATCAGGCGTCGGACGGCGGTTACTTTAAAGTAACTTGGTTACTTTTTTCAAGCTCGGTTACTTTTGGTTACTCTTTTGGCTAAAAAGTTACTGTAGTTACTTTTTCAGCTCCAAAGTTACTTTTTTCGCTCAACTCGCAAAAAAAAATGGCAAAACGAAATCATAAAATTTACATGCAAAATGTCTTTTTTGGACATACAAAATTAAATTTTTCAAATCTTCGCCCTCGCTTCGCTCGGGCATGAACAAAATCACAGTTTAATGAATTATTTGAGGCAATTATACGAAAAAATGTTTCCAATGCCTGTTTTAGGCATTGAAAATCCAATTTTTTCGAAGTTTCGCCCTCGCTTCGCTCGGGCATGAACAAAATCACAATTAAATAAATTATACACGGCAATTTTGTACTCTCCAAAGACAGATTTTGACGCCTACTGCTTAGATTTCTTATTATTTTGGAGTTTTGAGGCCAAAATAATTGGCATGGAAGTAAACTTAGAACTTTCCAAAAATTTATGAAAGTTCCATGAAAGTTCTGACTTACCCCATGAGAAATTCCTGGCTACGCCACTGATAAAACTCATTCTTAGATGAAATTTTTCTCTCTCTCTTCGGTAGTAAAATTACAGAGAAAAAAACAAGTTTGAAAAAAAATGAGAAGGAGGGGGCTATTAATAATTTTTTAAAGGCGAAAAATTGAAAAATTGTCTACTTTTTCACGAAAAATTGGTTACTTTTTTCAGAAAAAAAGTTACTAAAGTTACTATTTTTTTTCGAAATTTCGGTCCGATGCCTGTGAAATTAAACCATTTCTCTTTTTGTTTTTTTTTTTTAAAATTGATGCATCAGAAGTATAGGTACATATGTAACCGGCTTGGAAGGAAATTATTTTCTCCTGCCATTAAAAAGAGCATTAAAAAAAAAAATGTTGGACACTAAACATCTTTATTCTGAGACAGTCGTGTATGGTATGGGTGTACATATGTTTTCAAACGTTGGAAATTTTCCGACATTTCAAAGCGAGCAATTTGCTAGAAAAATTCCTAGTAATATGCTAGGAGATGCAATGCTAGCAAATTACTAGCACACCTCGCTAGCGTTTAGTCGCCTGTTTTTGGACATCGCTTCGCTAGAATTACGCTAGCATTTTCACGCGAGCATTTTACTAGAAAAATTGCTAGCAATATGCTAGCAAATGAAGAGCTAGCACAGTGCTAGCAATATTGCTAGTAAAATGCTCGCGTAAAAATGCTAGCGTAATTCTAGCGAAGCGATGTCCAAAAACAGGCGACTAAACGCTAGCGAGGTGTGCTAGCATTTTGATAGCATTTTTTTCATTTTTTTGTCAATAGGGATTCGTCGAATTTATTATTCGAGCGATTTTTTAAAATATGCAGCTTTCCTAGCTCGGTACACGAATAGAAGAAGAGACGTGGCTCGTTGTGTGGTCTCGAAAAGGCTCGAAGAAGAATCCGGTAATCGAAATTTTATCGTAATAAATCGACCAAGGGTACGTTGGTGGAAGCCTACGATGCCGGGTTATATGGGAAAAATCTTCATCGGTTTGTGACCGTCCGTGAAATGCGAGGATTAACTTTGGTTCATATTTAAAAAATATATTAAATAAGAAAAAGCGATAAAACTTTCATAAACAAGGACAAAGTACACGATTGAAATATAAAATTAAATTCCAACGGTGGAAGAAAGCCTAAATAGATTTATGAGTTAAGCGAGAGAGTCACGAGAAGAGCAGAGGATAAATCGTTTCGGTAGCCGGTAATAAAATTAATGACAGGAGGAAGAATTCAATATTCAAACTATTAAAGACTACGGGGGTTGTTAAATCATTAGCAAAGGCAGGACCCTCGTTATGCTCGTCGTCGTAACAATAAAGGGTCTGATTACTGCCCTTTTTGTTCTTACAATTTCAAGCTTTTCGTAACTTTGGCGGTCAGCGCGATGGTTAGAAGGAGTTATAATCGTTCGTATAAAAATCCTACTGCGTAGATAAACGCTTGCTTTTTTATGTAAAATTTTTTTATGCGAAATACGTATTATGAATTGTAAAAAAAAGAAAGCTTACGCTTTGATTTTTAATTTTTTTTTGGTTTATGGATTTTTGCAAATTTTAATGCAAATAGGTACTTGAAATATAACCTATTCGATTCAAAAATGTTCAAAAAATGAGTTTCAAGGTGATAGATTTAGATACCTGTACGTTGAAAAATAATGTTATTCTTCATATAGAGCGAAAAAAATTACAGATCTTTTCATCGAAGATAATAAATAGGTACCTGACTGTATCAAATTTATATATTATTATCGATAAATCACTGTACGAAATCAGTTCGACGTAGTAAAACGCTTCATTTATTATTTCGTTCGCCAAACTCGGCGTTAATTAAAAGTAAAATTCTTGTAGTCGTATATTAAACCAAACTACGAGTATGTGATAAGAACAGGGGCAAATATTTTATAGTGTGTATGTTCTACTCGGCGAGTTAAAAATGAGGGGTGATAAACGAAGATTAACTGTGCAAAATCAGTCCCTGAAATTAAATCTATCCCTACTTCCCATTAGTTAACATTCTTGAACTGTTTAATGCGCTTAAATACTGGTCTAAATTTTAATCCGAATGCCTATAGCTTGGCGAAAATTTCACGAATTCCATCCGTATACCCATTCTTCTTCCTGAACACTTTAACCAAAAAGTACCTACGTATTGGTTTCGGTGCTAAATTTTCTTAATAGCGTTACGATTACAATAAAAATATGAAATAGGAATGTATTATTCATTCTGGTTACCTAATAAGGTAGATTCTTTTGGATTTTTCCATTTGGGTCGAAACCGATGCTTTGATTGGGTTATTCTGAGTATAAGTACATAGTTAATTTTTTCATTTTTAATGAAACTTATCATGTTCTGTATGATCAATAATTAAGTGGGTACTTACTACTTACGTAGTTACAAATATTTAATGTACAATCTTTCGGTCTCATTTGAAAATTAGAAATCAATATAGTGTTTTCATTTTTTATGCAATCGAATGATGAGTTATTGTTTGTAAAATTGACCTATTTTTTTATTCTACTTATGAAATTTGAAAATGGCCAGTTACAGATAGCTGATTGCCTAATTTGTATCTATGATCCTTCTATTTTAGAGATCACAAATTGAAGTGATATTTAGGGGGCTCGAGCCCCCCCCCCCTCCTTAAGCTCGGACAGGAGATTTTTTGGGAGTTGGTGAGTTGATTCCCAGCTTTGAAAAAGGTTCTAATTGATTCCCATTTTTTTTTGAAATGTCCGAATTGATTCCCACTTTTTTTCAGTGGTATGTACGAATTGATCCCCCCCCCCCCTTTTTCAGGCGTATATACGAATTGATTCCCAACCTCTTTCAACAAAGAAATTTTTCAGGAGAGCGAATTAATTATGCACAAAACGTTTCTACGACTTAAAATTAGGTTCAGCAAATGTTGGTTTGTTTCAAAATGTGGATTTGGGGCCTACAGAGCAGGTTTCACTCCAGTTCTCAAGAATTGAAATGAAAAATTTTCCCCTTATGTTTCTAAATCACAGATCTTCGAAGTTTTCGAGCTTTTTATTTAAAAAACACAAGAAAGGTGTTGAAATAATTTTTTAAATCCAAAATAAATAACACCATTGTTTTTTTCGTAAAATTTTATTTCCGAAACTGCGATTAAAAAATTCCCAAGCATAAGCGCACCCAGATGGGAAAATTTTTCATTTCAATTCTTGAGAACTGGAGTGAAACCTGCTCTGTATTCCCCAAATCCACATTTTGAAACAAACCAACATTTGCTGAACCTAATTTTAAGTCTTATTAGAAACGTTTTGTGCATATTAATTCGCTCTCCTGAAAAATTCCTTTTTTGGAAAATAAAGTGGGAATCAATTCATACATACCCTGCCAAAGAAATGGGAATCAATTCGCACATTCACTCTTGAAAAAGGGGGAATCAATTCGTACATCTCCAAAAATGGGAATCAATTCCCCTGTGTTTTTATACAAATATTTCTTTGGGAATCAACTCACCTACAGTCGATTTTTTTATTACAAAAATGTGAAAAAGTGAATTTTTTTTTGCTCTTGAAACATGATTTTTCCAAAAAATTTCGCCCTCGCTTCACTTGGGCAGTATTTTATTCCTTCTATTTTAAAAATGATGATTTTTCACTGATCTTTCGATTAAAAATCACTGATTTCTCAATCAATTCCCAGTTTGTCAAAAAAATCAATAATTTAGACTAAAAAATCAGTGAAAAAAATAACTGAAATTTTTTAATTTTTTAATTTTACTTGGGTCAAATCTGTTTGTGAATTATCAACCTACTGAAAATACCCTGATTACGCTAGCGCCACTGAAATAACAAGTTGCTGAATTTTTTCATTGAAATTTCACCCCCCCCCCCCCTATTTTTCCGGATTCTCAGCTCCACCCCTTAAATAATTTCTGGGTGCGCTTATGCTTATTTATTTTTTACTTCGAGGAAAGGTAAAGAGATGATGCGAAAAATAGTTGAAAATATAAGAGGAGGACTTGTCCCTTGGCTATGTTTAGAGGAGGGAGAGGGGCTTTGTATTTACTTGCCTGGTGCGAAAGTATTTTATTCTGTTTTGTAACATTTTCTTGCTGCTGAAATATCGCGAATACAGTTTGATTGATAAGCGATACGTATTTTTTCCATACCTTTCATATTATTTGATTTCAAATTAAATTACACTGGTGATAGATTGATTTTAAATTGAATTTGAGAAATATAAACGAAATCACTTATGGGTAGATTAAAATGATAGTCAAGGTAAAGTTAGGTAAACTGAAATTCTCGCGAGTATCTGTGCTTGTTATCAAGTTTATTGAAGATTTTACAGTTGTAGTTACTGAAGATTGAATTTTGCATTTCGTTTGCTCGATTTTTTAAATGATTTTATTGTAATTGTTGAATTAGAAATCCTCATAAATAATCTCCTTCCGATTTTGAACAAAAGTAGTCTAGATTTTTACTGCTGGTATTGAGCTTGGGCCCTTTAAAAAAAATTGTAGATAGTGAAATATGAAAAAACGCAACAAAAGTTTTTCAATCAAAATTTATTTTTGCCCTTACGAAGGAGGTACCCTACTCGAATTGAAATTTTGAGCTGAAATAAAAGTAAATCGAACGTGTATCATACAAGAACCCCATATTCAAGATTTCAATGGCTGAAGTTCATTTCTCGAATTTTGGAGAATTTTTGAAATTTCAAAATTACCTCATCGCTCAGCAAATTATGGAAATTGGTTCTACTCAACGAAAAAAGTTGAAATTTGGTATATATCCTATTTTTTATCTCCAAAATCGATTGGAAGAGGTTTCGAGACGTTTCGGAGCCTCTAGAAAATTTTGGAATTTTCCAGTACTGAAGAAAAGTCGATAAAAATGGTCCATATGAACTTCAGCACCTATAACCGCGGATTACCTATATTGGTGACCTACTTGATCAATTAAAGGACAATTCCTTGAATTCGTAACTCCTGATTCAAAATCACCAAAATGGGTAACTCGCGATTATAGGTGCTGAAGTTCATATGGATCGTTTTTATGGGATTTTCTCTAATGCTGGGAAATTTCAAAATTTTTTCCAATCAATTCGGGAGGTCAAAAATAGGATAATTACCAAATTTCAGTTTTTTTTGTTGATTGGATCGGATTTTTATACTTTGCGGGGCGATAAAGTAGTTTTGAAGTTTAAAAAGTTCGCCAAAATTCGCGAAATGAACATCAGAACGTGAAATTTTAGATTTATGGGATTTTTTTAAATGTATGTACTTTCGATTTATTTTTCTTTCGGCTCAAAATTTTACGTTAACAAAGTAAGCAAAAATTTCATGATTTTTTTGGTTATTTTGTTAACATTTTTTAGAATTGTTCTAAATTTTTAGCAAATAAGCCCTTTTCTTCCTTATTTTTCTTGATATTTCTTATGAAAGAAAAAACTGCGTTTTATTTTTCTTTATTTTAACATTTTTAATTTTAGAAAGCCAGAGAACCAATCAATTTTTGACTAAAAATTTTTTTCAATTACATTTTCTTGAATTTTTTACTTTGGAGCGAATACTGTCGAAATCTTTTAATATTAGAAAATTTAATTATTAAAATCAATTTATCCTGAATTGATGTCGTCCTAAAAAATAGTGATTTTGAAATTTATTGATAAGTATAGGTAGTCAAATTTATATCATAGTTAACGATAGGTGTAAATTAGAAAGAAAAATTAGAAAAATCCCTAAGCTAAAAAATAACCAAAAAAAAAAATAGAAAAGCCTTATTACATGATTATCAATTTACCAAAAACTTTTCAAATATCATTATGATCTTCAAAAGTCTCCCATTTTATAGATGGTTTTTCCTCAGCCCGAGATATAATATATCTGCGTTCAAATTGTAGTTTATCCCGGAAAACTGGTGTGAAATGCCACTGGAGTCGGTATTTACTTTCAAACGTTTCAGTAATGTCAATTTTGGTTTGTACTTGCAATACTGTTCATTTCTACGATTTATTTTCTTAAAAATAATTTTTTATTGAGGTAGAGGCACCAATGTACTTTTTTAGCCCCTTCTGTTTTTTTCTGAAAAAAAAATTTCAGCTCAGTTTTTGGAGATATTTTTATTGAGATTTGTTCGATATCTTTTTTCAATTTTGAAAGGAGAAACAACAAAATAATTTCATAAAAAGTTTAATGTTCTGGGTAGGTACCTAGATATTTATTTCCTATCTCTGCGATTGGGTATTTGTCTTGAGATAATTTTCGTTTAAATTTGTGTTTGCAGCATCTCAAATTTTAGTAAATTGGGATAAAAAATCATAACCTTTATAGAAATTTGTTCAGTTTTTGTGGCATCAAGGTTTTCATTCATGTAATGAAACATACGCTTCTATTAAATTTTTCTTAAAGGACATTTGTCTCATTAATTTTGAAAGTAGGCGTAATATTCATCTAGGTAGTATTTTTTCTTAGCAGTATTCGGCCATACCCAGAGCTTTCTGCTGTAAATCTACTTGCCAAACGTCATTCAACCTGTACATGTACTTCTGGGTAAATGAACCAAACTATTCGCCTTTTCACGTAAAATTACCATTCGCATTTGAAAAACAACGTAACATTTCGAATTTTCGAGTTTAACGTCATGTCCGCTCCTGCAAAACTTTCTTTTGTTCTCGCAAATGCGACGAAAAAAGAAACCCTTACTTTAATGGAAGAAAAATGACGTGAAATTAATTTTAAAAGAATTTAATCTATTTGGCAGAGTGCGAGGAAAAAAAACCGACGAACTTCATTTGACCTAAGGGTTGACTCGATATTACGTATTGTAATATATTACCGCTTAAACATTAGCTTCTCTCACATATTCGAGTGGAAAAAAAGAAAGAGGAAAAGAATACGCTTAAAAGGTGATAAAAAAACTATCACGTTCTGTTTCTAACCCATCGAACTGAAAAAAAAGACGACGGAAACAAGATAAATTTGTTAAAATAAAGTGAATTTTAAGTAAGCATCGCGCGAATATGAACTGAGGAAAAAAGGACAATCTTGAGAGGAAAAATGAGAAAAACTAACGATGTACAAAAACGAGATCAATTTTCACGAGTTAAAAAGGAAACTCATACTTTTGAATACGTAATGACGTAGCAGGTCTTTATTTATTCTAAAAGTAAACCGAAATATGATACGGTGATGTTATTAATGCAAAAATTCGACTCGAAAAAACATTTTCAAATAATTTAAAATTTGGTTTTAAGTTCGTGCTGTGCTGCAACGTTTTGATATATTTATAAATGCGCGTCAAGTAGTAATGGTTTCGTGTGCTGTAAGTTATTTTAAGTAAGTATACCTAAGTCGGTATTTGCGTGAAGTCGTATTCAATGAGCTTTAAGAAAGCTACGATCATATTACTCTTGAAGATTTCATAGAAGCAGGATTATTGTAATTTTTTGGTTAAATTATTTACTTTTTGTAAAATAATTTCCAAAATTTTGACACTTAGGTAATTAGAGATTAGACTTTTCAATTTTTTAAATTTTCATTTTGGAAAATGATGGGAAAGAGAATTTGCGTAAATTCAGAATAGAAAAGTTACAGCTTTTCAAATCCTCTGAGATAAAAAAATAGGCAAAATAAGATACATAGCTAGGCATGTTCATGAAAATCTGAAAATTGTTTTCAAAATTCATGTTCAAAATTTTTTCCAATTTTTTGATCTATCTTGCAAAAGTTTTATAAACCTAAATACAGAGTGTCTCACTTTTGCGTGTTGTCATTTGGCAGGTAGGAGGTTTAAAATATAATGCATTATCGTATGATGGTTGCATAACTAAGATTTATTGTTTTACCCTTTTTTTCGAAATTTGAATGATAGAGGAGAGCACAAAAATTGTGTCTTAGGCCTTAAACCGACCTGGTAAAAATTTAATCTCTTTTCTGACTCCATCTTCACTACTCTTCTTGTGGTCTTAAAATCTAACCAAGTAAGTATATTTACACAATTTTGAAAAAGTGAAAAAAATTCTGCGAACATTTTTCCAAAAATAGTATTTTGTTGCCATGGATCATTTATTTACCGCAAAAAACTATTGACCAACATTTTTCAGATAACTTTGAAAAGTATCACTTTTTTCATGTTTTTTTTTAAAAGTTTTTCTAGAAATGTTTGTTTGAATATTTGAATCCCTGAAAATCAGTAGTGAAAATTTTTCACACTTTTCCCAATTTAAAAAAAAACATGCATAGGTTCCTATAAGTTTTCTTCATTTTAAAGCAGTGTTTGAAGGGGGGGGGGCGATGATAAAAAATCTTCGCTGATGATTTTTAGGAAATAAACTGTTAATTATGGCATCATTTCAGGAGAAATTTTCTCTATTTTTTTTGATTTTTCACAACATAAAAAAGTGGTATGTTTCGACTTCGAGGCCGCATGAAAACTAAGGCGAGAATGAAAAAATGTATGCTAAAAGGTACTATGTTTTTTTGGAATGTGAGGAGAAGGCGGGGAGGGGTGAAAACAAAAACATTAGGACTAAAAATTTTCAATTTTTTTAAAAATAAGTAAGTATAGTTGAATTTCAGGCCGAGTGAGGAAGGGTAACGGTAAAACGATGAGGAGGGGTGAAATTTTTGCTCGTTGTTGTTTACGTCCAAACACAAATTTTCAAATTATCAATTTTTGTTCAAATTTTTAATTTTGTTTAAATTTTCAATTTTGTTCATATTTTCAATTTTGTTCAAATTTTCAATTTTGTTCAAATTTTCAATTTTGTTCAAATTTTTAATTTTGTTCAAATTTTCAATTTTGTTCAAATTTTCAATTTTGTTCAAATTTTTAATTTTGTTTAAATTTTCAATTTTGTTCATATTTTCAATTTTGTTCAAATTTTCAATTTTGTTCAAATTTTCAATTTTGTTCAAATTTTCAATTTTGTTCAAATTTTCAATTTTGTTCAAATTTTCAATTTTGTTCAAATTTTCAATTTTGTTCAAATTTTCAATTTTGTTCAAATTTTCATTTTTGTTAGCAGCTTGCCTCCCACCCTTACTACCATTCGACGAATTATGATTTTAGCCTGAAATTTCAGATTGGATAAGTCAGAAAAATTACAGTTTTGTCCCAAAAAATTGAAATGAGCCGAAAAATTACGTAACTTTTTTGACTGGAAATTCAACTTTCAATTTGAAAAATTGAGACTAAGCGAGACTGCAATTTTTCAACTGAAATCGCATCACAATTCAAAATGTCATTTTTTTGCTTGTCGGTTTTTCAAGTGAAAAATTTGTCCAAAAATTATTTGAAAATTTGTGAATTTTTTCCCCTTCCCATCTATGTAGTATTGCTAACTTCGGTTCACTTCTGACGTTTTATTGAAAAATTTTTCATTCGAAAAAAAGGTAGCAAGCTGCTCCCTATGCTCACGCCTTTCCAAATGATTAAATTACATAGATATTTACCTAATCGAAAAAGAAAAAGTGGTGTTATTTTTTTTTGTAAGATTTCAAGTTTGCATTTAAAAAAAAAACATAATTTTGCGATGTACGTACTTGATGATTTCTATCAAAATTTGTGGTACTTCAACAATTAAAAAAAATTGGGAATGACAAGAAATTGTAAATTACTTATTGTTGAAATATTCAAAAATTATTATTTTAAAAATATCAATGGGCTATTCTATGCGTTTTTTAAAAAATTTCCTGCCTTTTTGAACCTTAGGTCAAAAAATATATCCAAGATTTAATTGCGGCCCCTTTTGAGGAAAAATATTTTTTAAAGAATGATTGTAATTGTACATTTTTAAAAACTGAATCCGAAGTATTTAAAAATCACAGTAAATTCACTTTAAAAAAGTCTCGATGTTTTTAAAATTAAAATATAAAAAAATCGTGTATATTTCTCGAAATAAAAAGAACTGTTGTTAAAAATTCTGGTAGGAATACCACAGTTGGAAATTGTAAACGAAATAATTTAAAAGGCTTTATACGTTGTTGGGAAATACCAAAGTATACGCCTAAATTAAGAATAGGTCCCTTACGAACATTTACTTTTTCAGTACGTTTTACGGTTTTGAAAGTATCGGTCATTTGAGAACATTTAAATAAAAAATGTAACCACGAAACGAAAAGGAAAATCAGTTCTCTGGGGAGCACGAGAATAATTCTCGAAAAAATGGTGTATAAAACGAAACATTTGCTGGAATTCTTGTTACACGTTCAACATTTTACTCTTTTCATCTTTATACATATACGAATAAAATATATAGCTAATTTGATAATTCACGGTTTCGAAATTCGACTACACAATCACACTCCTTTGGTTATTCAAAAAGAATCTTCGAATCTATAGTTTCATTGATTTTGATTTTTTTTCCTTTCCTTTCTAACTCGTAATCGAACGTTTTTCTTCAGTTAGAGCGCGAATTGATTCGCCTTCTATGTACGCACTGATTCCGTTTATAAGGGTGGTAAAATATTCCGAGTTGATTATATAGTAGCAAAGACGAAGGGATAACCTTTCATGCATACATGTCAAAAGAAATCTTTGTAACCCCTCGAAGCTAATTGGCTTAAATAAGATTAAAGGGTACGTAAGAGGCGTGTACCAGTTACCAACCGCTGATAGGATTGGGGATTTTTATTATATGTAATTCTCTTTATTCAAATTCTTGAGTGAGAAAACATGATAAATCAAGGGGAAAAGGACAAGGTTAAAGGTGGTTGTTATTAGAGGTCTCTTTAGTTGATAACTTTCCATACGTTAACTCAGCTCGATCAATTTACTTACCATAATTTCCAAATGAATGCTAATTATGACAAATGAATCATGATAATGTAACCCGTCACTTTGTCGAAACTGTGTGAGATGCGGTTTTAAACGCTAAATAGATAGGTACCTATATCATACCGATGAATTTACGTCAAATTTTACTCCCACAACGCGGCCATTCCATGATGAAAATCATCCCTCGTTCATTGTCTATATTATTCAATAGGGTAGATACCTCGACAAGTGAGTGTTGCACAACATTATCGAAACACTTACTACGATTTATTCGAAGAATACATTCGTGCAAAATCAAATAAAAACAGGTACGAGCGATAGGTATAATGCCGAAGGAAAAAAAAACGTACCTACCATTTCCAACTACTTCCTCGAATAACTTTCCTCTGAGAAGAAAAAAGTAAAGAAAAATTTAAGTAAAATGGAATGGTGCGTGTTAGATAGTAATAGAATTTGTAAAACAGCTCAAAGAGTAAGAAATAAGAACTAAAAGAGATATATATTGGCATTAGAACGTCTCTAGAGTATATGCTGTCTGAATGAATAGTCACTTAGGGAACTGTACCACCAGTTTTGTTGTAAACGTTAATACTGCTCCGGCCTTCTATCTGAATTATATTCAGATCAGATCAATACACACAAATATCTTATCAACATGCACCCTTTAAATTTTTTTCGCCCGTTTTTTCCTCAACAAAGCGGAAATAAATTCGCCGTAAAAATTGCACAGTCGAGTTTGGGATTATAAATCTAGCCGTTTAACGCGTATTTTTTCTTTGATAACGCGATGGATAGATTTTTTCCAAACTTCGTGATAGGTTGTTTGGAATAAAAGGGCAGAGGTGGTGTGTGCGAAGTCTTTTCGTGTTCGTGAGTAGTTCGGGATAGAAAGAAGTCATCAATTAGTCTGAAATTGTGCAAAAGTGGAGGGTGAAGGGGTGAGATTCATTCAGGAAAGTAAATTTATATTGGAAGGTGAAAAAGTATTACATAAGTTTATCCTCGGGAGATTATTATTACCGGACAAGGGAGGTATCCTAAGTGGAAGCAAAATTTTGAGTCGAAACAAAAATGAATCGAAAGTACATCATAAAATAACCCTATATCCAAAATTTGCAGTGCTGAAGTTCATTTCTCGAATTTTGGTGAATTTTTGAAATTTCAAAATTACCTCATCGCCCTGCGAAGTATGAAACTTTGATCTAATCGACGAAAAAAACTGAAATTTGGTATATATCCTATTTTAGACCTCTCAAATCGATTGGGAGCGGTTTCGAGACGTTTTGGAGCCTCCTAAATTTTTTTATTTTAGGTAGAGATTCTGCGCCAGGAGGAAGAATTTATCGAATCAAACAAAAATCTTTGTAATAATTTTGAAATTGAAAGGGTAACGTTTTTGAATTTTTTTCAACGAGTCTTTTTCGAGTGTGGCTTTCAGGCTGTCGGCCAGTTGAGTCCCATTGGGGAGAGGGGTTATGTACGAGTTGATGCCTAGGTACTTATTTTTTCAAGTAATTGAATCCTATTAACATTTTACATGAATAGAAATTTATTCATTACAAAATAAACTGCAGGTGATAACATTATTCCTCAAAATCTAGAAAACACAATATTATTCTATCTGTAAACACAGAAGAGATTATTGAAAAAATTCTAGGCTATTCAGATTAGAAAACAAGGTGACTAAAAATTGATCCAAAATTCCAAAACGTTAAAAAAAATAATTTTTAAATTGAAAAATTTTGCAATTTTTTTGTTGTAATAGGTAAGGGAAGGTGGGGCAGGATGCACCAACCTAGGTCAAATGTTCTGCCAAATCTGTTCAAATTGGTCAAATTGTCTGATTCTTGCAACAAATTAAGTTCAAACATTTACTTACCTTTCATTTCGTTGAAAAAAATTCCATTTTGGTGCATACCTCAACCCAATAGAATTTTTTGAAATTTTTTTTTCACTTTTTTGCATCCCGCCTCATTCATGGGGCAGGATGCAAAATGCCACGGGGCAAGATGCGAACAGTGAAGATATGATGAGAAATCGCGAATTTGTTTGCAAAATTTACTCCAGTACATTCGGGGTGAATACTACAGATTTAAATGAAAGCGTAATTTTTGAAAAGCAAAAATGTGTTATCCTGGAAAAAATATCACAAAAATATCAACTGGACCATCTTTATTACCATATGTAACTTTTTCGAAAAATTCGTATTAAAAAACAATGTTTGCATCCTGCCCCATTTTCAATTTGCATCTTGCACCCTGGTGCTCCCTGCCCCACCGTCTCTCTTAATCTTATCGACTCATACGAACTTTACGAATGAGATGTAAAAAATTTCTTTGCATTATCATTCAGTTTCTTCATATCGGTAAAACTGAAATTCTAAAATTTTCAACGCCATCAAGCAGGATATTAAAACGTATGTGTTTTAGTTCTTTTAAATCTATTTATGAAATTGTCATTTCGATAGTAAAAAATAGAGTCAAAAAAATGAGAAGCTCAACTCAAAAATATGAAAAATTTTGAATTTTATGTCAAAATGCATTTTTATTCTTTAAAATTCATTTGCGGAGTAGTTTTGACGTATTGAGCGAGAATCTCAAAAAATGCTTACGTTAGTAGGATGCAGATGGAACTGAAATTCAAAATTTTTAGTAATGTTTTTTGACTTCTAAATTACCTATTAATTTTCAGCAAAATTTTAGTCTGGCCACTAGGCCATCACCGCAACCGATTATTTTTAAAGTGAACTGTCAGTAAGTATATCTCTGCATATAGATTTAGGAACTTCAAAAATCATTTGTTTGCTAAAGAATTTGTTTGAACTTCTCTAATTTTTTTTTTTTAGTATTTATTTGAAATTTGATAAAATAATCATGACATAAATCTTTGTTCTTATGTTCTCTCAAAAATGTTCATAATTTTGTTCAATAAGTATAGAAAACAGACAAATGGAGTGAAAAAATATATACTAGGCTGAAAGCGGTTCAGAATCAACTCGTCCCGAAAAAAAATGAGAATCAATTCGTACATACCCCAACAAAAATTGGGAATCAATTCACACATTTCTGAATTCGGGGAATCAACTCATCATCTCCCGGATTTTAGTACGACAAATCAATAGTGACGAGGGGTTCTTGATCCCTCATTTTTGGTGACTAAATAAATGGATAGTGGTTCAAAATTTTGTGTAAAATTACTTTTTTTTTCGCAACACTCTCTTATCTTCGAATGCTTGTCTCGTCGCTACAAAGTTTGCTACGAAAATGCTATTTTTCAAAATGAAGAGGGCATTATGAGTGAATTTTTGTGAGTATAAAATCTATATTTATTATGATGGAAGATTTCTAATAACTGACAAAGTTTAGAAAAATTTAAGAAATTATTTGAGGATAAAATCATATTTTTTGTACAATTTTCTCATTTTTCATTTTAAGGGAACTGAACTCAATTTGAAATTGTTATTGAAAATTTTAGAAATTATTTAGCACCTTTAAAATTAAAGGTTGATGAAAACACTTACTTATGATATTTTTTTATTCATCTTCCAATTCTACGATTGAAACCAACAAATCTTCATTTGCACGAAATTTCGTTTATTGAGAAAAGGTTTGAAACAGAATTTTTTTAAAAATCGGTCTCTATTTTCTTCAATTTCTATTTTGAGCTAAATGCTATCACAATTTTTTTGTTGTTTTCTCAAATTTGACATTGTATTCATAAAATACAAAAAAAAATTCTTATCGAAACCCCCGTTCTCAATTTTTTATTGCATATTTACATAATGCAACAAAATAGAAAAGTAGTTTATTTCGAAAAGAACGTATTTTATACACCAAAGATTATAGGTGTTGCTGCTTGCTGCGAGGAAAAAGAAAAATACACTGCGTAAGTATTCTTTTGTCGAGGGAAAAAAATCGAGAAAAAAGATCTTCTTGACTTCGCGTTAGAATCACTTATTTTTACCTGCTATTTGTTTTGTTCGCATTAGAATAAAGTATTCCGTCTTTTAGACAGTTATCCACTAAACTTTTCATTTTAAAAGTCGGTTTAGGAGCATTTTCACGCAAATATAATTTATCATCGGCTTAAAGTTTTTCTTGTGACGGAATTACAAATTTAGCGTCGTTGAAAAGGTTGCCAACTTTTAAATGAACAAAATTTCATTACATTTGCAGGAGAAAAAATGTATATTTTATCGAGCTGGCGAAATTTCGTTTACGAAATGATAGATTCGTTAAAAAGCAAATTTAACTTTATAATATAGTTTGTAAAATTTGAATGAGTTGCGATGCTTTTTATCGTGTCGCGAACAATATTATAGTTTTGTAGAAAGAAGCTACGTGGGAGGCTGAAAGGGGTAACGAGGTTTGAAAATTGCTCGATTATCCTCCCTTTTCTTTTTGACGTTCGAGTTTTGTGTGTCTAGTGTCTATACCTAGGTGTATTTGTTTTGTGAGGTATCGAGTCGGCGATTTACCTGTTATAGCAATTGATGGTATTTTTTAATGGATACCTATAGATAAGTGAGGCGAACTTTCGTTTCATAAATTTTTAATGGTTAAAGAAGAAAAACAAATGAATTTAAAAAAATTGAAATATCTTATTTTGGTGGAGAATAATCAATGGGAATGGGTGTCTCGAAATCTGTTATTTCAAGAAAAAACCAGTCACCACATATAAAAAAAGTCTGTAATATTTTGAAACCTGAAAGACCACGTTTTGAAAGCTGGTAAAAATCTTCAACACTTGAAAAATGAATCAAATTCTTGTGTTTTCATCAAAAAATTAATATTGAGAGATTTTAATAGATAGGTAATTACCAATTAACAATTCTGAAAAATAATTATCTCAAAACCGGATATTTCAGTAAAAATTAATAATAATAAATAAATAATAAAAAGGAAAATAACAATTTTTGAAATGAGAAAAAACTAACAATCTTCTTTATTGCTGGCATGGGCTGATAAACCTAGTAGTCTGACCCCCCCCCCCGAAAAAAATCTAATTCAAAAATTGCAATACACGGGTACCTAACTACAAAGGAGGTATTCCAACTTGAAGTAAAATCTTAAGCAGAAAAAAAAATAAATCGAAAGCAGTAATGGAAAACTGATTAGTTCCAGTTTTCAGTTCCAGTTTCAGTTCCAAATATCAGTTACAAAATTTCAGTTTTTAAAATTTTAGAGGACAAAAAAATTCAACATTTTCTGCTAAAATTGAACTTTGATGTTTTTCCTTTTTGATTCAAAGTACCTACAATTTTTTTCTTTTTCAAGCCCAAAACAAAAGATTTCTAGAAAAAAGTCATAAGTAATATTTTTCAGAAATGTTGTGACTAACCCCTGAATTTTTCCACAAAAAATTTGAATAATGTATGAGAAGACGTTTTCAATTGAATAAAATTTTCGAGTTACAACACAATTTTTCTTTATTCACTTTTCGACAAAAAATTTCAAGGTTTGGGACTTTTTAATAAAAAATTTCAAATTGAACATCAAAATTTTGACTTTTTAAAGTCATATTTTGAGTATAAAAATTGCAACTGCTGGAACTGGTATAAAACTGAAATTCATTTTAGTTCTAGTTCCAGTTTTTAGTTTTCAGTTCTCATCATTTCAGTTCCAGTTCCAGTTCCAGTTCCAGTTTTCCATCACTGATCGAAAGTACATTATAAAAGAACCCCATATTCAAAATTTGAGATGCTGAAGTCCATTTCTCGAATTTTGGCGAATTTTTTAAATTTCAAAATAACCTCTACGTCCTGCAAAATATGAAAATTTGATCTAATCAACTAAAAAAGGTGAAATTTAGTATAATACCTTATTTTCGACCTTCTGAATCAATTGGAGGCGGTGTCAAGACGTTTCAGAGCTGACAAAAAATTCTGGAATTTTCCGGCACCGGAGCTAAAGCCCATAAAAATGGTCCATATGAATTTTATTACAATTATAATCACGGATTACTCATATTATTAGTGACCCACTTGGTCTCGAAACCGCTTCCAATCGATTCGGAAGGTCGAAAATAAGGTATTTACCTACTTTCAGCTTTCATATTTTTTTATTTTTTCCAGTAAAACTTTCTGCCAAAAAAACATGAATTTTCACTCGAATTTACGAGTTTCGGATAATTGTGCTTTAATCGATCAAATAGGTCACCAATATGGGTAATCCGCGATTATATGTGCTGAAGTTCATTTGGGCCATGTTTATGGGCTTTTTCTTCGGTGCTGGAAAATTCCAAAATTTTCCAGAGTTACTGAAACGTCTCGAAACCATTTCCAACCGATCCAGGAAGTCAAAAATAGGGTATATATCAAATTTCAATATTTTTCGTTGATTAGAACTTTATATTTTATAGAGTGATGAAGTAATTTTGAAATTTTAAAAATTTACCAAAATTCGAGAAATAAATTTCAACCCTTGAAAATTTGGATATGGGGTTCTTTTATGATATACTTAAGATTTATTTTTGTTTCGGCTCAAAATTTTACTTCAAGTTGAGATGCCTCCCTTGTTAGGAAAAATTCCAAGTGAAAACGTTCAAAAAATATCTCAAAATTTGATACTTGCCTAGTTGCCTACCATTTCAATAAAAAATTCCATGCAGCATTTTTTGCACCTAAATTATGAATAAACCTCCTCCTTCTCTTCTTCCATTACATATTCATGTTAAAAAACCCAATACTGGTAACTTCATCCACTTAGAATAAAAATAACACCCGTACAATTTTCCATCCGTTTTTTCTTTTCGAAAAAAAAAAGAAAAATACTCGAAAAACACGCATAATACGCGGACATGCTGTTTAGTTTGTAGACCGGCTCATAAAAAGTTGGATAATTCGAAAGCACAGCGATGAATCTCGAGGGAATGGTCCGAAGCGATGATTATTATGGTCTTTTTCGAGGGCGTTTAACGCGTCAATCTATAACGTTGCGTTCACCCTTTGCCGAGCATTCTTTATTCTCGAGTTAATACAAAGACCAGCTAGAATCTCTGGTTGTGCCAGCATAATACCGGCGAGTTTTGCAGAAATAAAATTAAATGACCACTTCGGACCTAAACTACGTGTATGTGTGCGTCGGTATTGGAGAAAGCTCGTTTCCCAAAGCCTGCTTTGCGTCGAATATGGTCGAGGTTATAACTGGTGGACATAAAGGGAGGTTTTATTTTGAGCCACGTGTTAAAAAAGACCAGTACCAGTATTCTCGTGAAACTGATTATATTCGTTTGTATTCTTTGAAAATTTCTCGCGTTTTTTTTCTCCTTCGACGCTTCGCCTGGTTTCTCTTGGCACTTTTTTTCTTCTCCAGCGCTCGGGGAATTGGAAACATTCGGCGATTACTCTTTTCGAGTTGGTAGGTAGTTGGAAACACGTCAGAAATCAAATAGTAACGCGCTTCTTTTCATCCAATTTACGAATTAGCATAAAAAGCATCGCGATTATGCATAAATTTTTCGGCAGCAGGGTGAGGTACCAGAGCAGACAAATTTATCTGTCGAAAGGGGTGATACGACTATACGTCTTCGCTAAAATAAGTTAGAAGTAAAAGGGCGTTCTACTTCGCGCCGAACGAGCAAGAAGAAACGTCATTGTGGAAAAGATCGCAATTGATTAATGTCTTATCTCGTTGAGTTAGGAAAACGAAAATGATTTCGTTTAAGGCGCACAATTGGTATAGCATTTCATTGAGTTGTTAAGAAGTTATATATAAGGGCAAGTCGGTTAACGATGAAGTGTTACTAAGCGAAGGCGACAACGGTATTCTTATCTTTTAAGAGTGTACCAAGATCCGTTACCGGAATACTAATCACGGAATTGCACCGAATGCGGCTGAGGCTTTTGTTTTGACGAATGTGTCCTAATGTAACCGAATGGGTATCAAATTACATCGCGAAACGTTCCAATTGAAATTTACATTTTATACCGACGTTAAATTCCGAAAATGTACCGATACTGGTGGTAAGATTTTTATTCTTTTTACCGCCGTAATGGTCTTGTTCGGATTTTCAAATTGAATGATGACCATTTTGAGGGTGCTGTGGGCGAAATATTGGTACTGATTGTGGACGATTCTCTGCACTTTTCAAATTTTTCTGCAATTTATCGAGATATAACTGCCAGAAAATTTTTTCGTATTCGTTTTCCACTGAGAAACATAATGAGACGAACCCGACGTCTCTAAAAATTGGAGTTGCTCAACTAGTGATCGCGAAAGAAAAGTGTTTTTTGAAATTTTTTTAAATAATAGGTATCTTTTAAAAGCAGAAATAATTCTCTATTGAATGGAATAATTGGTTTTAAAGATTGATCGCAGAAATTACCAAAAAATTTTGACCAAATTTTTTGCTGGGAAGTGCTCTAAATCCGACCACCCGCATATTTGATAGGAAATCTCATGATTTTTCTCGTTTTCGTTTTTTGTGAATATCTTTAGGATTTTTGACTTTGGAATTGTGATTTTGGTTTCATTCGTTTCGTCTGTGAAAAAGAAACGCGAAAACGACATGATAAATTAATTTTGAAAGGAGGCATACCTACTTCTGGGAGTGATCGGAATTAGCAGTGATGGAAAACTGGAACTGGAACTAGAACTGGAAATTGAAAAAAACTGGAACTAAAATTATTGAAAATCTGGAACTGGAACTGGAATTGGAACTAGAACTGAAATGATGAAAACTGAAAACTGGAACTAGAACGAAAATTAATTTCAGTTTTATACCAGTTCCAGCAGTTGCAATTTTTACATTTAAAATATGACTTGAAAAAGTCAAAATTTTGATGTTGAAATTTACCAACCACATTCAATTGAAAAAATTTTACTAAAAACTCCCAAATCTTGAAAATTTATGTCGAAAAGTGAATAAAGAAGAATTGTGTTTACACTCGAAAATTTCATCCAATTAAAGACGCCTTCTCATTCGTTAAGTAGGTATTCAAATTTTTTGTCAAAAAATTCAGGAAAAAGTCACAAAATTTTTGAGAAAAATTACTAATGACTTTTTTTCTAGAATTCTTTTGTTTTGAGCTTGAAAAGGGAAAAAATTGTATTTTAAATCGAAAAGAAAAAACAACAAAGTTCAAAGGGTATGGCCGGATTAGGGGTGAATTTGGCCCCCGCTTCGATTTTCACTCTAACCTCCTTAGATGGTACCCCTTGATGTAAAAACATTGTGGAAAAATTTTTGACCCCCCCAACCCCTTCCCTTCCGGAGTTATGGCCATTTTATTGCATTATTTTCAAGAATTTTCAATTTCAACGGAAGTGAAGGAAATCTTCTGTTCTTTGGCACAAACTTACATCTCGTAGAGGTGTATTTATGATAATTTTTTCAAAAACGTTGACGCACTTCTTCATGTTTTTTCGGCTATTTGAAGTTTTCAATCGTAAAAAACACCATATAATTAAAGAGCGACCACCCTGGAAAAATTGCTAAAAAATGTGTTTTTTCATGTCGAATTTTGCTGTGCATTCGGTTTTGGCCAATTCTTTGAACTAAGGGCCAAAAATTGCGAAAAATCTTACAGAAAAGTTGAAATTTTAGCAGATTTTTCAAATTTTGAGCGTTTTATACAGAAAGAAAGGGACCGATAAGGAAAAAACAATACCATATTTGTATTCAGCAGGTCAAAATACCCCGATTAACACTCTTTTCGCGATTGTTTCACTCAAGGTCTCGAAATTCACTTTTTTCAGCTTTTTTGCCATGAAAAATCAGCAAAAAAATTAAATTTAGAAACTTCAAACAAAACTATTGCAAAAAGGGTATTTATCGGGGTATTTTGACGTGCTGAATAAAAATATGGTATTGGTTTTTTCCTTCGAGTTTTTTCTTTCTGTATAAAACGCTCAAAATTTGAAAAATCTGCTAAAAATTCAACGTTTCTGCAAGGTTTTTCGCAATTTTCAGCCCTTAGTTCAAAGAATCGGCCAAAACCGAATGCACAACAAAATTCGACATGAAAAAACACATTTTTTAGCAATTTTTCCAGGGTGGTCGCTCTTCGATTATATGGTGTTTTTTACGATTGAAAACTTCAAATAGCCGAAAAAACGTGAAGAAGTGCGTCAACGTTTTTGAAAAAATTATCATAAATACACCTCTACGAGATGTTACTTTATGCCAAAGAACAGAAAATTTCCTTCACTTCCGTTGAAATTAAAAATTCTTGAAAATAATGCAATAAAATGGCCATAACTCCGGAAGGGAGGGGTTGGAGGGGGGGGGGGGGGTCAAAAATTTTTCTAGAATGTTTTTACATCAAGGGGTACCATCTAAAGGCGTTGGAGTGAAAATCGGAGCGGGGCCAAATTCACCCCTAATCCAGCCATACCCTTTAGTAGAAAATTTTGCATTTTTTTGTCTTTCAAAATTTAAAAAACTGAAATTTTGGAACTGGTATTTGGAACTGGAACTGGAACTAAAAAATTTTGAGAATTGAAACTGGAACTGGAATTGGAACTAATATCATTTCAGTTTTCCATCACTGGGAATTAAGGACCAAGATTTTCAAATTCAAATTTTGAGTTACTTCACAAAAAAATCATAAAAAATATAAAAAATTATTTTTGAGCCTCAACCTTTCGGGTACTTGAAGTAGACACTTCAAGGTATTTTTAAAGCCAATTCTGGAAGTTTCTAACCCAAATGGTTTGAATTTGGTGACGGTTTTTCAAAAGGTGGTCGACATTCGGACACCTTACCCCTACTTTCCATACGTATGTAGTTCAAAATTTATATATCTCGTCTTATCTACTTATGAAGTTAACGCCGTTAACGGTTTCCCAATGAAAACACCTTTTCCTAAAGCTTGAAACCACTTGTGTTTCTCGTCCGTATGTCCACACGATGCCAGCTAAACGTGTCGAATACCGAACACGCGTTGCGTTGGTCACCAGTGCGTGATGATGAGCGGTCATGCGACATAAGTGGCATGTTGTATACAAATTACGCTTCATTCTTTTAAAATTTAAAAATAATTTGCTTCTCTTTCTTCAAATGATTTATATAGTTCAATGTGTAATTATTGTACGATAGATGTGCAATCGTTATTTATTACTTTTTGGTCGTATCGTCTATGAGGGTATGAGAGAGAAAGGGGTGGATGAAAAATTTCGTGATGTCAATAAATTTTAACCATCGAAGGGTGATTATGAGAGCGATAAAAGTATTAAATAATTAGTGTACTTACCTTTACTCTTCTATTTTCGAACTGTAAGTAAACATGTTTTGCAAGTCTTGCCTCAAAATGCCCTTTTGTTATTTTTTCCACGATACTTTCAATATTCTAGTCCAGTTATATTATAGGTTCATTGTGTGTAATAGGAAGGATGGGGGTTGCATTTTTATCCCCTTTTCTTTCTCGTTGACTCCGAAAAATTATCAAAAATCAAGAAATTGCTCTTATAAGATTTATTTAACTTCGACAAATAATTGAAAATTTTCAAGTTTATGGATTTTTCACATTCCTCGAGGAATTTTTTTGAAGAAATAATACCTATTTACTGGATTTGTATTCAATGCTCAACAAGTTTTAGATGTTTAAGTTCGTACGATAGGTCCCACCCCAAAAATTTTCCCTCTATAAAACACGTTTCCTCATAAATTTCAAATTTGGAAGTAGAATAGAACAAAAGTTGTTTTTGGATTTCAAAACGACCTGGTAAAAAAATTCATCCTCTGGTATTTTTGGAATTTTGAGTAGATATGTAAGTAGGTACTTATAGTCTGATAAAACCGATGCTCAGAGAGGAGTAAAAAGGTAGGGCTGGGAGGAAGAGGAAATTTCTATCTGGTCGTTTTATTGTTTAGACACAACCATTGTGCTACTTCGATTCAATTTTCGAAAAAAAAAGACGAAATGATCATTCCTAAAGTCTAACATGTGAAAAAAACAGTGAAAATTAGAGAATTTTTGCTGATGAATTTCGTCAGATAACAGTGAAAAATAAATATGTCAAAATTTTATTTTAGGCTAATTTATCAAGGCTACTCGTGGTTGAAAAAAATTACAATTTTTTTTAGTGATTTGGTGACATTTTTTTCTTTTATTTTTCAGAATCGTTTCAAAATCCTAGAAAGGGAGGTGAAAGGAAATTTTTTGGAAAATTCTTAAATAAAAAGTAAAAGAGAAGTGAAAAGAATTGTCATGTTTAATCCAAAAAAATCTAATTGCACATTATGTACATAGGTAGCTGTATTCGTTATATTAAAACATCAAAGTGACTCTTTTTTTATTTAAGTATTTTTTTATTCTATCTTTTTTTTTCAAAAGAAAGATGTTTTTTATTTTCGTCTGTACCCAGACCACCAAATTGATAAACGTTCAGAATAGTCAAAACTATGTCTAGGTCTCCTGTCTCCTTTATTAATTCAAATAACTTCAGAAATTAATTATTTGGAGTGCGAAAGAAGAAATGCGCCTCCTCGGTCTTCAAATAAATTGTTAGTGAATCTGTTTACTGCCTCAAAATCCAATCAATTTTGCACCTTCTCCTCTTCATTTTTCAAGTTCAGCATTGCTGGTTTGTGCGATTGAAAAAGGTCTACAAAACTAAAAGTTTTTACTCATCATTTCATAAAAATATTATGTTTTTTAACGTAGCAGCGAGCTCCACTTCAAAAAAAATCTTTTTTACCTACGTAGATTGAAAAATTTTATTTAAAGCAATAAATTCTTAGTAGTCTGCTGAAAACTATGAAGAAAAGTAAATACCTACCTGATGAATGAGAAAATTTCATGAATTCTTCAAACCTTTGTCGAATTCGTGAAATGTGAATTTTTCTGTCTATCTACTTCTTACAATTTTCAAATTCATAAATTGGACGTAAAAAACCTACATCGTACATTAAACATTTTTAAATCATTTTTTTTTTAAAAAGTACCTATTTGTGAGCCTGGATGTAGAAACCACCCTTAGGCGTCAAAAATTGGTTTTTGAGTAAACAATGATTTTGGGCCTTTCAGAAGGAGTAGAATCAAGGGGGAACCTCAACTCAAAAACTAATTTCTGACGCCTAAGGGTGGTTTCTTTATCCAGGCTCATTTATGTAGTCTCTAGGACCACAAAATTCAAAATAAAATAAATTTTTCTACAGCACATAATTATTAGGGACCTTCGGATATCAGTGAGAGGGGAGCTATCCTTTGATACTTGAAAAGTGGTAGAAAACTTGAAAATTTTTCAATTATTTTTTTGGTCAAAAAATTGATATATTTTATGTTGGGTTTTTTCATCGAATTAGTAGAATCAAGTAAAAGTAAGATTGAAAACCATTAATCAGCTTACCAAAAACATACCTACTCTGACTGGCCCTGCCAGGTAAATCTTACCAATAAAGCTATTTTACGTCAAAAATTTTATTATTCATCTATTTACAAAATAACATCGATGATAAGTTGAATACCAACACTTAAAATTAAAATAAATAACGCGAAGTGAAACGTAACTGGCTAAATTATACACTAAGGCAAAACAACATTCATAACAAAAATAATTTTTACATTTTTTTTTTTTATAATAGCAAATGGAAAATAAAAAGAAGAAAAATGGAAGAATTAAAAGATCTATAAATTGCACTAAAAATGCTTTTAACTTATATGTAGGTATACTTTTAAAAGCAAAAGGTAACAAAACTTATGTAATTGAAATTTAAAAATTGAAAAGATCGCGTAGGTACATAATTGGCTGATGATGAAAAATAATAAAATTCAACATTTTTGTTTGGCAATATAAAAGATCCTACAGAGAAATGCCATCCGACCATAATCTTATACGTTAAATATCAATGGCGTAGCTTTAGAGGGGACAGAGGGTTCAAACTTTTTCAAATTTCTCCTTTAGATACGTATTACGTACTTCTGAAAAAATCTATTAAAATTCTCGCTTCTCCTGTGAATGATTCATTTTTATACAAAACATCGATAGGTAATTTAAAGAGTAAGTAGGTATACATATTTTTAATCGTAAAATATGGGAAATCGAATTTTTTTTCTGAAATTCCCTCCTCCCTGCGACCAATTTGTTTTGACCACGCTACTATAGTTAGCAATATGTATAGAAATAATGTACAAATTTTCGATATTTATACTTAATAAAACAAAAAAACACATTATTTCGATTGATAAAATTCGATAGGTATTTGGAAAATTGGCATCTGGAATGAACTTTGAATACTGCAAATCGTCATGATTGTCGTTATGTATTTCTTTTTCAAATTCTGGTCCGAAAATAAGATCGAAGTAATTCAAAAATTCTGTCGATTGTATTTCTATACACAAGTTTTTGCGAACGAAGAATCTCATAATTTTGGCTTCACTTTGTAATACCTAATCAAGCTGTTACAATGTTCAAGTCAAAGCTCTCAGTTCGGTATGCTGTGTTTCCTTATGCCTTCGAAGGTCAACTTTTCTTTGAAACGCTCGACCGCATAAATCACAAGCGAAAGGTTTAAATCCTGTGTGCTTTCTACTATGAGTTATTAAATTAGACGATTGACTAAAAGCTTTTCCACACACTTGACATTTATGTGGTTTTTCTCCTGAAATCAAATATTATAACAGAATATATGTAGAAATATGTCGTATTTTTATTATCAAATTATAAGTAATAGGCATAAGGTACCTATTCGGAAAAGAAAATCACCTCGATTTCATTACGAAAATGAGAGAATTGTAAAATATCACGTAGCGAAAATCTGGAATTCCACGATTCCATCCAATCGCGTCGAAGATTATTACGTATCTGTCTGAGGGAATCTTTCCATGCATCAAATCATGGTAAACGAGTATACCTACTCGAACTCAAGAAGGTATTTAAACGAATAAACGCGGCGAAATTTCGCGAATTTATATGATAATGCGACGAGTGAAGACTTTATAAAGAGTAGAGAATTGTAATAAATGCATCGCAGAACGATGGTGCATGATAACGGTATTCCGTTGCTATAGCAACTATTCACATTGCAATGATATTTTCCGAAGGCGGTCTTTGTTGATTTTCCTATCCAATCACGGTATTATCTACTCGCCACAAAGGGTATACACATTCACTTAAAATACTTTCTTTTATTCATACTGTCTTCAATTTTTATCGTTTAACTACCGCGCTACTTATAAATGTTACAACCTTTTAACAACAGATTTTCTAGCCCCAATGTTTTCTTTCTTCGGTTAGAAGAAAAAGAATTTGCCATTCTTAATCTGCGGATACCTATTCGCGATGTTCGTTTCATTTTTCTTTCTCTCGTGTATCGATTGCTGGCGAATCGGTGTGTGGCGTAAATTAAAGGGTACAGGGCTCCAAAACATCGACGATTGAATTAGTTACCTAATACCTACTCGCTCGAGTCTGTCCAGTTGTGGTAGAATGCTCGAAAAAATAGAATTTTCTGGCCATAATTTTGAAAATCTCTCTATAGAAAATTCTCGAGGAGTATTTGGTTCAGTTTATATATTTTCTCAATTTTTACTCAACCTGCAGCCACAGCATGTACAAATTGTAAATAGCCTTGAAAAAAATTGGCCTAAGAAAAAGAAACACCAAAAAATCTCTATTTACCTGATAGTCCAGGAAAATGAGAGAAAAAATGTACCAAACCCCCAAAAAATTCAATCCTGATTTTTTTTCGCGTTTTACGTTCGTAATGATCTACTACACAACATACTAAAATGGACACCCCATAACCCTCCGCTACCCCCAGTGGGGAGGGGGAGGGAGGTAAATGTCTGCTGAAAACCGGGTTTTCGTGAATATCTCCTCAAATAAGCCTCAAAATTAAAAAATAGTTATGAACAATCTTGTTCTACGTGTAATTTACTATCAGAAAGTTTTTTTGTTTTTTTAAAAACACTCACTTCCTTGACCAAAAATTAAGGGTAAAAAATACAAATTTTTCAACAATTTACAGCATTTTTTGAAAAAATCGAAACGTTAGTGAACATCTCCTCAAATAAGCCTCGAAATGGAAAAATCGTTATGAACAATCATGTTCTACGTGTAATTTCCTATCAGACAGGTTCGTTTTTTTTTTCAAAAACACCCACTTCTTTGCCAAAAATTAATGGTGGAAAACGCCTATTTTTTCAATATTTACAGCATTTTTGGAAATGATGAAAATACGAAGCTGAAAATATCGTTTTTGAATTCTTACGACTTCGTATCACCATTCATCAATAATAAGCAATAACATCGCGTTTAAAGTACTTTTTAGATTTTTTAAATGCAGTATTCAATTACTTTTCGCTGGTATAATTTTGGGTCCTTTCAGCTTCGTATTTCCATCATTGAAAATATTGGAAATATTGGAAAAATAGGTGTTTCCACCCTTAATTTTTGGGCAAAGAAGTAAGTGTTTTCGAAAAAAAAACGAACCTGTCTGGTAGGAAATTACACGTAGAACATGATTGTTCATAACCATTTTTCCATTTTGAAGCTTATTTGAGGAGATATTCACAAAAGTTTCAATTTTTTCAAAAAATACTGTAAATTGTTGAAAAATTGGTGTTTTTTACCCCTATTTTTGGTCAAGGAAGTGAGTGTTTTTGAAAAAAAAAACAACAAAAACCCATCTGATAGGAAATCACACGTAGAACAAGATTGTTCATAACTATTTTTCAATTTTGAGGCTTATTTGAGGAGATATTCACAAAAGTTTCGATTTTTTCAAAAAATACTGTTAATTGTTGAAAAATTGACGTTTTTTACCCCTAATAAGGGTAAGGTGCCCCATTATCGCCTAGTGCCCAATGTCGACCACCTCGTCTATCTCCGGCGCTATGGGCGACAGCGAGCCGAAATTTTTTTTTCATATTCTTCATCGAAAATCCGGAAAAATAAGACCACTCCGACATCCTGAAAGCCAAAACTCGCGGAGAAAAATAGAAAAGAAGAAGTTGGAAGGCCAAAAACTTTTTTTAGCAATTGCTTGCACGCCTTGGAATTTTTTCTTAAAATTATCGAATTAAATGTTTCTAGTGTTTTTGTGATTGAGAAAGTTCAAAGTTTCTGATGTAATCATCGCATTTTAATAATTACAACTTTAAGTTAGAAAAAAATCACTCAAAGTTCATTTTTATGGTGTGTCCCATTATCGACCACCTATAAATCCTATGTAATTTGTTGTTTTTAAGCGATTTTGTTTTTTTCAATTTTCTCGAATTTTGGTCGTAGGGTTGTCATTTTGGTCTCAAATTGTTCATCTGTGAAAGAGGAGCACGAAAAAAATGTTTTCCAGTAGATTTCGTTCATACCAGACAAAATCAGTCGGTGGTCGATATTAGGAACCCAAAATTTCGACCTCGCATTTTGACATGTTTCAGAAAAAAATTCCTAAAAAATACTAAAATTCAACGGATGACTCCGGGGCTTTCCACAATTGTAGGGGAAGGATGTAGGTATCCATTAAGCCATCAATGACATTTCCAGCCCTTAAACTTTTGAAATGGTGAGACTTCAAAAAAAAGTGGGCGATAATGGGGCACCTTACCCTTATTGGTTAAGGAAGTGAGTGTTTTTTAAAAAAACAAAAAAACCTTCTGATAGGAAATCACACGTAGAACAAGATTGTTCATAACTATTTTTCAATTTTGAGGCTTATTTGAGGAGATATTCACGAAAACCCGGTTTTCAGCAGACCTTTACCCCCCCCCCCCCCACCGTGAGTAGCGGAGGGTTATGGAGTGTCCATTTTAGTAGGTATGTTGTGTAGTAGATCATTACGAACGTAAAACGCGAAAAAAATCAGGATTGAATTTGTGGGGGCTTAAATCCTAAAATGACTGGACTATGAAGCCACTGTCCAGTTGTCGTACAATTCTTGAAAAAATTTAATTCTCTGTACATAATTTTGAAAATCTCTCTATAAAAAATTCTGGAGGAGATTTTGGTTCATATTTTCTCAATTTTTACTCGATCTCCAGCCACATCACGTACAAACTGTAAATAGCTAAAAATGCAATTCGATGTTGAAAAAATTCAGCGTAAGAAAAAAACACCAAAAAATCACTACCTGAAGTCACTGTCCAGTTGTGGTACAATTCTCGAAAAAATTTAATTCTCCGAACATAATTTTGAAAATCTCTCTATAAAAAATTCTCGAGGAGATTTTGTTTCATTTTATATATTTTCTCAATTTTTACTCGACCTCCATCCACATCACGTACAAATTGTAAATAGCTAAAAATTCAATTCGATGTTGAAAAAATTCGACCTAAGAAAAAAAAAAAACACCAAAAAATCACTACCCGAAGCAAACGCCATCGAAACGATTCGCTTAGGCACGTTGGCGAATAAACATTTATGTAGCAAAGGATTCGAGCAAACGCAACTTTATTTCGTTGGATTAAATGGAAAAAGAAAAAGCACCGGCGATTAATTTATTTTTATCTACAATCTATAACCTATAGGGTTAGGAATGAATTTGAAGACGTGTTGAAGAAGCTTAGATTCTATCTAGAGATTTCTCGATCTTGACAGCGTTGCAATCTTCAGATTAATGATAAATGCCAAGTAATTCTCGGGGGTATTACAAGATTTTCAAAAGTTCTATACGAATAGTACCCGTTCTATTATGGTCATAATGTTTTCCATCTACACTGATCTGCTGGCTGGCACGTTAAACGCATAAACATTCAATCTGCGTTCGTTTTTACCACTCCTGTTCTCCAATTCTCGTTTATTCGCAATACTTCTCTTGCTTATTTTTTTTATTTTATTGCGGAGGGAAATATATTGAAACTGCGGATCGTATATACTTTTTATAAATCTCTTATCGTGCTATATGGAATATGTCCATTTTTCCTTCCCACTTTTTTTTTTTCATCGATGATGAGTAGGTGTATTAATCTGAAGAAATCTTCGAATATATTATATCATATCGTTTTATTTTTGATTTTGGTAAGTGTTGTTGAAAAAAATAAGCCTATGTAGACCTAATACCAGAGATAGGTATAGGATAGGGTTTCATAATACTAATGTATTTTTTAATACGCGCTATGTGTTTGCTCTGGGCGTGTGCTAAATATGTTTACATATTTTGTTTCACATTGAAAATATCCTATGTAGTTTATATTATTAATTCAGCAGGAAATTAAGGTTTCAAGTTTTTCTTCATGGTACCTGGACCTGCCATGCCCGTCCGCCCGCGTGTTTGTTTGCCCAAATGTCGGCGCTTTGGTGGTATCGGGTTGCCGAGTGCTAACGATAGCTGTCGAATTTTCATTGCTTTAATTGTAAGTAGGTAGGTAGTGTGCGGTATATGTTCGAAAGCCTTTCATTAGGATATTACATTTCGCAATGTTGTGATATTTTTCAGATTACGTAAGCGAAAGATTTATGTTGGAATTTTGTATCGAAATCGGTTTGAATTTTTGGTGTTTGGGGGGGGGGGGAGGAATCAAAACTAAAGATCGAAAAATTTTTTTTTTCTAAATTGAATATTGCAGCAATAATTGAGTTTGACAGACACATATTTCGTAAATACGAATTTGTCTCATCTCTCAATTTTTTGAGACGAAGAAAATTTTAATTTTACCTGCAGAGTGAATTGTATTGCTTTTTTTCCAGAAGTTGAGTAAAGATAAAATTGTCATAGAATTGTGTTTAGAATTAAAAAAAAAAAGTAAAAATTAAAAATGTTACCCTTTTTCCTACCAAGAGGTTGAAAAGTTGCACATCGGCAAGTATAAGATTCGAACCAAAATTTTTTGGTCACCGAGAATATTTATTGATTTTGGTGTAACAAGCAATATATATCCACCAAGGAAGGTTTGAGAGTAACTTTGAACTTTGCAACGTTGTAAGAGAAATAATTAGGAGAATGGTCAATAAACCAGACATTACATGATTAAGATAATTTTTTATCAATAATTTTGCAATTTGCAGTGTTGAAAAAAAAATTTGATAATTTTTTCTAGCCAAACTCGTGTTTGAAAACTTTAAATCGAGTTTTCTACATTTTTTTTTAGAGAGAATCAATTAAGTATTATTATTATTCAATCTTACTTTTTTTAAAATTTTAATCACCTTAATGAGAGAACATTTTTCATCAATTTTGAAATTTTTCTAATTTTTTTTCAACTCTAAAATTTTTTCTACTTTAAATTTTTTTGTATTTTCTTTTCCAAATTTCAACCTGTATCCTTGTCCAATTGTCTTTTTGATTCAACTAAATTATTAAAAAAATTTCTAGAAGTTGATTGAAATAATTTTTCTTCTCAATGCCTACTGTACGTATTAATAAATTTCGACGTTTTTCCAAAAATTTCATCATTATTGTTCAATTTCCACATTTTTCAATTTTTCAAGAGTATAGTTACAAGAAGACTACTTGAGATTGAAATTCCCACTTCTGATTGAAACAAGACTGGAATTTTTGGATGAAGTATTGTCCTAAATTTCAACTGCTCAAGTTGATCATGGATTTTTGATGAATTTTTGAACATTAAATCTCATTGTGAGCAAAAACGCGATATTTTAGAAAATGATGTACGTACTTGAGTAAATATGATATTTGACCAAAATTGATAAAATTTAGATTCATATAAATTATAGACCTCCTGAAACCAAACTTAATTATTTTCAATCATTTTGCAGTCCCTATGGAAATTTTAATGCTCTCCACTATTTTCAAATTTCTCTAGAAGGTCCCTTAATTAACATGGACAACTAAAAATTGAGTTTTCGCTTTCTCGCCTAGTTCAACGAGCCACCTGTCCGATCGGTGGCAATTGGCAGTTTTCACCGAATATTTGATCATTTCCAGCCGTTCTGGAGCCTCTAGTCAAATATTCCAAATCTCTCCAATTTAGGTAAACGTTGTTTAATGATTACGCTTGAAAACAACCCAAATGTTTTTTGTTTTTTTTTGTCAAAATAGGATAACTCAATTTCTAGTTGCTCAAGTAAATTAATGAGCCTTCTGGAGGAATTCTAAAGTACTTCGAAATTTTCACGGAGTCTCCAGAACAACTGGAAAATTTTTAGTTTGAGTTCAGGAGGTTAAAACGTGGTAAGGGCCTAAATTTCATCAATTTGATGAAAAAGTACTTTTTTCAATATTTTAATATTTTTGCTTCCCCCTCCCCCACAATTTTTAAATTTTCAAAAATTCACCGAAAATCTGCGAAAATTTTGTCTGTGTGGGGTTTTAGGACACGTCTTTTCCAAAAATTACACTCCTGCTTCAGTCTGAGGCATTAAACATCTAAGATGGTTGGTTCCTTTAATAAAACAAATACCTTTCTTCATATTGTAGCTTTTAAATTTCTTGTAAAAAATCTAAAAAAAATTATTGAAAACATTTTTTTTTTAATTGTTGTAATATTGGTACTTTTTCCAAAACAGAAAATCGTCAACGGGAAACTTTCATTGTTACCATACTCTCCCTTCCCATTTTACTCATTTTTCAGAAATTTAGAAAAATGCTCGTAAATATATTAAGTAGGTACCTACTTGAATGTTTTCTCCAAAATTCAGGTGATAATCTTAGAAAATCGCCATTGTAAATTTTAATTAATTTTAAGACCACTTCAAGAAATTTTTTTTCAAAAATAATTTTTTTTCAAAAATAATTTTTTTTTCATTTTTTACAGAAATTTTATAAAATATAGAAAATATTGGCATTCTTCTCTGACAAAAAAAGAGTCGAGTTGTAAATTAGGCATCAATAACATTTTTGGTTAAAAATATCAAAAAAATTCTATTTTTTTGGCAATACTGTTTCAACGAATGATTATTCAATTTTTTAAATAAAGGGTAACTAAGCAAGGATACCTAATTATTGAATTATACCAAATATTTTGAGTTTTTACCCCCTCCTCTCTCCGAAGTATTTTTAGAATCATGGTTGCCTTAAAAATTCACCCTAAAATGATTCACATTTTCATCAATACCTATTAATTTTTTAGGGTACTATAATTGGTCCACTCCGTTCATTGATCAAAAACATCATACCTATTATGCTCAATTATAAAATGCAGGGTTCCTAAAATTTCTCAAGTTCTCAAAACAATAATTTAAGAAGGTGAAAAATCGAAATCGCCTCGAAGAACCCTCGTGCAATATTTTTAGAGTAAAGTTTATTCACATAGGAAACATAATTTTGACAATGGACAAGTTGCACGAATTTTTTTTTGGAAAAAAATCATGAAAAATCGAAAGTAGACATTAAAAGATGAAGATTAAAAAAAAAAAAAAGAAATTTGGTCCATTAGAACTCTCGCAACGATTTTTTGAAAGTTGCGTTTTCTGGTAGTGTTCAAAAACGGGGATGTGGTAAAATCTGGTAAGGTGACGTCACACCATGAAATTTATCGCGAAAAATACTTGGCTGATTGGCAATAATGAAGCGGTTTGAATTATTATACGTATTATTGAAGTTGTTGATAACTACTATCTGTTTTTAATATGCCCAAACTCAAACACGAATCTCACTGTATTGTTCCATATTGTTGGAATAAAAGGAAAAATGATAAATTCCTTTTTTCGTCCCCTGAAAACCTGAAATTACGGAAACGATGGTTGAAGGAGATGAATTGTTTGCATAGGTATTCTTCCAATACACGATTTAGTGTATGTGAACGTGAAGATCATTTTGATGACAGTAAATCATAATTACGTAGTATTTTATCAATGTTTCATTAAAGAATCATCAAATTTAGGCAGTGAATTATCAAGGTTAAATAATTTTTTTAGCTACCGAACGATCTCCAAAATTACTCGCGATTTCTTCTTGGGTGTAAGATTTATACGAAACATAAATTAAAACGTGATGCTGTCCTTTCGAAATTTGTTATGTGTGGGGAAATCTTGAAACCAAATGAAGCCGATGACATTATTAATTGTGAAGAGGTAATCACTGATGTAGATAAGTTTCAAAATATTGAAAACATTACGTTTGACGAAGGTTTGCAGTGCAATCTCGTTCCTCTCGCACATGATAAAATTTTGCAATGCGATTTTGCTCCTATTCCTATTACACCTCAGAAACGGAGTAAATCAATACAAACATCGAACAATTTTTTTACGAAAGATGCCACCCTTACAAGAGATGTCGCCCTTTCATCCATTATTTTTGAATATGCACCTACATTTGATATTTCTATAAGCGATGATAACGACGAAAACGAATGCGCGAGTGCGCGCCACGCCGCGAATTATTATAAAATAAACATTGCATGGTGTGACGTCACCTTACCAGATTTGACCACATTCCCGTTTTTGAACACCACGAGAAAACGCAACTTTCAAAAAATAATTGCGTGAGTTCTAATGGACCAAATTTCTTTTTTTTTTTTTAATCTTCATCTTTTAATGTCTACTTTCGATTTTTCATGATTTTTTTCCAAAAAAAAATTCGTGCAACTTGTCCATTAAAAAATTGATTCTCAATAGATGCATTAAAGTTTATCAAACTGTTCAAGTATTAGGAAATTTTTTGGTTATTCTTTTGATGTTTTAATGGCGCTAAGATAACGTAAGTGTGCACTGTAAACCCCTTTTTCAGATTCAAACACGTGTTTTTTACGATTTTATTTCGGAATATCAGAAATCATCGAAGTATCTACCCGATAAAGAAATCTTTTAATAATTCGGCTCGGGATTCGATCAATACTAAAAGAAGCAGATTGTTGCATAGGATGTGGAAAGGGCAAGGAAAAAGGTATGCACTCAAATGAAAATCCCAGCTCTAGATACGAGCAATGAAAACTACACCTTTATTTATTTAACTTAGCTCGAGATCTCGTGTCCATAAAATCTCAAAATTCCACATCCAACATAATAAAATAATCAAAAAACAACGTAATAATTTTATGTTCACTCGAATCATTTATCAAAACACAAACAACCTACTTGTTCGACTCGTACAAATGTTTAATTTGATTAAAATTTTAAAAGTATAAAATAAAAATATAGAAAAAAAAAGCGTACTTAATTGAAATTACCCACGGTTGTCGTCTAAACAAGTTATTGAATTGCGCGGAGCGGAGCGCGAGTACCCTCTACTCGGGGGATTGTTTGGTTAAAGCAATAAATATTGAACAGCTTAATCGCAATGAACCATAAGCTTTATGTGAAATATGAACCTTAACGCTTATCACACCCTTATATAATGACAAACTGCATGCCATGTAGGATGTACGTTACATGCGGCCTGGACGATTATTATGAAATACAATTATCATTATTATCACGAATGCTTTGTCAAATAGAGGTTACTTGCTACTTTTCGTTCGTCTATAATTTCAATATCGACCCCCCGCTATCACAATAGACATTCTTTAATAAGGGTAGCAAACGCCTGTTGTAAAATATTTCTTTCGGTATAGACAGAGATACTGGTGCCTTTCATATTTCAGCTGATCATATGTACCTATATCTACAGACGACGACTGCGGATATAATTCACTGAGCCCAGTAACAATTTAATAGCGTATAATTTATTAATTTTTATATAGATATAGGCACTTTTGGTGGTAGTATCGGCGTGGCACTGGCGCATCGAGTTTAATTAAATCATTGCTGATGTGGTTTCTAATCTAAGTATATAGCAAAACTTGTCTATTAATGGGCAGAAATTTTCTCACCGTTACTACGAGTATCAAGACTTACGCCTAAACGATATAATTGCTTAATGTATGAAATACTTGGTTTCTATCTAATTTATGGATTATAAACAAAATTACTGCCCATTACATTCATAGGCATAAAAGAAATTACTACGTATTCTGCTTTTTTCATGAATTGGACGATTCAGTTTTAGAACGAGTAGGACAGGTGGTTTTTCAAATTTTCAAAACGAACCTGGCTCGTATACATAAATCACCTGTTATAGTGGTTCTATAAATATTTACAGAAGTCTATTTTAAAACTTACAAAATTTTACCTGAAAAATTGATAATGAAATTTCAAAAATTTTCAACGAGTTTTGAAAAAATTAACAAATGTTTTTTCGTGTTTTTCCCATAGGCGGAACCAGAATTTTTTTTTGCTAGGGCACAAAGGGCCAAGCGTGGGCCAGATTTTTATACGATTTTTTTAGGGGGGGGGGGGTGAGAGGGTCAGTTATGAAAAGGGACCTCAAAATCAAAATGTAAAATTTCAAGTACACCTGATAAAATAAAAATTAATTCGCTCAAACATGTCATCTATTTTTTTTTTTAAATAATAGAGTTGGTAGACATTTGACTACAAAATTTGAAGTAACGTAAATGAGTAATAATAATTTTGGTTTTTTGAAACTTATACATTAAAATTACAAAAGTTACGCAGCAGGGGTTATTCTAAAGAAATTTTGGAACTACTGGGATTTAAACTTCGATTGAAAAAAAATTGGAATGACAATTTTTCCTGAGAATAACCTGTTGGAAGAGGAAAAATTATTGTTGATTCAATTGAAGATCATTCAGTGGCATCAGAATCATTTTTTTGAGAGGTATAGGTAACAGAATAGATTGGTGTAGTGACTTAGAATAGTAGGGGAAGGGAGAAAAAGGGAGCCTTCATTCGCATTATTGCCTCAAATAGTTCAAATATGTAACTATATGTTTTTGTTCATGCCCGAGCGAAGCGAGGGCAAAGTTTTGGAAAAATTTGATTTTTTATGTCCAAAAAAGCATTTTTTTTCATGTTTTAATGCTTTGAAAATCTCGATCTGATGTAATGTGGAAGTACATTTCATACTTTGCACTCCGGCCACCAATTTGGGGAATACAATGTACCCCTCGTACCCTAATTTCCAACGCTTTTGAGATAATTTTGAATGAATGTCAATTTTTTCCCACCACTCGCCGTCATCAATTTATAACCATGAGGGATTTTCATGCATGCAGTTGAAAAAAAATTGAAAAAAATTTTAGTGTTGGAAAAAAGTTTTAAAAATATCGAATCGAAAATAAGGTGAAGAAATTTAAGTTGGGAAAATTTTTAATACTGAAATTTTTTTCAACTTTGCAATTCTTTCTACGGTAAACTTTCTTAACATTTTTTCCACTTTGATTTTTTTAAATTTCCACCAACTCGATTTTAATCATTTAAAATTTTTTTCTCATTTTTTTAATTTTTTAATTTTTTAAAGAAATTTCAGCTTCATGTTTTTTAAGATTTTTTCCAACATCCAAATCGATACTGCTAGAAAAATTTTAATATTGGATTAAATTTTTAAAAAATTTGGAATTAAAGAAACTGGAAAAATTTAGAGTTGAAAAAATTTGTACTTGGAATAAATTTGGACTTGGGATTGTCGAAATCCTAGGAGCTAGTAAATCACCAAGCAATTTTGGAACTACAGAACAATTTTGGAGCTACCGACATAAATTTTTAGAACTATCCAAACAACCTGGAACTACCCCTTCCCCTGTTACGTAGATTTACAATACCTACTCAAATAACCTAGTGTGGTGTAAATATTCGAATATATTCACATCGCGAACATTCAATATTCACACCATACTAAAATAACCAAATTTTTTTTTTGGAATTTAGAAAAAAATTCAAAATTGGCCAGAAAAAAGCGGTCGGGCCAAAAAAAATTCTCAACGGGGCCCGGCCCACCCCTGCCCGCCCTTAGTTCCGCCTATGGTTTTTCCCCTTTTTCAGAAAAAGAGGATGAAAATTTTTTTTGGGAAAATCTACAGTCATTTGATATTCAAGTCCATGAAAAACTTACAAAATTTTACCTGAAAAATTGATAATGAAATTTCAAAAATTTTCAACGAGTTTTGAAAAAATTAACAAATGTTTTTTCGTGTTTTTCCCCTTTTTCAGAAAAAGAGGATGAAAATTTTATTTGGAAAAATCTACAGTCATTTGATATTCAAGTCCATGAAATTTGTTTTTTGAGATCAAGTGTTGCCCACAAGCTTCTCATTTCAATTTTTTTTTTTTTAGAAATTTTAAAATTTTCAACGTAACTTTTTAAGGGGGTGGTAAATCTGTTTTTGTCAAAAACATGAAAATTGCGTTTTTTGCATATTTTAATTCTTCATTCAATTCCTTTTAAAATGATGTATAATATTACATAATTATCATTTTAATAACCACTTAAAAATTCATTTTCAAAAAAACAAATTTTCACCTCACATGTGACAAATGTCACATATCGGTTTTTTTTGTGCGTTGCGTTGGCAGAAATGAATGATAGGGTGGTAACGCCTCCTAGTACCAATGCGGGCATGTCTGCCGATCGTTTCTGCAGCTGAGCAAATTGCCTGATTTTTTATTTGAAGGGGCAATTATTTTCGAAAGAAATTTCGATCGGAAAGAATTTTAATTTTTTGTACCCCTTAAATCGAAAGGCTAGGCAAATTGTTGTTCATAAACCAGTAGGGCATAGATACACAAGTATCTGTCGGGTAGCAAATTTATCCCCTCCACTTTTCATTCAATGCAAAAAATGGCAATAAAAACGAAAAAATGCGTATTTTTTTCTGAAATTTCGGCCCCTTCAAATAAGAAAGTAGGCAATTTGTCCAACTGGGGAAATGAAACGTTGAACATTTGTGTACACCCCTAGAAGTAATAATGCCGCACCAAACTTTGGCCCACCGCTGGAAATTTAATTGGTGAATAATTTTTCTTCAAGTGTGGTGCCGGTGGATAAAGCTGTTTTTCTCAAAATGTACTTTTTCTATGTTTATGTACCTTTTTCTCAAAAATGGCTGAACCGATTGACTTAATTTTTTTTCATTTTTTTCAGAAAATTGTGATCTACAAATAGACTCGAGCTTTTTTGTTTAAAGTTATTAGAAAATTTTTAAGAATTTTATTTGCACCAAAAAACATAGTCCCTTTGGAAGGTCTCATGAAATTTCTTGTAATTACAAAAAGATGAACTCAATTCTGAAATACTCGTGTTAAAATGTGTATGAGGGTTGGATTTAGTTACCTTAGAAAGCGCAACTTTGTATCTTTTCCGGTTACTGAGAAAAAGGAACATAAAAATTACCATAAAAACACGGATTTACCACCCCCTTAATATTATTCTCTCTGTAAACACAGAAGACATTATTGAAAAAATTCTAGGCTATTCAGATGAGAAAACAAGGTAACTAAAAATTGATCCAAAATTCTAAAATGTTAAAAAAATTTTGATTTTTAAATTGAAAAATTTTACAATTTTATTGTTGTAATAGGTAAGGGAAGGTGGGGCAGTGTGCACCAACTTAGATTAAATGTGCTGTCAAATCTATTCAAATTGGTCAAATTGTCTAATTCTTACAACAAATTGAAGTTCAAACATTTATTTTTCATTTTGGTGCATACCTCATACGTCAACCCTACAGAATTTTTAAAATTTTTTTTCACTTTTTTTGCATCCTGCCCCACCATGCAAAATGTCATGGGACATAATGCAAACAGTAAAGACATGATGAAAAATCACGAATTTTTTTGTCAAATTTACTCAGGTTCGAGTTGGATACCACAGATTTTTAAAAAAGTGTAATTTTTGAAAGAGGAGTTCTAAAACCTCCGTATTCATAATTTCTGCTGCCTTGATTTTTCGATTTCTTAGGCAAAATTTTGATATTTTTAATACTTTATCTGAAAGCTAAAGCAAACGTGCGATATTCTGAAAAAAAAACAAAGAATTTCCATTGAAGCATGTTTAGTACCATGTGTGACTTTTTCGAAAAATTCGTATTTAAAAACAATGTTTGCATCCTGCCCCATTTTTAATTTGCATTTTGCCCCACCGGCACTATGTTTTTTAACGCACTGTACTAGAAAGAAAATACAGTGGAAAGTACCAACCAAATACATCATTCGTTGGGTAATTGAATGTAGATTACAAAAAAACCTACCCCAATCTTTTTTCAAATCTTGAAAACATGATATTTCACAAATATCAAATTTCAAGAATTTTACGAAAATCATGCAAAATCACATTATTGATAATAACTCATAGACAGGGAATCCGTCAGATCTGTAACTTTTTTATGTTTTGTCGATGTGATACCCATCCACCAGTCATGCAGAAAAAATTTTCAACTACATCACAGACGACAATAAGCCTATTTGCATCCTGCCCTCTGGTGCATCTTGCCCCACCCTCCCTTACATGCAATTTTTCGAAATAATATCTTTTTAAAAAGTATTTTCGATGCCACCCTGAAAAATTAAAATTGTTTGATTTACGATGAAGTGATGGAATTTTTGACCTCTGTGGTGTTTTTTTATTTGGGAGGGAGGGAGGGAGGGGGGAGGGGGGAGAGAAGAGAGGCTTCAATTTTGATCGAGATCAATTTTATTTCTGAATTCTCTCTCTTCGGCTCCATCAAGAAAGCTAAAAAATTTTCAATTTTCATCACCATTTCATAGTAAAAGAGGCTATTTTAGGAAGTCAAAATAAAATATTTCTCATTTTCAACACATTTTTTTCCATTTCTTTTTTTTTTGGAATCAATAATTCTAAGTTTTCAGGTTCCAAATTACTCTTTCCTCTAGTTGTTTCACTTGGAGGGGTGTAACTAGGTGAAAATAACTTTTTCACGATGAAAAAATTTTTTGAATGAAGGGAGGGGGAGGGGAACATTTTTTACCCAGTAGGTATGTTATAAATTAAGGTCATGGGTGCGATTTGAATCGAAGATTTTAATTCGTATGAAGTACATATTAAAATCAATGTAATTCTAAGGGAAATTGAATCAAATTTTTGAGATGCACTCAGTACCTTATGTAATTCGGAAATTCGAATGACTCGTGTTTGTGGTTAAAATCTTTCTTTTTAGACTACCTACTTTTTTGTGTTTTTTTGAAAATTTTGCATTTTGAACTGGAAAAAATCTAAAAAATTTAAACTTTGTAGCAAATTTAAAACTAAGCCAGGATTTGATAGTTTCAAAAAAAAAATTCTCAAAATTACTGCCATTTCCTTGATATTTTTTAAAAAAAATCTTCATTATTTTATTCATAAAAAAAGGTTTGTGAATTTAAAAAAATCATTTCAAATATTGTTTGGATGTTTAAATATGACCTTTCTTGGATCAAATCCATTTTGATGGACTTTTTTTTGGGGAATTTTCCTCTTTTGAAAAATATTGTGTGATGTCCAAACCCTAGGGCAAAATTTGAAAATTTTGAAATTGCTTCTTCTACATTAGGTAATACAACCATGATTTTAAAACCACCACGAGAGGCATTTTAAATCCAGGTGAAAAAAAATATAGAAAACATCTGTGTCTCATATCCAACCCATTTAACTTATTCTAATTTGCCTGTTGCATGAGAAAACAGATCGAGAATTTCTTAGACGCAGATCTAAGGGGAACGAGAAAATTTTTTTGTAAAATGTTTAGAGAAAACCCTTTTTTTCTAAAAATGTGATTTTTCTAAAAAATGTTCTTCCTCGCAACACACAATCCTGATTTCTTCCATTTTTTGACAATTTCATTGCTGCCTCCTACTCATTTTACTTCTTACTTAAAAAAATATATAAAAAATCTTCATATTAAAAATTTTACCCCTCCCCTTGAATCAATCCCTGGATTTCTTCGCTAAATAATGCATGAAATATGCATCAATTTCTCCTATTTTATCCACTAGGCAATTACATCACCTAGACATAACATACGAGTACATATCCACATCCATAAAATAAAGTATCACATGGAGCAAAAAAAAGCTCAATCCATCTCGCGACATTCGCAACCATCAGGGTATCGAATATAAAACCGAACGGCTCAGCGGATAAAACACATATGCGCCATAATTCAATTTATATGTGAAACCAAAAAGGAAATAAACAGAAGCACCCAAGACGTGTCACGTGCAACCAATGTTATTGACGCATGTACGACGTGCATGTTAGGCACACAACAGCCTCAAATAATTAGTTTATAGCAATGATTCACTGCAATCGGGTAATAATACACTGTACGTGTAAACGAGTTAGGTATATCAAAGTGTTCGAGAGCTTCCCTATTTCTTTTTTTATCGATTATATTATTATTTGAATTAGCTTATTGTATAAATGTACAAGCCCAGTATACCGCAACACTTGAATCGCATAAAATAGATGCTGGTTCTTTGAATGTCTTTTTCAACACCCAACTTTCGTACTCGTAACGTACAATGTTTCACCTGACCTAAAAGTCACCGCGGAGCCTTTCAAGTTTTCAAAAAACACCACTTACATTGCTTTGGGGTTTTCGTTACACGTTATAAAAGTGTAATAAAATCATAAATTCGTTTGATTTGCGAGATTAATGAATGAATACCCTCGTATAGTAGAATAAATTGTATGCTAAAGTAACACATGTGTTTCATATCTACATGTACCGTACGATAATATTTTGGCATCTTTTCCATTCTTGTTAACACGACCGGCGAGTGATAGCGGCTCACATGTGAAAAAATTCTAACGCTGATTACCACATTTATACGCCTGTGAGAGAATTGCAGAACTTGTTCAAAAAGAAAGGAAAAAAATCGTACATTTCATTCAGCATAATTGCCGGAAACATCTGTTCTCATAAAGCGATATGATTTTCGTTGGATATACGAACATAATGATATCTTGAAAGGCGCCGGAACATAATATTTTTTTAATTTTCGCTTTTAGTATTTTTTACGTTTGGGATCGCGTTGAAAGGTCGTATTTTATGGGCGATGCTTTGAAAAAAATACCAACCGAGGTCAAAATTTTAGACGCGAAAATGCGAGAATATTTCTCGAGAGCGTGGTCGAAATACACATATCTTACTCAACTGGTATTTTCTGCAACGAATGCTTGATCGATAAATGAATTAGATACCTCTTCGGGTACGTGGTTGGTTTTGAGTGAGAAAAAAAAGAGCTTTATTTATAGAAGGACCTTGAAAATGAATGATTTATGGTGTTATCTGTTTATTCAGTCACATGAGTATTATTATCGCACATACATATGGCTGGTCCATAATTAATAAATGCCTGAAATCGGAGCTTCGCAGATTTTACTTCTACATCTGTTTTCTAACCAATTTTTTTTATCGCAAGAGGATATTTTGATTTTCGTTGAAAAAATTCTAAATTTATGGGGGTAATGTATGTCTCAGCATGTGATATCATATCTGAAAAAATTGTCGTGTGAAAATTTCAGTGACGATTATTTTAGTACCAATTTAAAGAAGCGAAAATAATGAAGCTCAATCTCCCCCATCCCCTTTCTCTTTCTCTCAACGAATTTTGTAATCTTTATTTAGAGGACTGAAACGAAATAAGATAATAATTTTGATATCAAACAGGCAGAGAGTGACTGAGGCAAAGAAGATTATTTGGAATAAGTTTAGACAATTTGACATACTCATTAAATCATCTGTTTGGAATTTTTACCGAATAGATCGGTAAAATCACATGTCTCGAAATAGCCTCAATTTTCCTAATCAGGTCTATAACAGGATTTGTATCTAGGAAACGAATTTGTAAATTTTACGAAATATTTGACCATTTTTGAAACAAAAATCGGTCGAATATGAATTGAGGAAATTTTTTTGGAGGACTAAGTGTTGTGAATTTTTTTTACAAATCTTTCAAATCAAATCTGCGCAATTTTATGAACATTTAAGAACCGAGTTTAGAGCTAGTGCGTGAGGGAAAGGATTTGGAGACAAAAACGCACAAAATAACGAAAGATCACAAAATTTCTTTAAAAAAAACTTGAGAAGGCACGAAATTTCAACAAAATTGAACAACGGAAGTAAATATTAATATTTCGGTTTTTTTTTCAAATCTTTACTCCAAAGTCATAAAATTTTTTTGAAACAACCACACTTAGTAAAATTAATTACGTTGTGTCTTAAAATCACAGATTTTTCATATTTTGACCGCTTTGCTCGGACACATGAAGCCTAAATCATGTAAGAGACAGGAGACAGGAGCTCAGGATTTCACATTCCTTTTAGAACTGAAATTTTGGAAAAACGACGAGGTTTTAGTTTATTTGAATACCTAGGTACCCCCTTCTTCAAAAAATGTTCGCCTGCACCCTTTTCCGGTTCGATTATTTTACATACCTTGCATTATTTACCCAAGAAATGTGAGGCCAAAAATTCGATCTTGAAATAATTGTATGACTCACTTTTCCTCCATTACAAAAAATTTAAATAACCAATGTGAAGTATAGAAAAAAATTTGTCCCTCCATTTTTATTGCGTAAAAATTGTCCTGGAAAACCTGGAAAAGTCAGGGAAAATAATTTTTGAAAAATATTGGCAACCCTGAATACTTGAAATTTTTTCTCGAGGTTATCAATAGATATGGAATTTTTTTCAGAAATTGAAACGGTAGCTCGAAAAAAAAAACAAGAAAAAAGTGCTTTTTTGTTTCTTAATTTCAGTATAACTCCTGTAACCTCATAAACATTTTTTAGGTAATTCAAAAATTAGGTAAAATTTCAGAAAATTCGACAAACTAACAAAAAATTAAGTGCTTCCCTACATACTTGAGAAGAGTTCGAAATTTGTTACCTACCGTTTTTAAAATGTTTGCAATTTTCATTCAGTTTTTTTTATGATTTTCATTATGGATCTCTTCCCCCTCCCCCACTACCCACTACCACCCCAAAAATCTACTGAAATCATTTTTTTAAAAATCACAAATGAAGTATGAAAATAATTGTAAAATTTTCTCAACATTTTTCTATTTCATTAAATTTTAAAATAATTCTCCCCAAAAAATACGAAATTTCTGACTAGAAAACTGCTCGATATGTTCAGTTCGAATTTGAGCAAATTAGGAATTTTCAGAAAGTGTATGTTTAAAAACTCATCATAATTAGGAAACGGATTTATGAAACTACGTGTTTTTCCAAGTCAAAGATGATGGGGTATAAAAATTTTCTGTAAAATGAACCCAATTTGATATTGCATATTTTGCATATTTGGAGCTAAAATGCATATTTTGACATATTTCAGACGTTTAAAGAGCATATTTCGGCTATTTTTCATTATTTTCTTGCAATTTCACAATATTTCGAAAATTTTACCCCACAATTTCGTTTTTTAGCCATTTTTCACTAGCGAAAATGACAATACTGCGAAAAAACAGCCGAAAAAATGTTAAAATAATTATTTTTTCTCCGTAAATTGAAGCATTGTTCTATCGCGAATAATTTGTAATTTGAGTGATTTTGATCAAATTAAACGATTTTTGGCGATTTCAAGTGTTACCATGTTGTTAAGCTCGAAAAATCCTTTCCAGGGATATCCATCTCGATATTGGGTATTTTGCATATTTCGAGATTTTAAGTGCATATTTTTGCATATTTTGAACTTCAAAAATGCATAAATTATATGGTCATATTTGAACTTTTTTAGAGCATAAAATTCCTTTCCCTATCATAATCAAAATTTAACTCGTCCAAGTTGATTTTTCGATCTTTAGCGATTTAAAAAAGATAAAAAATTATGAAAAGTAAGTCTCTTGACTTTTCAAAACCAAATTTTGCTATTTTCAGCTATTATGGAGCCTCCAGTAAAATTTTGATTTCCTCCAATATTTTCAAACTTCTCTAAAAAAAAACGTGCTGAAAATTAAAAGGGCAGCTATCAACTGGATTCCCGTGTCTTTTGTAGTAAATTAGCCAAAAAATATGTCTTTGCAACGAATTCCTGGTGGGATGTGAAAACCCTCAATATATTTTTTCGACGAACTTTGAAATTTCAAAAAAATCGAACATTAAAAATAGTCAAATTGGCCAGTTGCCAGCTCAGCCTTGGGAATCATTTTTGGATTTTTTCGTCAAAATTATAACCCACCAGCTCAAAACGTCGAAGAAGAAAACATATCAATTCACGAGTTAAAAATCTTTCTTTTCTTCCAAGTTTTCATTATTTAAAAATTTCTCCACCAAACGAAAATCTTTCAAACGAGTTCCAACAGCTGAAAAAAATCAGCACCGAAACGAACGCAATGTACACGAGCATTTCAATAAATGAAATTGTATAGCACGACGCCACGTCTTGCGCCTTTGTCCGATGAAAATGACGAAATTGGAGGTATTCGGTGTAAAACTACCGACGATAAAGCAAAAAGAAAAAGTGTTGAAAATAAATAAGAGAGTGAAGAGAAGACTATAAGAGAATAAAATAGTGTTAAGGTTAGTAACGAAATTAAGAGTAGAACAATCAGAGCGAATTTTCGTTCCTTTTTCTCGTGGCTATAAAAGTTTTTTTTCCTTTTGTTAGGTTTCTTCGGTAATTTAGTTTCTAGCTTCTAGCAAAAATAAACGTATCTGATTCCTTTCGCAGAAGCAGGAAAATATATCGAAGCGGATATATTCGACGAGCGTACGATATCCGCAAAACGTTGCTTTTTTCCTTCCCATGCCTCGATCCGAATAGAAAATCAAGACTTGGGATATTTATTAAAATTTGCATCATGATTTGCGGCTCGACAAACGTCGGCGGATCCGTTTTTACAATTTTTCTCTCCTTATTGTGTATCGAATATCAAAAACCCCCGGCGCTTTTGTATTTTAAACGAAAATAAACGCGATTATTCGCAGGAAAAATGTTACTTACCGACGCCTCCTCTCTTTCAGGATTCGTAATCAAGTGAAATTGTACTAGAGAGCATAAGCTAATTGAAGTTGACGATCTGACGCAGCGCTATACCAGAAATCCTATTGCCAATTAACACGATTTGCCCCCTTATTTTAAATCTCTCGAGTATACCGAACCCTCGTTCGTCCGCGTCCTTTCGCGAACGATAAATTTTTACCCCATACGTATCATGTGTGAAGTCGTTTTTGACGTGTTATCATTTGACCTAATCTCGTATTCACGTACCACGAATTTAGGCCTGGTAAAGATTCATTCGTTAAGCCATCGGAAAGATTTCTCAAAAAATCAGAAATATCAATTTACTTGTTCGGAATTAAATTTTTACCATTTTGTTTCGAAATATGAAATAATTTCTTTAGATTTTTATTATTTTTGAAAAATTTCGTAAAAAAGGGGGTGGGTAACTCGTTACGTTACGGCGCTCTTGCTGCCGCAGACACGATATGCCTAATAAATCTCAATAAAATCAAATTAAAACTCGGCCTGGAAAGCGTGATTATGTTGGAGTAGCGAGAAGTGAAATTTGAAACTATTTTTACTAAAGCTAACGTTTTATACGGCTGTTATGAAGTTAGTAAATGCCAATGACAACGGCGGCCCAGCTATAAAACACGGTTACGGAAAAAGCTTGGGTAAATAAATACTTAATTAAGATTTACTGAAGACATGTGCCTTTTGAACGTCGACAACTTTACGGCTTTATTTCGTTACCACTGTTATCTTTATTTATTATAAGTTTATTTCGTTTTTAATTATTTATCAAGCCATTCTTGGTCAATTAACGGGCGGCTGAAATAAGCGATAAATTTTACCCGAACGTCAAAGCTTATTATTTTTTCTAAGGGTAGGTACTCAAGACGACAATCTTGGTCAATTTCAACTTTGCGGTGTTGCCGAGTAATTAATTTATATGCTGGGGTTGTTTATTTTTTTATTCTTTTAGGGGTGTATTTTTTTTTTAAATTCAATCATTTTGGATATCATCTTAATTTTTTAAGTTTTTTGGATTTTTGTTTTTTTTTTGCCTGAATGAAAAATTTACAATTTATTTTTTATGTACTCCTGAATTAAACTTTTAATTTTATAAGAACCACCACAACGAATTTAGTGTACCAGTACTAGGCTAAAATTTTACCCGCGATTTTTGAAATTTTTTAAATTGATTTTAGTTTTATGGTGTTAGGAAGAGGAAATAAAATTGTTTCAATGTTTTTACTTTAATTAAGCGAGTACCTATATCTGGACTTGAAATGAGAACTCCACCGAAAAAAGTATGTACCTAGCTAGTAGCTACCTACTACGAAAAATGAAGCGTAATTCAATTTTTTTGAAAAATATAAAAGAAAGTCATCATTTGAAAATTTTAATCTATATTTTCTCAAAAGTATATGGGGAATGTGTGAAAGGATTTGTATCTCCCTTGCTCAAATTTTTAAGAAAAATCGACCAATTCTGTTTGAAAAATTATAAAAAATATTTAAAATTTTGCAAAATTTCGGCATTTTTTGAATAAATTTTCGAAATTTGGTAGAAATTCAAAATTAAACGAATTTTGGATTACATCAGTTGACAAATTTTCAATAGTTCCATGTTAGGCTAAAAAAATTTAATTTACCTAATGATGGAATTTTCTGTGAATTCTCGAATATTTAAATTATTTTCGAATTGAAAAAGCTACGATTAATTATGAAAAAGTTCGGGACCAGCAAATGAAAATTTCAATCCATAATGATGATAATTTATGTGGTAAGTAGGTACCTTATTTTCCCAAAATAATCTAAAATTTATTTGTATGATTGGGGAAGCAACTCTTGATAATTTCAAAATTAATACATCATTTGCAGCAAAGAACCAATGTTTGCATTATTAAGAAAGTTGAAAATTATAAATTTTTGATTCAGATGGGACTTTTTTAGACTAAAAATACTTACAATTTTGTTATTGGAGGGGGTCTCCAGACCTTGGAATCGGATCAGTTTGAATCATTGAAGTCAGAAATTTAGATTCAGAATTTTTTCATTATGTGAAATAACTTGATAAATGTTTGTCCTCGCAATGCAATGACTTTTTATTAGACTTTTAAAAATTTGGGAAATTTTTAGCAAATTGATGAAAGCACATCTGGTGAAATATAGATGCTAATTGTATTTTTTATTATTGTGATTTGTGAAAAAATATAAAAAAAAAACCAAAATGTCTAATCAGACAGGTGCTGCAATTGCTTTTTTTTGAAATGTTAATAGACCTATGAGTTTTTTTTAAATTTTATTTTCAAAATAGCTATGTAAGTAATTTTAATAAACGAAAAATGACGACAATAAAATTTGACATTTCCATAACTTTTCAACATTTTGTCAGCTATTTTTTTTTAGCAGTTTTAAAAATAAAAAAGTGCTTAAATCTTTGATATTTAAAGAAAATGTAATCTGACATTTAATTTTCGACGGATCCGTAAAATTCGTTGAATCGACATTTTCTGGGCCTGACGGATACCTACGTAAAATTCGTTGGAATAATTTTTCCGGACATGACGGATCCGTAGGTAAATGATTTTATTTTCCAAAATTCGCCAAAATGTAATTTTGTAAAAATATTAGATAACTTTTTGTTGAAATGCCAGATATTTTGGAATTTTTCTATTGTCAGATTTTTTTTAGCAATTATTTTGAAAATTAGAATAAAAAGAAAAATACATACATGTTTCAGATATTTTAACAAAAAGTCATCAACTAAAAAAAGAAAACTTAAAATATCTTGAGATTTTAATTTTAGAAAATCTTTAAAGCATCTATTATTTGAAAATTTCTGTTCTGAAGCAAAACTTGTGCAATTTTTACTAAAAAGTTGAACATTGAAAAAATAACGTGATCTGATTTAATAATCTGAATTACATGAAATGAAATAGGTAGGCACATACCTAAAAATATTTTACAGCCAGACAGCGGCGATTTTGAAAGGGAAAATCTGAGGAAGTCAAAAAGTTTGAAAAACTCAACATTTTTCAAAAAATATTTTTTATACGAATTTATTTTAAAAACACCCAAAATAAGAATAAGTTCACGTCTCTTGTGCCATCGGAAGTTATTTTTCATGACGAGGGAGATCCTCCACTCAAATCTTCGCTTTTGCTCCGAAAATCCCGAATTGACTGCAATTTCATTTTTCAAATCACTTTGCAACAGTGAAATTTTTTCAACATTTTCCAAACTTTGATTTTTTTTAAACTATTTTTTTTCAATTTCTTATCTTTATCACCTACTTTTTAAAAAATTTTCTAAATACCTACTTGTAGAGTTGGAATGAAATTTTGAAAAATATGAAGTTGGAAACTAGTTTTTTTTAATTTCGACATTTTCGAGTTGGAAGTTTAAACAAGTACCATATGAAATTGAGAAAAATCTGAAGAAATCCCACTTGGAAAAATATTCAATTATGAAATAGGTATGTATTTTCCAACTGTAATTTTTTTTAATTTCTTCTACTTCGAAAATTTTTTCAATAATTTTAAAATTTCCCTTCAATTTTTGTTGACCTTGGAATTTTTTTTAAAATTTCAACTTCATGTTTTTTACAATTTATTTTGACTAAATAATTGGATGGAATTTTTATTGAAGTTGAAAAAAATTGAACTCAGAAAGTGGAATAAATTTGGACTTAAGTCGTTGAGATCTCGTTTTTGACAAAAATAATAAATTTTTTCTGGACACATTTCACAAAAAAACTGGTATTACAAAAAATCTTATGTAAAAAAAAAATCAATGAAAGTCTAACTTCCCTTAACCGACTGCTGAAAAAATCGTAGAAAAAGACAAAAGTCCTTTGGTTGGACAAAAAATGGTCAAAATTTTCAGGAGGAATATTTACCTGCACATCCATCGTTTTTAATTCCTCCCCTAGGCCAGAATTCTTTCCATTTTTTTCTTTCTTCCATATCGTCATTTCTTAGTTTTAAATAAGTTTTATTTTAAAAAATATACCCAATTATTCAGAGCCGCTTATTTTATGATAATGAGACACGTATTGTACGGAAAAAGTGATTTCCATTTCCTACAACTCTAATTCATATGAAGACGAGGCAGAATGACTAACCAAATTTTTAAATTGGATGAGATTACTGCAGCTTTATAATATCAAAGTTTTAATAAGCACGATTTTGAAAGCGTTTGAAATACTAATTTGTCGTATGTATATTAGAGATGGTAGAGATTCCCCAGAATTTCCATCTATTAAACACGAAGTTAATAAGTCCAATTTCTATCAAATGCTTGAATATTTCATCACATCTTCTCTCCTTCCCTCCCCTCCCTCTTTCTCTCAATCAATACGTCGTACTCTTTTCTCGGTAAAAAATTCACCTATCTTACGATTGCCATCAAGTACACAATGGAAAATACTTCTCATCGAATACATCGACCATTAACGAACGTAAATTAGGTACACGATTTTCGAAATGTCACGAAATGCGATCTGAAATATTGAATTTTAATTCATAGCACGAAATTTAATATAGCTCGGCGAAATAAACATCTGACAAGCAGTTTCTGGCGCGTTCGCGCTCCCACCTTTCGAGCAGAACCCCATTCTTTTTTTCTTCGATTCGCCCAGAACGACCGAAAGTATTTAGAAAATAACCATTCGTAATGTCAAGCAATAGAAACGAATATAAACAAAGTCGATAAGAAAAGCCGTAGAGGAGAAAAAAACAAAGAGCAGAGAAAACGGAAGAACATTAAGTGAACAATTAAAAAAAAAAAAAAAGAAAAACAGAATGAGAAGTTGAGCTTTTTTTCTTCTTGTAGCTGGTATCCGTCACTGTAATATATTACTTTAAATTAAAAAATTCCTTCTTGAAAAAAAAAACAAGTCAAGAGAGAACTGAGTAATTTTGTGTTTTTTATCTTGCATTAATTTCGATGATTATTTTTCAAACAGGAACGCTGACTGTGCTGATGATGTTCGTGCGGTGTTCAAGCAAAGAGGCCAAATGAAATGGGGTTTTCCGAGCCCGCGATGTCGCGATGTGATTGTGGTGTCAAGATTTGAATTAGGAAAAAAAACATAAATATAACACCATTCCACAGGTTGTACGGTCGACTATTCTGACAGCTGAGCTGATGCATCACGCAACCTCGTCAACGTGTATATCATAATTAATCAGGTAATTTTTTTCACCAATTTTATTACTAGATATTCGCGAGTTGATTAATTTTTTCCTTTTTTTCGTTCTCTTCGGCGAATTTATGGGAAGCAAAAAGAATCACTATAAATGCGGTGGGGTTTTTCCCCTAAATTGATAAAAAATACCTAGGCATGGGTTGAAAAAAAATTGCCACGAGTTACGAAATATATAATGAAATTAAAAAAACAGAAAGTTTCACACGATGTAATTTAATTACAAGCCGTGGAAAAGAGTTGTCGGCAGAGGTATCGAGTTGTACGACGCGAGTATATGGCAAAAGGTTAGGAAAATCAATTCGTGAAATGAGAAGGGAGTGCGTTCGCCACTCATAACATACCATATTGCTTGTTTCTAAACGTGCGCTCCAATCGAGCTCGGCGTAGACCTGCTAGTAAAAATATTATTTTAACGGGAACTTCAATCTAAATTATTTCTACATTCCAAGTTGGCCTGTTGTAGTAACATTTGAAGTGTTTGCCTTTGCCGATGTCGAGTGTTTTGCTTGCGAAACCGGATTGTAAAAGCCCAGGAAACGCGGTATAAGAAGTGAAAGCGACGCAAGTAAATCGAACAGAAGCGACAAATTGGTGAAGCTCTGCTCATATTTTCTCATCTCATTGTATACTCTTTATAAACGTCATTTCAAACTTTTATTTCCAAAACAAACTTGAAAGCTTTTCATTTCCAACTTGTTAAACTTTCGACTTATTTCACTTTGTATTGGCCATTTTTATAAGGTACCGTGGCCCCGTACGTAGTGTAAAGTTTATATCATCGCGTATGCTTTTAATCTTGCAAATTATCAAGATTGTTGTGTTTTCAACTATACAATGCGAGGGTCTTGCGGGAAAAATGAATGTATACGAGGAGATAAAAGCTCTCGGTTTATTTCAAACTTGGGCCAAATTAAAAGCGAAAGTTTTTACTGTGTTATGTTCCGATGTAATGTTGTTAATTGTGTTTTGAGAAATTTTTCAAAAAAGAGGTATTTACGATGTAGGTACCTGAGAATTATATTGATTTGCTTGAAACTTGGAATTTTTCGATCGGGGTACTCGTTTTCGATTGCAATGACCTGTGTCATCCGAGACACTTCACTCGATTTTTTTTTTGAGAAAGATTTTTCACAGACTTATAGATTTTATTCTCTTGAAAATTCTACAAAAATTGCATATGTTTTCACAAATGAAGGAAATTATTTCATCCGGCAAATTCATATCAAATGTTTACAAAGAGAAATATATACAGACTTCTTTAATTTCGATAGATTTGAGAATTTTATTGATATATCAAGCGAAATTTTTAAAAATCACAATTATCTCCTTTTTGAACATAAGATTACAATCTTTCAACTTCTAAATCATGATAGGTATTGATTTTATGAACTTCTGTGAAAATATCAAAGGATTTTCAAGAATTAACGAAGAACAGATTTGAAGACTAGAAAATGTAAGTTTTTTTAGAATTTAAAAACATATTTTTCCAAAATTTTCAATGAGCATTCCCCATTCTCTTTCAAGTGATTAATTTTCATTGAAATGCCAGATTTTGAGAAACAAAATGAATAGAAGTCATTTTATAATTTTTTTTTGAAATATTGTAGCGAGTTACTAATTATTCTTCGATCAAAAAACTTGGGACTTTACTTTCAAGAGCATAATCAAGAGGGGACAAAGAAGGCGATCGTGTTGGGCCAGAAAAGTTGGAAAACTCTCAGAAAATCATTTTGAAAAAAGGTGTCGATCCCTTTTCATAGAAAAAATTCATCGCTAGATTATTAAATTGAAGAAATAAAATTTTCAAATTCTGCATGAACCCTGATTGTGGAAAATTCTTTCAAAAACTCTGTTACTTTTTCATTTTGAAGTGTACAAAACGCCGCCTTTTTTAAATATTCTGATATCTGCATTGTTACCACCAAAATTTTTTGTCATTTTTTTAGGATATCCCCCCCAAAAAATTGACATGAAAAATTGCTTCCCCCAAAATCTTCATCTGAGCTCATGACGAGGCTATACCAGTCATTTTAACGAAAGGTTATACAAAAGCGGAAATTCGGTCATACAAAAGTCATATTTTGTGGTTTTTCCATTTCGTTCGACAACTTGTTCAAAAGATCAGGAACATCTGTGATTTTTTTGAAATACTTCAATTATAATTATACGACTTGGCATCAACAAAAAACAGTAACAATTGAACGTGTCACAGCAAAAAGGACATATAGAAAAAAATGACGTTTTTGGGAAATCGCGATTGAAGTTTGAGTATACTTTTTTTAATACTAAATTAAGGAATTGAGCTGGGGAAAAAATTTTACTTGCTACAAGAAAACAGCTTGCCTATCATTTGATATTTTTTCTATTTTTTTCTATATTGAAAAAAAAAGGTTGAGTTATATGTCCTTTTTGTTGTGACAAAATTTCATTTCGACCCTTCTACGTTTGATGATGTATAATTTTTCCGGAAGTGAAAATTAAAAAAAAATCTTCATACAAAAGTTGAAGATAATGAAAAAAGGAACATTTTCGTGAAAAAATTTCAAATTATCTCTTCAGGGAGCGGATATATCGCTCTTTGAAAAATGACAACTTTTTTTTTTTAATTTTCTTGGTTACAAAAAAATTCTAAAAATACATTTTGGACGAATTTTATTATTTTTTCAAATTATTGAAAAAATTAACTAAAAAAACACTTCATTAAAATTTTAAAATTTTACAATCATCTGCACAGTGAAAAAATTAAACATTACGTAAATTCTCGAAAATCAAACCAGTACGAGTAGGTCTAGGTAGGTACCGAAATTGCGAACTTCGCATTTTAAAAACGCCATAACTCTTCGAGGAAAACGTATTGGAAGGTGGGAGGGGACTCATTGGATAGAGAAAACTTCAGAGAATACAAATCGCTTGTCGCATCAAAAAGGACATATGCTAAGTTATGCCCTTTTTGTTGTAACACATTCAATTATAAATCAGTGAAAATTATCGAAAATCACTGAGAAACAGTCAGAATTGCAGGCACAGGAGAAAATCAGTGAATTTTTTTACTGAAAGCAAATGAGTGAGAAAAATCACTGGAAAATCAGTGAAAGTTCACTGAAAATTCAGTGAAATTTATGAAATTTGCTGAAAACTTTTTTGTTGTGACACATTCAATTTGATTTTTTCAAAATTAAAATGTTGAAATTTCAAGTTTTTGCCTGGGAGGAGGGAGTTGAACATTGACCAAAAAGTCTCAAATTTCCATCACAATTTTTTTTGAAATTATTCAACAACAATCTTTTGCTAGAATTCATCAAAATTCTCTATTCGCGTAAAAAAATAATCTACCAAGTCCAGAAAAAGACGCGAATTTTGCCCAAACATTTCCAAAAAGTTGAGAAATTAAAGGCGAACCAAAAAAGATGGAAATTTCGTGTAAACTTGAATGAAAAAGGGCAATAAATTTGAAAATCATTATAGTTTTGCCTTCATCTCAAAACATAAGAAAATTCGATGTAAGTCGGTACTTAAATATTTGAAAATTAAAAATTTTTTGAAAGGGAAATTTCCTGAGAATAGTAGCATCCTCTCCCTTCCACCGGTCCTCGGAAAGCGTGAATATTTTTATGGTCTGGAAATTTGAAAAAGTTGAGGAAAATCGTTTTTTTTTTCTTCAATTGTAACATTTTAACGATCAATTTTTCGTCGTGAGAAAGATGGTTACAGAGAACAAGAAAGCGAAACTTTAAAAAAATCAGGTTAAATATCTAGAAAATGGCCATTTTTTTTTTAAAAACCATCATTTCCAAATTTGTATAGGCACTGTGATAAAGTATCATTGTACATAGGTAGGCATGTTTGAATTGTGATTTTAAAAATTCTATTTTTCAATTTTTATTCGCTTAGACCTTTTTTTTTTTGATTTTTGTATCACTATCGTAAAGGCAATGTTTCTAATTGAAAACAAGGTCTAAATACCTCCGCAATCATCCAAATCTGAAATCTTGATTTCAGTGACTTTAAATACACATATAATAATTATGAAAGCGAAAAAAATAAAAATTTTCGGTCTAGCATTTTACAGGAATTTTTTGAGGTGTCCTCTCAATTATCCATGTTCAAAGTTTAAAAATGTTCTCAATTAGACTCACTGACCTTATTCCATTTACCTAAATATTTCATTCTTTCCCTAAAGTAATCCTGGCTAGGCATAGGCGTACTCGAGGTGGAGGAGTTCAGGGTGCTCGAACCTTCTTTTAGCTCAGCAAAGCGATTTTTTATTATAAAAAAGTCATAAGGAAGTGCATTTTTTTGCTTTTTAAGTATGATTTTTCAAAAAATTTCTGCTTTCGTTTCGCTCGGGCAGTATTTAGTCATTTTATTTCTTCAATAAAAATATAACGCTTTAAATCCGAATCCGTCAAATTTGACGAAATTTTATATTTTTAAACCCGTGAAAAAATTTTCATTAAAAATTAGTGATTTTTTGTCGATCTTTCATTCAATAATCACTGATTTTTCTGTCAATTTTCAATTTATATAAAAAAATAGGTAGGCAATTTTGACTAAAAGATCAGCGAAAAATCGCTGATTTTCAGTTAAATCTATTTCACTGATTCAAAAAGGTACAATTTTGCCAAATTTGACTGTTCAGATTTCCACAACTTTTAAATTTTTCTACTCAAATCTATCTACGCTAGTGCCACTGAAATAACAGGTCACTCAATTTTTTCATTGAATTTTGACCCCTCCCCTATTTTTTCTCGAATGCTCAGGCCCTTCCTTATATATTTTCTGGGAGCGCTTATGTGGCCAAGAAAAGTGCTCTAGTCCAAAAAATATCCGGGCTCACAATGAAAAATGAAATTAATACCTATGGATTTTGTTTTCCTCCAAATACAATTCTGAATGAAAAATCACTGAGATATTACTGATTTTAAGCAAATCCCATTTCATTGATTCAAAAAGGCAAAATTTTACCAAATTTGACTGACTCGGGTTTAGGGAGTAATTGTCATGTCAGTTCAATGTTGAAAATTAAGGAAAGAATATGGAAAAATTTATTTCTACTGAAATTAAAAAATCCATGTTCTTTCAACTTTTGGAGATATGCGTCATATTCTAAGATTCGATTTTTGTTTACAATTCTCTCATCATCAGTAACAAATCGAAGGAAAATTATTTAACGAAAATTGCTTGGTATTTAATTGTGCATTCAAACTCGATCTTCAACCCCGGAAATCGATTCTGTCTACCTTAATATTCCTCTGTTTGCTTCTTTTTTAATACCTGCATATTTATTTTTAAAAAAGTAATGAAATAGCCAGAGCTACATACATACCTGTATGAATATAAGTATGCTTCTTCATATCAGATTTTTGATGAAACCGTTTGCCACAAAACTGGCACGGATATGGTCTGGTATCTGAATGAATGAGCAGATGAGTCGATAAGGTTGACGATCTCTTAAACGTTTTTCCACACTGTTTACATTCGAATACCTTCTCGACATTATGAACGGAACGACGACAACATAGCCACCTGTGAGATGAGAAAATAAACCCCATAGGTATAACGAAATAGAACCCAAAAAAACCGCAGCTTTGGCTTTTATCTCTGAAATACGCCTACGTACGCTATATTTAATCTAGGCGCGCATTTCATACTCTATATTTTTATAAAAACGAGCGCCTGGCAAGCTCGCTAATGAAAAAGATACGCTATTTATGCCGGTAAAAAGAAGGGAAACGTGCTAAAAATTCAAACCGCCTGGAGTTTTACATAACTATGGCGGTTGCTGCGGCGCAATATGTACGAATGGTGAGAGAGAAGCACCCAAATTGAGTTCATGCAATCAGAATTGAGCAGCAATTTGAATGTGCGGACGGAAAATTATTTCACACTGCACATACGCGATATGTAGATAAAATATAACGAAGCATTATGGAAGATTGATTTGGTTACGTAAGGAAAATTTTTTAACTAGCAAACGAGCTGTCAAATGTATGATGATCGATTCATTGTGTTATGTTTTACTTACCTATGTTGACTTAGGCTGACTTCGGCGCCGAAAGTTTTATTACAAAGTTCGCACGCGAAAGGCCTCTTTCCACTGTGCGATCTTCGAGAATGTACTTCTAGACCGTGCGAAGTAGGAAACATTTTATCACATTTAATACAAGAGAATATATCTCCTAAGCCGGAATTACGTAGTAAGACGTGCTGATGATTCGAGGATTGGTTGTTTTCCATGGAAATATCGTGAGACGAGTGATTACCTCCGATGTTGCCATTTACTAGGAAATGCTGCCGGATTCGTAGCAGGTCTTCGCCCACAGGAGGGCTGTGCGAATTGAAAGAGTTGTGGAATATTCCGTTTATTTTGGTTGTTCCTGCGGAAAAATAAAATGACATTTTTTCCAACGATTCGCAGATTGACATTTCAAAATTTTTGAAATGCTGTTTGAAGTTTAGGTGATTTTTATAGTATTTTTCGCGCTGATTGTGAGAAAAATAGTGAAAAAATTCATTCGCTCGAGGATTTTTCACAATCTGAATTTTTTTGATGAACATTTTTTTTTACACTTTTTGATAACTTTGACATTCAAAATTTCAAAGTCAATTTTCTGAGCAAAGGAAGGGTCCAACAGAAAAAATGAATAGAACAGGAATTGTAGAGCGTAAAATTTATTTTCTGTAGAGTCCAATTAGTTTTTTCTTAGAAGGCTTAGCTTTCGAGTTATTTTTGTTGAAAGTTCAACTTTTATATTTTACTGAAAATATCACAAAAATAAGCCTCCTAAGGAAAAACCAATTGGACTCTACAGAAAGGAAAATTTTACGTTCTACAATTGATGTTCTATTCATTATTTTTTTGGATACCTAATTTTTCCAAAAATCCTCCCTTTTTTTTTTATAGTGAACCACGTTTTCAACATTTCTCATTTGTAGGCCAGAAATTCAACAATTTTTACCTGCGTAGGGTATGTAAATTGATTCTGATTAGTGGTTCTGACCTACTTTTTAGTACTGAGTTCAAATATGATTTCCGTTTTTCTTCATCTCGCTAGGATTTGTTCCTGCGGCAATTTTGGAAGGGAAAATCTAAGGAAGTCAGAAAGTTCAAAGAAACTGAACATTTTTTAAAAATCTTTCTGATGTGATGTGATGTTTTATTTAATCGGATCAGTGCTCCGGCGCTGATCCGAATTTATCAGAAAACCACACAAAATTCAAATAGGTTCACGTCTCTTGTATTTTTATTATTCTTAAAAATGTTTACTAATTAAGTTTCATTGTGTTGAGAAGAAATTTCGAAAAACATGAAGTTGATTTTTTTTTAATTCAGTCGTTTCCGAGTTGGAAATTTTTTTTTAAAGTATGGATTTGAAAAAAATTTGAAGAAATCTAAGTAAAAAAAAAATTCAAATTTATATTTCTTGGAATTTCTTTCAATTCGAAAACGTTTTCCAATAATTGAATAACCAAAAACCAAACAGGGGTTATGTCCATTTTTTGAGTTTTTCAGAAAACGCAAAAAACTTTCATTTTTTATTCAAAAACTAAAAATCAGTGGAAAACACGTTTCAGGCTATTGAAAAGGGACCATAAGACACGATTTTTAAGACTGGTACGAATTTTTTTTTTCAAATGTAGGTACCGGAGATATGGCCACCGAATGTGTTTGGACTTAACACCCGTTTGGCTCTTGCCTGTGACCAAAGTTGCGAATTAAGGCTTTAAAACCTTTGTGGGACTTTTTCGTACATTCAATCACATCATTTTAATGTTGACCTCATGTCAAAAGATCGGAATCTCTCCGAGCTACGTAAAAAAATGTAAAACAAAAGCAAAAAACTTCAATTTTTTTTTTGAAAATCGGCATATTTGAGTCAAAACTGCGCTTTGAAGAGGAAAAATTTCTTCCATTTTATAAAATATTTTTAATCCCAAAATACCTGGGTGATTTTCAAAAAAAAAAAAAAATGGTTTTTTTCGTTTCAAATTTTTCCCTTTTGGTTATCAATGCGATAATGCGACGTTGCCAAATATCATGTTCCCGACCCGTTCGCGAAAATCTGACAACACCGTACTCCAATTTCCGTCATAAACTCAAAAATACCAAAAATGGACTTGACCCCGGAATAGTTCTTGCCTATTCAATTTTGAAATTTTCCTCAATTTTTTAAAATCTCAATTTTCTGATTTTTAAAATTTCTTTTGACTAAAATATTCGAAGGAATTTTTAAGAACATGAAAGTTGAACAAAAAAAATTGGAAAAATGTTGAGAAAATTTAGGTTTGAAATAATTTTACTGTTGAAAAAATGTTGAAATTTTAAATTACATTCAATTTTGAAAAAATTTAGAGTTGAAAAAATTTTAACTCAGAAATTAGAATAAATTTGTACTTAGATCGTTGAAATCCCGTTATGGCAAAAATAATTAAGAGCTACCTTGTTTTAGAATGGAATTTAATTTAATTTACCTATTTTTCTGTACAAATTTTATCTAAAAATTGGTAGGTACTTGAAAAAATCAGTGGAAGTCTGACTTTCCTAATTTTCTTTGGAAAATCGCCCCTGATTTCTTCCTATTTTAATTTTTTGTGAGAATTCGTTTTACATTTTTTGATATAACTTTTGACCCTTGAAGTCGATTTTCTGGACTTTAAAGAAAAGTCTCTAAGAAAAAAATGAATAGAACATAATTTTATTGTTTAGGGTAAAATTTCCTTTCTGTAGAGTATAATTAATTTTTTCTTAGAAGGCTTAGTTCTTGAGATATTTTCAATAAAAATATAAAAGTTGAACTTTCAACTTTCAACTAAAATGTTTCAAAAACTAAGGCTCCTACGAAAAAACCCTTCGAATTAGTAGAAATCGATGTGCTACTTCATTTTTGCAATTTTTTTCAATTTTGACCAAAATTGAGAACCCCTTTGCCCTCCAAGGGTGTTGAGATCCCATCTTGAAAAGTAATTAGTTGAAAAATAGACACATGAAAAGTTTTCCTGACTAATTTTTTCAGATTTTTAAATGGTAAAAAACTAATTGAAATCTACTGAAAGAAAATTTTACGCTATACAATTCCTTTTCTATTCATTTTTCTCGTTGAACCCTTCCTTTGCTCAGAAAATTGACTTTGAATGTCAAAAGTCATTAAAAATTGTAAAAAATACTCAACAAGAAATTAAAATTGTAAAAAATCCTTGGGCGATGGAATTTTTAAACCAATTTTCTCGATATCATCGCGTAAAATATGTACTATAAAAATCATTCATTCAAATCCAAACAGCATTTTCTATGTTGGCGTTAATGAGCTTAATTCTTTCACAAACCTTGATTAATTGTCGGTGGATTTCCTATGGCTGCTGCGGCTGCAGCCTGGACCGCTTCTAAACTAAGGTACAAAGATCCGGCTAAAAAATTTCTATTCGCGTCGATAAAGTCGACGTTGTCTTTACTCAGAGCTGACGTATTTTGAACACTGTAAACGTTATGAGGTATTCCGAAGCTATGAATGTGTCTAGGTAATATGGTTGCCGAACCGGCATTCATGTCTTTCGCCTCTTTTATCAGAATTTCTGGAAAAGGTAGATTTGGATACAGCAACGATCTCGTCACCGAGATGGTCTCCGCAAAAGCCGGATGAAAGTTGTTACGATTTATTCTAGGAATGTCTGGTTTGAGTAAAGCGTTCACGCTGAACGATTCCGAATTCTTCGGAGGCTTCGAAAATGGCGACGGTGTCCGGCAGGTGACATCCAGAGGCGGAGATGTCGACGGACTGTCGACTTCTAATTCGGGCGAAGATATTGGAGATCTTTCTCTGAACTCGGGCGATGATGATTTTTGATCGGATGCCGACGCTTCGATGTATTTATCAGACATGGTGATAATATTATTGTGATATAATTCTCGTAATCGATTCGGATTTTGATAAATGATTTCGTTGATGTGTTTGTCATTTTGATGATGATTGTGATGATCGTCATCGTCGTCTAATTTCTCCACCAGTCTTTTCACGCCGAATTTTATTTGATCTGAAACAAAAGCAGAAAAAAATCCTAAATCTGCGTAAAAACGCGCGTATTTTTTCGTACAACCGGCGAGAGGAGGAAAAAAAGACGAGAAAATAAGGCGGAATGGTGCCGAATGAAAGTGGTTGTATTACGGTAAGAATTTGTAATTAGAGCAGTAGTATGAAATTATTGCATTACGGTTAAGAAATCCCTTTGAAGCAGAATGCGAAATATCCCCGCTGGTACAACCCTCTAACGTCGTTTTGCTACAATATAGAGTCTGGAACCTAAACTGTCAAATCGTTTAACTGATATAATTATCAAGCGTACTGCTCTTGCATATTCAATGAACTATTTCCCAGTTCCAATCTCTTTTAATTTCGTGTCTTCTTACTTAAATCGGTTCATTTGCAAAATATTTAAAATGGGCGCCGTTGCGTTGTTTTCATTCGACTTACTTTGCATGCCCCGGGATAATTTTTAAACTTTATATTTTCTCTATTAAAAGCTCGCCTCTCTTTTTCTGTGCTTTATCGGATGCCGCGCAGCATATTTATATCGATTTTAATTTCGCGCTTTTCTCGTTTAATATTTTAATTTGTCGTATTGGCGGAATATTTTACTATTTTAATGTAGTTTTTTGATGAAAATGAAGTTCTTAATGAAGAATTTTAAAACGGATTGTCCTTGGTTTCTCGCGATGAAAAAGATTTACGATGATTTTGGATTTTCATTTTGGTTGAAAAAAATAACCCTTAATGAAAACTAAGATCTTATTCGAATATTAAGGAAATGATGAAATGACAATTTCCTTCTGCGGGATGTTATTTCCTCTTTAGATTTCATTTTGATTTTAGAGGAAAATTTCTGTCTAGTTTTCCAGAATTCTTGAAATAAATAGTTTTTCTAGAAAAACGCCAAGAATTGACAGAATTTTTTTAAATAGAATTTTCCAACATCAAAAGGTAAAATTTTTGCGATTTTGAAAAAAAAAAACATTAAAATTTTTTATGAATTGAAAAATGATTTCTTCTAGACTTTTCATTATTTCGAGAGCCAGGCTGCCAATTTTTCTTCAAAATTAAGACTATTATTCATTTTCTTTTGGGGTTTGAACTTTGAAGTCCTCTTTCCTATAGTTTTCGTTCCAGATCTTAAAGATTTAAAAAAAAATTCTTTTGGATTGTGAAGCGTCATGAGAAACCAAACCATACGTTACGGTGAAGGGGGTTAGAAATGATATTTTGACATTTTCTGATATAAAAATATATGAGGAATCGAATGGAGCAAACCGCAGCTCAATCGGAGCAAAGCTTGTCGAGCTATAACAGCTTAAAGTTGAGAAATCCTGAAAACAAATTTTTAAGAAAAAGCTTTTAACGTTTTTCATTACCTACATTTTTTTTCAATTATTACGACTTATGAAGGTGTAGAAATGAAATTATAATGAAAAATTAGTGGTGCTGTAGTAAAATTTCATGGGTAATTCAATGGCCCAAGTTTCAGGTTCATATCTCATCACTCAGTGTAGCCAACCTTGCGAAAGAGTTGAAAAAAATTATAGTAAAACAACGAAAACAAGTAGGTAGGGTGATTAAATTGTTTTTCAAACATCAGAGAATACATTTCTGGCAAAAATTCATTTTTGATAAAAATCAACTTTTCGACCTATTTTGGCATTTTTCTCAAAAACATGTTTTTCACTCTGAGGTATGGTTTTTCATGGCGCGTCATAGTTGCTGATCATAAGTATAATGGACCTTTAATTGAAAAGCCAGCTTAAGATATTGATAGGGCTGAGCCGAAGTTGGTAGGGACTAAAAATAGCTGGCTTCTTTATAATAACAGTAAAACTGCACTTTTAGTTGGAAAAATTAGGTTCGAGTGAATTTTTTTTTGAAAAGGGTCCTTTTTTGAAAACATTTTCATTTTGAGTCGAAAAAAACTCGCACCTTGAGTTCAAAAAATCAGGAAAAAATTCATTTGGATTGGAAATTTTAGTTTTCTTTACTCCTTTAAGAAGCCAACTCGGGTTCGTCCCTATGGATATTGATGCATTCTTTTTCAACATAAAATGTAAAATTTCACGGTAACTTTATCTAAAGTGTTTTTATTTTGACCAAAATTGATAGATCTCTAGAAACATATTCTTGATTTTAATAATTCATTATCCTCTGCGATAGAAACGTGATTTCATTTTCTGTGTGGATGGGGGGGAGGGGTCTCTTTACAAGTATAATTTTTGGTGATGAAAAACTGTAGTTAACTTTAGAGTAGGACCGAATTGGAGTGGGGGAAGCGAGAACAGCGTGTATCACGTCCATAATGGTGAAATTGTATTTTTTTTTTTGTTGAGAAAATAGGTTCAAGTTGAAAAGTTTCAAAAATGAAGACTTTCGGGGAAATTTTCATTTTGCGATGAAAAATGGGAAAAATTAGTCTTTTAAATTGAGTCAAAAAATTAAAAAATTCCATTTTAACCCGCCAACTCCACACATGTGACAAATGTCACACATCGGTTTTTTTCGTACGTTACGTTGGCAGGAACGAGTGATCGGGTGGTAACGCCTCCTAGTACTTATGCGCACTCGGCCCACCGTTCGTTTCCGCTATGGAGCAAATTGCCTACTTTTTCATTTGAAGGGGCAAACGTTTCTGGAAAAAATCTTGATCGATACGAATTTTAATTTTTTTTGCCCCTTAAATCCAAACGATAGGCAATGTGTTGTGCACGAACTAGTAGGGCATAGATACACAAGTATCTGTCGGGTGGCGATTTCATCCCTTCCACTTTTCATTCAGTGAAAAAAATTATCAATAAACACGAAAAATACATATTTTTTCCTAAAAATTCTGCCCCTTCAAATAAAAAAGTAGTCAATTTGCCCATCAAGGGAAATGAAAGGTTGAACATTTATGTACACCCCCTAGACGTTATAACGCCGTATCAAACTTTGGTCCAGCGCTAGAAAATTAATTGGCAAATGCCATTTTTTTATGTGTGGAGTCGTAGGGTTAATAAAAAAAATCTTCATTTTTTCCCTCTTCGGTAAGCAAACTCCAATTCGTCACCGGCTGAATTTAAAAAAAAATTGCAATGAAGTTCACAAATCAAAATTTCAACGCTTAAAAAGAAGCCATCTAATTTTTGAGAGGTAGTTAATTAATTACCATATATATGCTTAGAAAGACGTTGTGAGAGGTCAAAAAATCAATTAAAAAATCAAAAAATTAAAAAATCTTTCCTTTTTTAAATTTTAAATTTTTAATAGGTAGGTAGCTAGGTACCTAGGTACATCTCATTCTCATCAAATTTCCACAAAAAAATTTCATCTCATATTGGACACCATCTCGTAAAATAATCGAGTCGAAATGGATTTTTTTCGTTGATACACAATGGTAAATGAATCCCAAGAACTTTGTCAATTTTAAATGTTGGCTTCTTCATAATTTTAATTTTGTTATTTCCGTAAATAATAAGTTCAAAGGAAAATTACTAGCTAGAAATACCGAAACAAAAATCCAATTTTTCAAAAAATTTTCGTATTTCAATCGATGTATGATGTATTTTTTGCACGAGCATAAATTACTCTCTAAATCTAAATCAGTCAATTTTAGTGAAATTCGTAGCTTTTTTAATCTCAGTCAATTTTCAATTTTTCAGAAAAAATCAATAATTTTTGATTGAAAGATCATTTCATTGTTTACAAATGCCAGAATTTCACCAAATTTTACTGATTTGGAATCATAAGCGCATCCAGGGGGGGGAGGCTCAGGGAGCTCGAGCCCCTCTTCCCCCCTTAAGCTTGGACAGGATATTTTTTTATTACAAAAATGTAAAAAAAACTAAAAAGTAAATTTGTTTTGCTCTTGAAACATGATTTTTCAAAAAAATTCGCCCTCGCTTCGCCCTCGCTTCGCTCGAGCAGTATTTTAATCCTTCTATTTTTAAAATTGATGATTTTTCACTGATCTTTCGGTCAAAAATCACTGATTTCTCAGTCAATTCCCAGTTTTTCAGAAAAAGTCAGTAATTTTGACTAAAAAATCAGTGAAAAATAATTGAAATTTCGTAATCTTTTTAATTTTACTTGGCTCAAATTCGTTTATGAATTATCAACCTACTGAAAATACCCTGACAACGCCGGCGCCACTGAAATAACAAGTTACTGAATTTTTTTCATTGAAATTTCACCCCCCCCCCTATTTTTCCCAGATTCTGAGTCCCTCCCTTAAATAATTTCTGGATGCTCTTATGTTTGGAATTAGAAAGTATCTAGGTATATTCGTTGTTTGTATCAGAAATCCTGCAATTTTTCAATTTTTTTGGCTTAAAGTTGTACATGTATCATCCGCCTATTGAAAATTCCTGCTTACATTTCACTGAAATAACAGATTAGGTACACAATTTTTTCTATGTATGAATTTTTGAATTTTGACCCCTTCCCCAATTTTCTCCAATTCAGCTCCTCCCTTTGCATTATTTCTGGGTGAGCTTACGTTTAAATTGCATTTCTTTAAAAAAACAAAAGTTATTTCATTCTAAAATTTTTCAACTCTCATCTAATTTTTACAATTTTGAGATGAGGAGGTGAGCTGCTCTTTCCATATGAAAAGCACAAAGGATATCAAATTAGGTACCTGCCATGGTAAAAAAAATTAAAACCTGGGATTGCCATATTGATCTCAGATTGACTCAAAGATGAGAATTTCTTTTCAACTGGATTCGATCGTACGAGTACGAGTATAAATGAGATGCACTTTTAGACTCCAATTCTCTCTAAAATTATTTCCCTGCTTCATAAAATTACCCTTATTCCCCTCCAAAAAGTAAGCTGGAAGTATATTCGCTCATTGCCACCCTCACCAGTTCAAAACCAGCGATGTTTTGATTTATAAAAAATAAAAACTAACCAGTATCTCTGTAGATTTGTTTTCGTTGAATCAAGTTGGTACTTTTATTTTTGTATCATTAAAGAGCACATCTGGCCAATGTTAAAAATATTGAAGTGGGGTTTACGCACTTGCCGCGCACACTTTTATTTCATTCATAAAATAAAAAGGGTGGTAGAAAGGGAGTAGCCTATACAACAGTAGTTCAAACTCGAAAATAAACTGGTTTTTAAAAACTTTCTAATGCTCGTCGCTATTGTTCAAATATGTACCTGCTCATTTTTTATGACAATTTCGTGAAAAGTTCATTTAAAAAGTTTTCCCCCTGTAATCGTTTCATTGATCTGTCAGGTATTAATTTTAAATTATGTACATTGCTAATGTAAAATTTTGAGAAATAAATTACTTATTCAATAATGACTTTATTTACTTTTTACCTCGAAATAGGTAAGTTCTTGAATGGAAAAATACGTTGTTTTTCAAGTCTGCATTTTTCCTATATCTCTACCTCTTCGTAGCTGGCGATTTTTAAAAACAAAGTAGATAATAAAAATACCCCGGTTAATTTAATTAATATTCCGGAGCCAAAATAAACATTTGCGTTGGGACGGCGGGGCGTGTACAACGGATTCAACGTAATAAAGTAGTAAACTATTAATATTAGATGGGTATTGAGGTAAATGACTCTGAAAGATGATCTTATTAACAACAATGAGAAAGTATTCGCTCGAATTAAGGGCTGTAAAAGAGGGTTATTGGTTACGCAAACCCCTATTGTAAATATAAAACGCGTACAAGTCCAATAGCTCAAGTGTCGCATTAGCGAAGTGAACTAAGTGCATGGTGGTATAACGGCTACAAGAAGAATAGGTCTACATCAGTTTCAAAGTACAGATTGGCTATGGAAACACCTGATACCAGAGTCAAAATATGAAAAGCATTATTTAAGCGCCGTGTTTTTAGGGTTACCCAACAAATCCTACCTATCGCGTTCACGTTTTTGATTTTTTTTTTCAAATTAGCCGGCGAAAGTTAATGAGATTAATGGTAACGGATTTTATCATTTTTCCATAATCATTTAACAGCTCTTTTATAGGGTGACACGAATAGAAAAGGTGTGCTCGAGATGAAAAAAAAAGTATATCAAACGAATTTATATAGAGGACTTATTTGTCGACAAATATGCTAGACTACCTATTGATTTTTTGTTCCTATCTACCCAAAACTGTTGGATTTGACGCGTTGATTTTCAAAATACATTTATGTACGATGTGGATAACTCGAGTTATTACCAGTTATCGCGTGTGGAATTTTAAATGTATCTCCGATGGTAATATAGTCATATGTATATCAAACTTGTTTACAATATTTGTCTGGTTGAATTTATTCAAGCGATACGATGTGACAACCTAACAACTGACAATCTCCTAGTTAAGCTGCAATTAAATATCAACACAGATTTGTTGCCACGATGACGAGAATCAACATAGCTCGAGGAATCCGAACGTTTTCGTGAACTGAAAAATATGCTTGGGTAAATTTTGCGAACCATTGTCACTTAAAATGATATGCGCTGAAACGCTTAAAATGATATTACAATCCCAGTCACCTAACCTAAGAACTGCTCTATAACTATAGTTGATGTTATAAACAAATTTATAAGCCGCAAGAAAGTTAAAACACATAATTTATGGTTGAATGTTTGTTTGTAAACTTGCTGTGTGCTCCATTAAATCCTAATGATTAGTTACATTAGCTCGCGATGAGTTTATGGTGTTCACCATTTTGGCCATTTTTGGCGGCAATTTATCAACGAATTATTTTCACCTTGAAATGGCCATTGATCATGGTGGGGGGGTTTCCGAGTGATTAATATTTATTTTTAAGAGCGTATGATTAATTTCTGCGAGTGGTGACCTTTTTTTTTGTTGGTGTGGTATTTTTTCTTATGTGGTGTTTATTTTTAGTGTTTTTTTGAGGGTCGTTGATTTTTTTGGAAACATTTTTTTATTGGTTTAATTTATTTTTAAGTAGGTACGCTTAGAACTTGAAATAATTGGGTAAAATTCCATTTCTCTGACTGAACTTTTATTCTCCCCAGTTGTCCTAAGAATCTGACTATGCTCAAAAAGTTTTGAAAATCAGACGACAATATTTTTTGAAAAAACTACCGAAAATGGTTTCAGAGGTGTTTTTACCTATTCAAAAATACTTTTGATGCCTAATTTTTTTACTTTTAATAACCTCTATTCCATTTTAAAAAATGGGTATTTGAAAAAAATTGCAGTGGAAAATTTTTCAAAATATTTTCGGGGAAAGCCTTGTGATATAGATAATTTTACTTGGAAAATCAGTCGCAGAAATTTTTCGCCGCTATTCCAAGTACCTACTCATGCATTATGAAGCTGCAATTTGAAGAAATCATTAAAAGGGAATGACAAAAAATTTCTGTATGTACTTACTTTCCAAATTAAAATTTTTTAAGAAAAATTTTCTCGATTTTTTAAATTGAAATTTAAGAAACTAAAAAATTACATTTTTCAAGTAGGTACCTAGTACCTACCCCTGAAAAATAGGACAGGATTATACCAAGAAGTGAAAGATGGGTCAAACAAAATTTAATTTCAAAGTTCTGTAAATTGTCCAAAAGTTAAATTTTTTTAAAGTAAGATTTTACCAAATTCTCATCGAATTTGAGGTTATAAAATTTGAAGTTTTTTTCCCCCTACTTTCACTTTTTTTCGTGAAAAACATTATTATAACAATAGCCAGTGCGAAAATAAAATTTAAGAAAAAATTGTAGCATGGAGGACGGGTTTTTCAAAAAAATCACCCTTTTTATGACAAAACCCAACATTTTTTTACAGACGAGAACAATCTTCAATTTCAAGAATATGTCTTCGAAGTTGACAGGTGTGGATTGCGTGTATTATATTTTTGGATAATAACATCTCTCTCGTAAGAGATTTTTTCTGGTGAAATGTTTTCGGAATTTTTTGAACATTATGCAGTATAATTTAATGGGTGATGAAAAGAAATGAAAACCAATTCAGTGAGGTGGAATTTTTACCAAATTTCTGCATTTGATTTTTGAAAAAATAACAAGTGTCTACTTTAATGTTGGCTCTTGCAAGATTTCTAAATGGCGAAATACGTAATTGCAACCAATAACCAATGCAAAAAATTTTGGATTTCTAGAATTGAATGGTTTTTTTGGTTCAAAACTAAGTAAAAAAGTTTTTTTTGTTTCATTTTTTAAATCAACAAACGATTCAACGCAGAGGCAAGCTCGAAGGAAATTATTGAAAGGATTAAAAAATTATAGAATTCTCAACTGCAAACTTCATTTTTTAATACTATTCATTTTTTCCCCGTTTTCCTTGAAAATTTTAAGTTTTACATACTTCTGAAAGTTGGTCAGAATAGAAGTAGAATCAACGAGAGAAAAACAATGATAATTATTTACGACCTATGAGTTGTAACTATCTATACCTGGCGATACCGATGGGCATTGGGCACCCACTGAAAGTTCAGAGGGTGCAGTCAGGGTCGACGAGAGGAAATGCGGGCCCGGTGCAAAGCTTTTTGTGGGCTCCCTTTTTTCAGCCCATTTTTTAAAATCTATCTGCAGTACTCGAGCTGGAGCGTGGAGCTGAAGTGACATTTTGAAACAAGGAAAGAGTAAATTTTTTTCGTTTTTTGGGCCTAAATCGAATAAAAATTCTGAAAATATGGCCCGAGTGAAGCAAAGGCGAAAATTTTTGATAAAATTTTGAAAAAACTGAAATTTTGGTCAAAAAATTGGTGAATTTTTTGCTTATTTTTCTTGTTATTATTCAAGTTTTTTTAAAGGTACTTGGGCCCTTTGGTTTATGAGTTGAGGTCCCGCCTTGATTCTACCCCTTCTGAAAAGCGCAAAATCAGTGTCAACTCAAAAACCAATTTTTGACACTTCATGGTATCGTTTCCATATCCAGGCCATAGATTAAGAATACTACGTATATACGTAGTATTCTTAATCTATGATCCAGGCTCACATATGGAAGAAAATTTTTAAGAACTTACTTTACAAAATGTCTTGTTATCTTGTCAAATACTTCAAAAATGACCAATTTTGTATTTTACTACACGATTTTTAAAAAATTTTCACCTTTGCTGTGTGTAGGATGCAAATATTCAATTTTTTGTGATATCAAAAGTTCTTTTAAAAGTTGTTATTTTTTGGTTTGTTTCATTCAGACGTTCCAATTTTCAAGAAAAATATAGGTATTTAAAGTACCAGATCGCCAGACGAATAAATTTTTTTAAAAATTTGACGACGTTTTGTTTTAAAAATCTCATTACATCAATTCGTAAAAAATATTTCTAATTTAAAAAAAATCTCTGTTCTTTAAATTTCGGCCTCCAAAATTTGGTTTCATGTTTTATATAGATTGACGTTCAGTATAATCCATGTTGCAAACCGAACTTGGACATGGTGTCCTGCCTCTCCCCAATTTAAACATTGCGTCCCAAAAAAAATCAGTTCGGATAATTCGGTCATGATGTCCGAGAAAAATATAATTTGGACACGATTTTCCTAAAATATTTGCAATTTAAGACATAAATAATATATTGTGTCTGAAAAAACAAAATTTGAAATTTTTTTATATGTAGGTAAGGTCAATTGGGGTAATTGTAAATATTTCGGAAAATCGAACCGATTTTGTGATACTCTTTTTCGTTTTACTCTGTAAGTAAGAAAGCAAAGTGATTGAAATTTTTACCATGTATCAATGAATGTATGAGGAGTAATATGGCGGTTTGTTTTCATCAATTCGATAATTCATTCCGGAATTATGGACTTCGTTTACAATTGGACAAGAATATTTACATTTACCCCACCAGTGTGGGGTAAATGTAAATGCATACATTGTGCCCCATAAAAACCGTATCCCTCGGTGTTTTTTTGCATAATTTGGAAAAAAATTATACAGATTAAATATTTAAACGCATAAAAAATCTAACTTGTAAAAAAAAATCAAAAAAAAAATCAAAACCAAAAAAATGATATTTTGTGTTTAAATTTGTGAATCCCATTTAAAAAACACGTGTTTACAATTACCCCACACCTGAAAATTTTGATGGGTATTTGTTTATGCTGCAGAAAATTAATTTCTCAGCTTCACAAACCATAAGAATTGAATTTCATCATTCTTGAATGTCCATAGAACTAAATTAATGCATCAAACACCAACTTTTTTACTTTTTTCTATTTTTTTTTCGAATTTTGAAGATAACTTAGATTGTGTGAAAACCGAAATTTGATATCATGTTTTTTTCATCGCGAAATTTTTCATCACAGCTGTCACTAAGAACCCAAAGTTTTTTATTATAGTAAGACCAATTATTCAAAGTTTTTATTTTTGGCAACTCCAGCTCGCTAGATGCATTTAAGCATTTACAGCACGATTTGTTTACAATTACCCCGTGTTTACAATTACCCCAAATGACCTTACCTATCTATCAATTTGTAAACAATTTTTCCAATTTTTTTTGGGTTTAGCAAATGTCAAAACAGAATTAAAATTATTATTATCATCGCGATATCAATTATTTTTCTAGAAGGCATACTTACCTAGGGGGAAGGGGATCACGAGATCCCAAAACTGCTTTGGCGATTGAGGTGGAAAAAAATTATGAAATTTAATCAGTAAGTATTTTAATACATTTTCCCACAAAAAAATTTCCTCACACTTCCAGGGCCACGCAATTTTCCTTCTTTTAACAAATTTACTTTTTTAGGACCTCTTCCCCTCCCCTCAACTTTATTACATATCTGCTTACATTGAGGGTAAGCTTGCCATATTTCGACCACTTTTTTTTCAAACTTCCACCAATCGAAGACTTTTTGAGGTAGAAACGTCGAAAATGGCTTATAAAATACCTTGATCCTTCCTCTACCACTCCCTAAAATTTTGAGCCGAAAGAATCATTTTTTGTATTTTTTGCGATTTTTTTTCTGAGGGAACTCAAAAATTGATTTTGAAATTTTGGGTTCCTAATTTCGACCACCAACTGATTTCGCCCGCATAGAGCGGAATCTACCCGAAAAGAATTTTTTCATATTCTTCTTTCATAAATTAACAAAATGAGACCAGAACGACAACCCTGCAGCCAAAACTCGCGGAGAAAATCAGAAAAAACAAAACCGCATTCAAAAAACAGATTACATAAGATAGTATAGCTGGTCGAGATTAGGGCACCCCAAACAATTTGAACTTTGGTGAAAATTTTTGTTGCATGCCTCCAGTTGTTTTCAAAAACGATGATTTTATCGAAATCTGACACCATGCCCTATCACAATTCACAATTATTTGGTAGAATTTATTCAAAAAATTATTCATAATTTGAGATCAAAGAATACGTAAAAAAATTCACCTATGCGATTTCGTTTTTTTCAGTTTTCTCCGCTAATTTTGCCTGTAAGGTATGTGATTTTGGTCTCAAATTGTTCATCTATGAAAAAGGAAAATGAAAAAAAAATTTTCGTGTACATTGCGTCCATAGCGGCCGAAATCGGCCGATGGTCGAAATTAGGAAGCGGTCGAAGTTAGGGCACTTTACCCTTACTGATCTCTGAGATAAATGGCAATGTCAATACTCTTTCTTCTGAGTCAGTTTTCACTCTTCTTACGTTTTTTTCTTAAATTTTACCCTGATCCATCAAAAAAATTAAATTTCATTCAATGTATCAACTAATGTAGTATATATTTTTTTGCTTTTATGTTTCAGGTGAGTCCAAAATTTTCATCGTTAGAGGAATAAGTAAGTACATAAGTAAGTCATTTTCCATAATTCTGGAAAAATTGTTTTTTTTTTTTTTAAATATTATTAAATAAGAGTAGGTACTTAGGTAATGCTTCATGATTTTGGAAATTTTTTTTTAAATATGCCATTTTTGATTTTTTTTTGATTTTTTGATATTTCCAAAATAATCAGACTAATCATCTCGGATAACCTGAACTTCGAAAAAATAAAGAACTGCCCAGTCATTCAAATTATCCAGATCCAACAGTGTAGGGTAAATTCTGATCAGTGATCAGGAACTGATATGAGATTATATAGATTGGTATAATGTTTCGATTTATAATCATGTATGCTCAGATCAAACCATTTCTCTGAAATTTTCACCTCAAACTCTATTTTCTTCACTAAATAGGTACATACCATCATTTTGAAATTTTTACAGAAAATGTGTTTTTTTACTTCTTCCATTTAGTTCATTGCCGATTCAAATACCTATTATTAGATTTTTCTCTAGATATTAATTATTCAGAATGAGGAAAGGGAATGTGGTTACCTAAATTCTATTAAGAAAATCTCAGCTCGAAGCAAAAAATCACTCCAACGTCGGAACATGATTATCTAGCTACGTATATGTACTTATGAGAAATATTGCATGATTCGAGTTTTACTCTCTAAAATTTCATAAAAATGACGACCGATCACTCGATTCCCTCACTAACAAAGACTGGTATCTTCTTTTAAAAAATACCTTTTTCGAGGAAAATTCCTCAAATCAACCATATCAATATTGGTAAACTTATTGAAAATTTTTTTCAAGTAAATAGAGCACCAATCACATGTAATATTTCAAGATCTGACCCAATTGATCTAATAACAGTAAACAACTTAATAAAATTTTGATTTATTGGTATTTTATAAATTGTGTAACGAGCAATGCTGTATTTATAAAGACACCTATATTATGGCATTGTAAGCTACACATAATCCCTATGTAAAGAGAATTTATTATAAGCGCACCTTTCTACGAAATTGTGAAACGAATTTTCGTCGTTTGACAGTGCTTTATTTTATAGCCAATTCGTAAATATAATACAGCTCGACGTTACGATATAAAGATAATTCAGACGTTGTAAATGGCTTGATTAGGTAGCTCAGTACTGTATAAAAAACCAGCTGGTCGAAACGTATTGACGGTTACGATTACGTATGAGAGTTGAAATTTTCATCGAATCTGGTCTATAAAATTATTAAAGTCTTATCTAAATAATACTTTGTGCATTATCTTTGTAATTTTTTTCAATTTTCTCCACGTTTGGGTGAAATTGAAGTAATGTGTTTTTTTGCGCGTGAATTTCCATAAAAAAAATTAGATAAGATATTTCAGTGAATTGTTTTTTCAAATTTAGAAATTTCGTACAATGGACTATATTAAAATCAATTATTTATATTGAAATTGATGCTCCGTACATTATGATTCGCTTCGTTAACAGATTTTACATATTTACTGTACGAACGAACTTTATACGAAAATTCATCGAGATCCAAACATATTATGCCTACTTCATTCGTTCCGCTTATTAAGCAGAATTAGTGAAAAGTTGCAGATGTTCACCCCTATTAAGGCTGCTGGAATGTTTAATCAGTCGTCAGCGATCATCACGCACCACTGTGCGGTATCGTAAAGTCACGAAGATATGATATTACGGTTCATTCTCTTAATTAATTCGGTATTAATGAAGTAATTTTTTTCCCCGAGACTAAACCGAACGCATACGCCGTTTAAGTATAAAAACTTTATCGATTCGTCGAGTTAAACTACTCGGTGAAAACTTTTCTTTTTTGTGGAAAAAAATTTGTAAACTTTGGCTTTTGTTAAATTAACATATTATCAAAAGTATTTCTCCCCATTTCTTCCCCTATTTTTTTCCTAGCTTCTTTTATAAAGAAATCTTTTAACGAAAGTCTGTAAAAAATATCAAACCTAAGTATGAAATTTTAATATCGCGTGTATTAGCCCCGAAGTTTACCGCAACAACAAAAAATAAGGTGGCAGAGTAACAAAAGCGAAGCTATCAAAAAGTGTCCGCTATTTTTTTTATTATTTTTTTCCAAAGTAAACACCGACGTTTAAAGTGTAAACAAAATGTTAGACCCCACCTACAATAACCGCTATTATTTATGATCGTTTGTACCGTTGTACATTATTTAGAGTAGTATATTCTTCTATTTACAAATCGAGCTGCTATGACTGCCATGTTGTTTGCATAAGAAACAAGCTGTTGGAGATTGTTAACCCGTATCGTATAAGGTATTATCGATACAGTTGGAAAATTGTCTCGTATCCGAAGCCACTTACTACGGTATGATTTACGCTACGCGCCGAGCTAATATCAATATCGTGCAGTTAGCTTTACAATTTACTTGTTAATATTTTACGATAGGTTTATGATTTTATATGGTACCCTACTACACACCGTCGAGAAGCATTTCGAGATTCGAATTCGTCAATTTTTTCGACTTCGTTTGGATTGTTACGTGTTAAAATACGATTAATAAACCAATAACGATGCCACTTGGGTGTAAAGTAGAACAGAAGTTGATTTTTTTCGCAGTTAGGCTATGAAATCACGGTGTAGGTATTTAAACGATCTTCCAAAATCAAGATTTTTTGAATTAATTTGGTCTGTGAAAAGATCATTGAAACGTAGATTTTTGGAAAGAAAATTTCAATATTGCACATTCATTGATATGATCTTGACTCTCGACTGAGATTTTTCGCTTTATATGTACGAGGGTGTCAACGCTGAAAAGATAGCGTGTTAGAATGAAATGTCTGTTATATTTGTTGAAGAGTTTTGAACAAATAGAATATTTATAACTTACAGTGTCAGAATTTTGAAATACGTTTTGTCGAAGTGAATTGTCGATCCGATACACACGAAGTATATAACGTGTTAAATAAAATATACCCTTTGGTTGTTGGTTTTTCTCTATTACTGATGGCGAATTGGTTCGATTTCGGTTGATATATTATGTATGTGTGGTAGCCGGGCGTGGAAGTTAACAGATTTTGTGAGAATTTCTAAATTATATTCGTAGGTATGTGTATAAATTGAAATAGTGGAGTAGAAGTGGTTGAAAGTGGGTTTCTTGGAAAAGTCCGAATGATATGGAATAAAGAGGCCAGACAGTTGGAAGGAATGGATTGAATTTTTTTGTGAGAGGGAACCAGGGAGAGGATCTCTCCAATTTTTGAATTTTGGACAGCTTCTAACCTTTTTTTCTTATAATTTTTTCCCTGTACACCCTTTGGATATGTAATTTTTACCTGGATCAAAATTCATATGGAGTGGGTACTCTCTCATTCTGAATCAGTGAAAAAGTCACTGATAAACAGTCAGAATTGCAGCACAGGTAAAAATCAGCGAAATTCACTGATTTTCAGCCAACTTTCGCTGATTTTTCAAAAAATTTCACTGATTTTTCTGATAATTTCATAAATTTTACTGACTTCAGTGAATTTTTACTGATTTTCCAGTGATTTTTCTCACTGATTTGTTTTCATTGAGAATTTTTTCATTGATTTTCTCTTGTGCTGCAATTCTGACTGTTTCTCAGTGATTCTCGATCATTTTCACTGATTTATAATTGAGATACTTAGTCAGGATGTCCACTATATTTCCGAAATGATTTTCCCTGACTTTTCCAGGTTTTCCAGACCATTTTTTTTGAATTTTTCCAGACCTTTTAAATATGAAAACAGGGGGGGGGGGTTAGTTTTTCACATGATATACTTACATCCTGAAATTTTGCATACGAATGATATAAAATTCATGGGGTCTAACGAGGTTTTTTTTTTCAAAATCACCAGATACTTTTTACGAGATCTTTAGATGCTCCTCTTCGAGCCAAAATAATGATTCAAATTTAATTCTGAAATTTAGAACCCATCCCACTCTCCCTCGCCACAAAAATGTGAAAATTTGAATTTATTATCCACAGAAAAAATTTCAAATTGAAAGGAAAACCTAAGTATTCCAATGCAAAATTAAGTTTTGAAAAATGAAACAAATTATGCCAGAGTGTCTACCAAAAAGAACGAATGAAAATCCTCAAAATTCACAGTTTATTCCTCCTCCTCCCCCCTCCCCCCCACCCAATGAAAAACACTTGCCTCAAATTTATAAATTCACGCAATCCCCTTGCAATTTTTTAGTTTGTAGGTACTAATAAAAAAAAATCAATGAGGAGGTGAAATGTAAAAATGATTTTATGGAAACATAGAAACGTGCTGAGCCTGAGCGAAGCGAGGGCGAAAATTTTTGAACAATTTATAATAAAATAAGCAAAGAATCACCTTTCTAAAAGATTTATCATTTTTTTGGATTTTCGAAAAATTCCAGAGAAAATTTCAAAATTCTCTGATTTTTCCAGGCCACCAAAATTCCCTGACTTTTCCCGGTTTTCCAGGTTTTCCAGAGAATGGACACCCTGATAGTACAAATTAGGAAGAACAGATTATATTATTTTATTAAAGAAATGAACCCTCAATGGGAAAAAAGATTCAACCATTTTTTTTTTCAATGATTAGGCATGTTCTCCAAGTACCTACTCATTTACAAACACACTTTCGGTAATTGTGTTAGGCTTATGCATCAAATTTCATCATATAAGAGAATAAGTATTCATGAAACCTATTCTCTCCGAAGTTTTCAAAAAAATTGTTCCTAATTTCAAAAACATTCATCGTTTGGATTGTTTTAAGATTTTAACGTCATAATCAGCCAAGTTATTTATCTATTTAGAATCTACCAGCATTCTATCCAAACTTTCTCATTTTTGAATCACTGAAAATCAATGTAGGTAATTCATTGAATTGTAGTCAGAATTGGGTCAACAGGAGAAATCAGCGAAAAAAAATCACTAAAATCAGTAATACTTATTACTTAAATTTACTGGAAAATCAAGGGGCACGCTAGTGACCCCCCGCCCTACTCTACCAAATCTTAATGTAATAAAACGTTCAGTTATTTTTTACTGATTTTTCCGTTACTTCAAATTAAAAGAAACCACAGTAAGTAAAAATTCTTATAAAATTTAAAAAAATTGCAAATTTGAAATTTTTTGAAATATTGCCGAACAAAAACTAATTTTTTCGAAATTTTATATATATTTTTGAATTTTCCTAGGGAAATTTTTTAGGCATGAGCAGGACTGAGTACTCTCTTAATTTGAATCTATGAAAATTCACTGGAGAAATAGCCGGAATTAAGTTACTAAGGAATCAGTGAAACTTCACTGATAATTGGTGAAAAACTACTGAATCAATTGAATTTTCATTTTTAAATCAGTACCTAATTCTTTCAAGAACTGCTGAATCGAGTCAGTAAAAATTTTCATGTACTGATTGAATCAGTAATTATGGAAAAAATTGCTGATTCAAAATTTAAAATTCACTTATTGAATCAGTAGTTTTTCATCGATTCTGCAGTGACTCAATTCTGGGTATTTTTATTAGCCTGATCAGGTATGATCAGATCTTCTCAGATGCGTCAATTTTCACACTTCATCCTTAAAAATTTTTTCTTCGTCCGTTTCTCTTTCAGTGCTGCCAATTGTGGATGGAGTTATTCTGAAGTTGCTTTTTCAGAATGTAGGGTAAAAATAAGCGAGAAATGATGAATTATTTGATAGGTACTCAATACACATGCTTAGATATTTCATGGCAGTAGATATGCAGGAGAAAAGAACTACTACCCGGGAGCTGAATTTATCCAAAAAATCATATTCTACAGATGAAAAACTGCTCGAAAACCGTATCTGCCTATTTTACAATTAATTTTAAGAAAACCACCCAAATCTCATACGGTCGCAAAATAAAATTTTTGATCCCAAATGAACTTTTTTAAACGCCAAAATTTCGACCGTCTAAATTTAAAATATTGTTTTTTTCCACTAAAACTCACGGTAGACTAAATTAGCGAGCTGCGCTGCCAACCGAAAATTAAAAAAATTTCTAACTGCTTAAAACGACTTTTAAAATTGAACAAAAAATTGTCATATTTTATCGAGTTCTCATCAAAAATTTGGAGTAAAATTTGTATTGAAGTAATTTTCCATACCTCTCATGTAGGTATACTTATTATTTCTTTTATGAGAAAAATAATGTAGGTACCTACTAAAATGACATGTTATTAAAAAAATGATCAAAGTGGATTTTTTCTGTTACAAAATTTTTCAAAATATTGTAGAATGAAAGAAAAAATATTGCGTAAGTGAGATGAAAGGTAATTTTTATTTTGAAAAATCTTCATATTTATTGTGTAAAAAGACAATTTTATCATTTTTAAAATCTTTTTTGAAAAATTCGTTTAAAAATCTTTGAAACGTCAAAAATTTTGATTTATTAGGATAGGTAGGTATCCTTAAAGTTGACAGCTCTGGTATAATATATTTTATATGGTTTTACCGTCACCCTAATTAAGCGTGTAGTAAAATTGATGATAAGGAACTTGAAAAGTTTTCGAATTTCCTCGTCCCTTCTCACTCTAAAAAATAATTCTATGGATACAAGAGTTGAATGTCTCCAATTATTTAATTTGAACAAAAATTGTGATAAAAATGATGAAAGTTAAAAAAATTTCTAAATAGCCAACTTGGAAAAAATGGATTAAGAAATTTTGAATAAAATTTCATCAGTTTCATTGAAATTGCATAATTTTATGAAATCAGATTGAAGAGTCTAATCAAATTCCGTAAAACTCGGTACATTTTATCGCAATTTTTCATATTTTAAAATGCAGACATAGGCCTACCTTGAATTGAATACAAATTGATGAAATCAGATCTCGTCATTTTTAAACTTTTGATCCGTTATATTGTTTGAGTTTTATCCATCATCAGAAACACACTCTCATAAGTTCAATAAGACTTCTCTTTAAATCATTTGAAAGAAAAAAAAAAACTTAGAATTATTTTGACAGGCTATCTCCGCCTCACCCCTTACCATGATTTTCCTGCTATAAAATATTGGAATACTTTTAGTATCAGCCCATTTAAAAGTAAAACAGACCCATAAACGACCACTGAAAAAATTCATAAATTGTCCAGAAAATCAAAAACGTAAACAAAAAAAAATTGAAAACTGAAAATTGATAAATTGATAAATTTTCGATTGTCTCAATTTTTTGGATGAATTGTCCCTAGCATGGCATGTGGAATGTATGCCTAATAAATTTTGAGGATTAATGGGTACCTAAACGCTTTAGCTTTGTTGAGTCAATGTTCAACACTTCGAATTTACTTTTTATAATTTTTTTCTTAGATTTGTCGTATATTTTTTCCAATTTTTAGAAAAAGTTTTATGTGTTTTATTTATGGAAATCCTTTCTTTTACTTTCTTCCAATAATATTACATATTTGAATCGGAGATTACGGTAGTGATTTTCTCCTTTCATGGATCATTGATTGATCTAACAAGAGTTTAAGTAAATTAAATGGATAAAAATATGAGAACTGGCCTTTATAAATAATGAAGGAAGAAACAAATTTTAGAACTGGCATGAAAAATGTACTTACCTACTTATATTTTCAGTATAAGTAAATAAGGGGGAAAAAAATTAAGGAAATTAAGAAAACCAATATCTCCAAACCGAAAAAAACTAAAAACACGATTTTCTCACACTAAAACAGAACATTATTAATTTTTTCCTCTTGTAGACTCCGCGTTGAATAACACTTCTATCAAAACATGTATTGTATCCATGCCGGGATCGTAACAATTCATGAATTAAAAAAGACCATGCTATTTTTTTGAGAAGTTTTTTTCTCCACATGAAGCAGTGGTCTTTCATTTTAAGCTTTCCGCTTTAAAACGGATTTTTCATTAATTTATGATGAAGAAAAAAAGCTGATATTTAAGCGGATTGTCATGTAACATGACGTAAATTAACTTTCATCGTAATATAAACGTTTCGCTGGGTTCATTTTTCCCTCATTTTTTGAGGGATGAAGATGATCAAGTATTAATATCGACTTCGAGTCTGGCAAACCTAATTCAATTATTCTTCCACTCCGCCGAATAGGTTTTTTCCCGCGATATTTCCAACAAGTATAATTGAATAATGGTGAACTTTGTTTCTTATCAGTCATGTATTTATGAGCGGTGTTATTTTTCATTTTTATATGTTTTTCTTCGGTAGCGAAATATCGCATTTGAACGTGTTAAAAATTAGATTTGGTTGGGAAATTGACTTGATGGGTGAAGTTAAAAAAATAAAAAGTAATTATCCATCAGTCAAAATAATTTGATTTAAGTAGCAGCAGCTAACCATCCTCAATACTCTCTCATTCTAAATCAGTGAAAAGTCACTGATAAATAATCAGAACTGCAGCACAAGAAAAATCAGTCAAATTCACTGATTTTTAGCGAATTTTCGCTGATTTTTTAATGTTTTAAATTTATTTTTCAGCAAATTTCAGAAATTTGACTGATTTTTCAGTGACTTTTCACTGATTTCCCAGGGATTTTTCTCACTGATTTGTTTTCAGTAACAAAATTTTCACTGATTTTCTCCTATGCTGCAATTCTGACTGTTTCTCAGTGATTTTCGATAATTTTCACTGATTTATAATTGAGAGAGTAGAAATAATATACAAAATGGAATCACTTGAATCGACAAATTGTAGATTAATGTTTATATAATTGATTTCCAAGGATAGGAACAGGAAGTATAAATCTAGGACAGGAGAGATGTTAATCTGGATATGTGAAACTCTCTCATTTCTGAATCAGTGAAATTTATCAAAAATCACTGAAAAACAGCCGGAATTGCAGCACAGTAATAAATAAGTGAAAACTTTTTCACTGAAAGCAAGTCAGTGAAAGAAAATTATTGGAAATCAGTGAAAATTCACTTAAAATTCAGTGATATCTATGAAATTTACTGAAAAATTTGTGAATTTCTTTGAATAATCAGTAAAAAATCGCTGAAAAGCAGTGAATTTCACTGATTTTTCCTGTGCTGCAATTCTGACTGTTCATTAGTGATTTTTCACTGATTCGGAATCAGAGAGCAGTGCTGGGGTCAAATTTAAAAAATTATAAGTGTACCAAATTTTTCCAGCCAAATTTCAGCCACCAATTTTGTACAATCGCTGACATGGTGACATTTTGTTAGACTTGAAGAAACTTGGAAAAATTTCGAAAATTTTTTTCAAGTATAATTTATAACATCTGATAAAATATCAACAAGTTGGAATTATCAAAATTTGGACCTCCGACCTAACGACATTTTGTTAGATTTGAAAGTAACAACTTAAGTAAGTCCGACAAAATGTTAAATTTGATTATAATTTTTCAATTAAATGAACTTGCTTAGCAATTTTGAAAATTGAAAAAAAGAAAAAAAAGGCCTAACAAAAAGTCATCAACTAAAAAAAAATTAAAATATGTATCTCATATTTGACATTTTTTAATAAAAATTTATCTTTTATTTATTAAAATTTCGTGACAAAATGTTAAAATGGTACAGAATACCAAATTTGATTATAATTTTCCAGTTTATTGAAACTGCTCAGCAATTTTGATAATTGGGAGAAAGAAGGCTAAATACCTAATATATTAACAAAAAGTCATCGGAACTGAAAAAATTTAAATTATAGATAATGATATTTTTATTTAAAAAATCATCATTAAAACATATCTATGATTTAAAAGTTTTTACTGCAAATCAAAACTTGTGCCATTTTCTTTAGATTAAATTTCAATTTTTTTTTGAATTTCCCAAAATGGCAGTTCCAAATTTCCCCGACAGATTTAAATTTATAATAAAAGAATATGAGGATAGAAATCCAGTGTTTTTGAAATGAAATTTTGTTTATCTTTTGCGTTCATGATTACTTAGTATTCCATTCGAGGAATATTCTTAGTCGTGAGAATCCTGATTTCTTATCTCATTTACTTGTTTTTTGAGAAGCCTGTATGATTTCAAATAAGCCATATCTAGGTCTTTCAAAGAACTTGAAAAAAAACTGATTTGCAGGGATCCCTGAGAATCGTTTCATTTGTCAAAGGTACCTAATACCTATCCCCAATTCCCCATTTTACGTTATCAACTTCTTAGAAATTTTGAATGAACATATTCAACTATTGAGGTGGCTAGCAGTTTGGATATGCCTGGTTTAAATATTTAGGTAGGTACTTGATTTTAGGATAACACCCAGCACTTGATAAGTCCAAAACATTTTCCAGGAATTTAAAAAAAAAAAGAAGAAAAAAGATGATTGCCAGTTCCAGAATAGCAAAAAGAGGTTGAGAATGAGATAAATGCTAATCTACGTTATTAAATTGGGTCGGGGAGGGGAGTTGAGCAGTGGAAGAGTTGTTTTTTCTGCACCTTCATCAATCTAAATAATATGTGTATTTGGGTAGGCATAAATTTGGCTTCACAGCCGATTCAAAATTCTAAAAAGGAAAATTATTCGAAACAGTAAAAATCAGTAGGTAATATCATTCTAAAAATTAGCCGACTAATTTATGGCAATCAAAGCGACATATTGAGAAACCGGTTTTATCCTGAAAACGCACATAAAGATCTACTATGCATAAAAGAAGAATTACATAAAAAACACATTAAATCGACGGGTACCTTCAATTTTAAGCTTTGGCGTAACGATTCGAAAAGCGCTATTGGTTTCCGTATCTTTGTTGCGAGCAGCATTGGTTCCTTGCAAGAGTTTCAAAAGACTGGGATTATGACGTTCTTGAGACGGTTCAGATCTGATGGCGTTTTTCATAGATAAACTAAAATCTAGAGGAGCCGCCGAAATTGATATTTCCATTTTGGATCATGCACAAATCACAATTCAATCAATATAACATTTCGAACTATTCGTTTGAATAAAAACTAGTTATCGGTTAAAAATTACTATATTTGAAAATGATAAAAATTATCCATATTAGAAAATCCAAAATATCGCGACAGAAAAACCCCGAGACGCTTTAGGCTTTTACGAAATCCACGCTGCGTAAAACGGATGCGCTTTTTAAACACGACCGTGCGTTATCGTGTACATTACTGAAACGAAGTTCGAAAATGAAATACGTTTATAACGGGATACACATGAAAAAGCTTACCCGTGATAACAGCTTGTATAATCCCGAGAATACGCAGTCGAAGGGAGGCGCCAGTTTTATTTCTCCTCCTTATGTAGACGATCACACCTATCAATATAGCAGCGTGTTATAATTTCCTTTTGTCTATATTTACTACGTACAAAGTTTACATGCGAAGAAAATCGCTGCTACGGTTTTCCGCACGTGTGTTGTGTGTGTGTGAAAATACGTCCGAATAAATGGCGAAAATTTTCTGCAATTTGGCGGATAATTTGCGGAGGAAAACTGATTTGTTTTTGATGGTGGAATGGTAGCCTAAAGATTCGCCCGATTTTTCTAGGGGTTTTATTTGACTGGTGCGGCGGCGTGGCGTTGAATTTTTTTTTAGAATGTCGAGTGTGTAGTAAATTGATAATTTTTTTCGAAGGAAATTTTCGTATGAGAAAATCGAAGATGTATTTTTATTTCGATATTGTTTGTTCGTTTTTCCCTTGAAATATTAATTTTTTCGTGGTTTTTATTGATTGAAAATGCTATCGAATTAAGCATAAGAGTAGGGTTTGAAGATTTGGGACAAATGTCTTAAAAATCAAAGCTCTTTTACTTTCTGGTACTCTCTAAATCTGAATCAGTCAAAAATGCCAAAATTGACTGATGAAATAGTCTGGATCATGTCACTGATTATCAGTCAAATTCCACTGATTCCCCAGTTAATCAGTGACATTCTACTGCCAATCAGTGAAAAATTACTGATTCAATTAGTGAATTTTCATTATTGAATCGGTAAAAATTATTTGATTGATTGAAATCAATCAAAATTTACTGATTCAATCGGTGAATTTTCATTGTTGAATCAGTAAATTTTTTTACTGATTTTACAGTGACATGATTGCATCGATTTAAATCAGTCAATTTGACTGATTCAAATTTTCAAATTTAGAGAGTAGGTAAACATAGATTTGAGTTGTAATTTTTCTTTTCAGAAAATAAATGTTTCTCGAGGCAAGATTCACATATTCATTCTTTCAGAAGTTTTTGGACTTAGGATTTAGGATCTTGGATCAAGATATTTCATTGTAAAAATGGATCAAATAAAAAACCTTGTATTAGAATACTTTCATATGAATCTTCATAATTAAATCACTTCATGATCCGTTTTATTGTTGATAGGTAGAGCCATTTTCATGATGATAAAGTCACGTCAAAAGCACTCCCATAGATTACAGAGTTTATTCGATTTCTTGTTATTCTTTTTGAGTTGGAAACATTATTTTTCAAAAATTTACCTGCGTCAAAGGAAGTAAGCCGTAGGTATCTACTTGTGAGGTACGATAAAAAAAAAATGCTGAAAGAATTGACCAAAACATTTGAAATTAGATTCGTTCAAAAAAATTGATTTTAAGGGGGTACTTGAAGCCTTTGAATCCATTTTTAGTTATTTTGACTCCACCCCAAAACGTAATCCATGAAGGAAAGGGAGGTGGGCAGAAATGGAAAACTTATCCAGGAACTGACCTTGAAATCTGCTAAAATGCAAGAACAAAGTTAAATTTAAAAAAAATTAAATTTAAATATTTTTCAAATCAGTTTCAGAAATTGAGTTTTTATTTTTTCAGTTTTTGGGCTTTTTTGAAATTTAAATGCAATTTTTATCTGCAAAATTGAAAAATTACAAATCTGATGTGAGCAACAAAAAACAACAAATTGCTAAAGGTGAAAATTAATGATTTTTTTTACAAAAAGAAGAGAGTAAGGATGAACTTTTATTATGGAAAAAATTACGTCTTATTTATAAAAAAAACTCACTGTAACCGACGCTGGAACTAAAATTGAAATGCAGAAACTGTAACTGCTGTAAATGAAAATATAGAAAACCAGGAACTCAAGTTATTTACCGTACATATTACATAAAATAGGTAATTATTTTTCAAAATTTTTAGAGATTTTTTTCTTGCAAAGAATCACCTTCTTGATGACCACTTGCCAAGCCACGGCAATGATTTAACACGATAAGAAAGAAAAAAAAACCTCCCAAGACGATAAAAAATGTTGATTTTGATCCTAACTTTTGACGTCAAAATAGTTCCAGAAATTAATTCCAGAGATTGCATTTCGATACCTTATATTCGTGAATTTTGAACAATTACCTAAGTAAAAAATTTGAGCCTGAATGAAACAAGGTCGATAATTTGTGAAAAAAAAGTGTTCTAAAATGATAAAGTTCTGGTGTAGGAAGGAGGAAGGCGTGTCGAGACTTCTATCAAATCAACCTCATCTTCGAAAATGTTTTCTCATTCTGAATCAGTGAAAAGTCACTGATAAATAGTTAGAATTGCAGCACAGGAAAAATCAGCAAAATTCATTGATTTTCAGCGAATTTTCGCTAATTTTTCAAAGATTTTCACTGATTTTTCAGCAAATTTCATCAATTTCACTAACTTTTCAGTGAATTTTCACTGATTTTTCAGTGATTTTTCTCACTGATTTGTTTCCAGTAAAAAAAATCACTGATTTTCTCATGTGCTGCAATTCTGACTGTTTCTCAGTGATTTTCGATAGTTTTCAATGATAATTGAGAGAGTGGATTTCAAAATTCTCAATTATCAGTTATAGGTATGTATTAAGTGAGGTTCTGGGGACATTAAAAAATTTCTCGTACATACTTTTTGTTTTTCCTACTCTCTGCACTCTCCTTGTTCTTATTAAATCAGTTAGGTTTCTACGTAGCTACCTACATAATATTGTTCAAGAATAATATTGGGCCTTGGCTAAGTTTTTCAATTTTTTCAGCAGCAGCCAGAGCTGAACCAAATGGCAAGCAGCGGGGACAGTTTGTGCTTTCCATCTTGACAAAATTGCATTTTTATGGTCAGGAAAATTAGACTCGAGTCAGACAATTTTCTGAATAATGGTGAGCTCGAACAATTGAAATTATAGCAAAAATTATATTTATTTTTCTAAAAATTTCAAGCCTTTTTCGGATGGAATATTTTTATATCGAGTCGAAAAAGGGAAAGAATTGAATTTTGAATCTTAAAATTTTCCTCTTCTACGATGTCAACTTGGTTTGGTTCCTAGCACTAGCTCATTTCATTATCTAGATATCTAAGCATAAAATGTAAACCAAGGATCAATATTTTCAGAAACTTCCCTCGCCTGGGCTTCGGTATTTATAGAAAACTTATTCGAAAATCAGTTTTAAAAATTTTCATGAAAATCGATAAAGATCAAAATATGAATTGATTTTTTTCATAGTGATCCCAGATCTGAGAGAAGAGCCAACTTTTTTAGGAGGGGTGGGAGAGGGATAAAAATTGAAAATTGTCCACTCGTGTGGAATTTTTCTCCACTCAAATGCGAAGTTCCTCGATTTTGTCAACTCAAAATGTAATTCCATCATTAAAAAGGGTGGGGGGGGAGGAGGGATGCCTTCACCATTCGTTCTGTCCGGTCTCGTTGCAGATGTTATCTCGTAAACCATAAATATTTGGATTTGGCTTGGAAAATGCCAGGGTCGTGTAGAGAAAATCAGGGCTCAGGGGAAAAACATCCAAAGCAAAAAAAGGTCTTTCGGTATTTTGAATGTGCTCTCTTAATTATAAATCAGTGAAAATTATCGAAAATCACTGAGAAACAGTCAGAATTGCAGCACAGGAGAAAATCGGTGAATTTTTTTTTACTAAAAACAAATCAGTGAGAAAAATCACTTGAAAGTCAGTGAAATTTATGAAATTTGCTGGAAAATCAGCGAATTTTTTTTTTTAAAAATCGGCGAAAATTTGCTGAAAATCAGTGAATTTTGCTGATTTTTCCTGTCCTGCAATTCTGACTATTTTATCAGTGACTTTTCACTGATTCAGAATGAGAGGGTGGATATGTACGATGTAATTAGGCAAATTTTTGTTTGTTTTAAGGGCTCTCACAGTAAAAAAGATTAAATTTTCGTGACAGGCCCCTACGAACCCCTACATACAGACCTGGGGGAAACCACCCCCTTCCCCCTCTGAACAGGCATAGAAAGTGCAACACAATGTTTCTGTTCAAATAAGGATTGAACATCGATATTATGTTATTTGCACACACGTGTGAAAAAAAGCTATGGACGCAAAAAATTGATGAAATCGATTTTTATCCCTTATTTTACCCCAAAAAATATTTTTCTTCAATTAATGGATTTAATTTATCCCACGAATCATCAGATAACCAAAAGTAACCGTATAGAAAAAATTGAAATTTTGATGTTTTCGGAATGGTTACTTGTAATTGCCTGAAGTTGAGCACTCCGAAACAAGACTCAAAAAGTGAAAGTGGTGATCAAGATGTTGTCTACATCTTGACAGGTCAATTTTCGCGAAGGAAACGCATGAACCAAAAACATCTTTAAAATGCAGGAACTTTAATTTGGAATCCACTCGTATGGGTTACATTATAAGTTCATGAGATTTAGGGAGGTCTAGATATCTAATTGTAAGTCCCTATTAAAAAATCTTCTCGCACAGTGAGTTATTAAGCATGTATAAATTATGTATAATTAGGCTGTTGGAGAAAAGTGCATTCTCAGCTGCCCCTGCTCGTGAATTCGTGCCGTATAAACGTGGGCATCACGCGAACATCGCTAGTTAAATAGGATTTTGTTCAAGAAGAGAAGAACGCTCTAACGTGGATATAACTCGGGATAAAAATGAGAAAAAGGCTCGAGATTATTTGAAAACAATGCGAAAAGAAATAAATGCAGTGATATTCTGCGGAATATAATGCGTTTAGCGAGTGTACGAGTATAGAAATGGCGGGAATTCTTGTAAGGGGAACTTATCCGTGATTGGGAGACGTCAACGTAACCACGCCTATTTTTCAGTATAGTTGGGTATTAAATAAAGCCGAGGTTTCCTACTTAATTATACTTACTCCGGTTCGTTTTCTTCGATTTTCATATAATAAACTTACTCGAAAGCAAAATACTCCGGCAACCGTTGGGCGCTGATACTTGCCCAATAATCGGTAATTGATTCGCAGAAATGCCAAGAATTTTCATTTTACCGCCTCTTTTGCTAGAAAAATAACGCTCGCGTAAAAAATAATTTCCTTCTTTTTTTTTCGCTTTCGCGTCCGTGTATCGATTTTATTTCCAAGATTAATTTCGTCGAGTAAGATTTTCTCCGTAATGCTGACATGTTCACGATTCACGTTGCCTAAGTCTCTGATGCGAATTATGTGCGCGACATGTCGCAAAACCCTTATAAACCCGGCCCAAAAACGTCTTTTTTATTATTTTTCTCAAATCTGTCGAGTTGATTGACCGTGCCATGTCGGCGTTGTTTTCTTCTTTTTTTTTCCTCTTAAAATGTTACAAGGATGTTTTTATACGAGAGAAAAAAATGTCGGGTAATTTTTCGCTCGATGAGATGGAAATGGAAAATGGTGGCCGAAAGCATCGCACTGTTGGGGTTTCTTTATTCTTGGAAAATTTACCTAAATAATGAAATTTGCCGAAAGCTATCGCTTCAGGCGCGTTTAAACGTTTTAAAAATTAATAACTTTTCTAATAACGCATCAGTGTGTGAATCTGTTATTTTAACGTCTTAAAAAGTTTCAACTTTAAAATAAAACTTTTTCATCAAGTTTAATCATTGCCATGCTTAAGCAGTAGATACCAGCTTGTTTTACATTTCGCAGCCGAGTACAGCTAAGTGGCTAATCAGCTTCTTTAAAGGGGTTATGAAAGGTGTAATTTTTCTCATTTTTTCGTCAGATAACAAAAAGTGCGCTTTGAGACGACTTATTTATATCTGCGAAACAATTCCTTAGGGAAGCAGAGCTACCTTCGTAAGATGTTATTTCTTTCTGGTTTCGAAGAAATGACCAATTATACTTGGTAATCGGATTTAAGATTGGCCGGATGCTTGAATTTGGGTGAAATTACTGGCTTGTTGGAAAAGAGCTTTACGTTTTAAATTTTTTTTCGAAAAGGGAATCTGTTGGAAATGATTTTGGTTTCATTTTGATTGAAAGTAATTGGGTGAAAGGCTGCTGATTATGAATTCCACGACTCGGGAAATTTTAATTCTTTTGTAATTTTTTTTGCTTTTTTCCTATTTTGAAGTTTTTTTTCAAGAAATAAAATGATGTTATACTTAATCGAAGCTTAAGTTTTTGTAGTTTCCTTCTGCCCTTCACAAAAAAACGATGGAAGTCAAGACCAGAAAGAAAACAGTGGTTCGAATGGAGGAGGTGGTTAATACGTATTCAGACAAATTTTTAACTCTATAAAATTAGAATCATTTTGACAATTTACGACAATTTTCATTTTCTTCTTTCGTATGCTCAGTCGAGAGAATATTTATAAGCGCACCCAGGAATTACCTATGTAAGGGAAAGAGGCTGAGAATTCGAGAAAAAAGACGTATATAATATGTGAGCCTGGATGCTAAAATAACCCTTAGGGGTCAAAAAGTGGTTTTTGAGTTGACACTGGTTCTGGGCCTTTCATAAGCAGTAGAATCAATGGAGAACTTCAATTCAACAACCAATTTTTGATTCCTTAAGGGTGATTTTAGCATCCAGGCTCACGCGTACAGATTTAAGCAAAGAAAAATTTAAAAATTGTGGGATTTTTGGAACAAACAATCAATGTACTTACCCTTTAAATCTAAATTAGTAAAATTTAGAAAAATTGTACTTTTTTGAATTAGTGAAATAAAAACTGAAAATTATTTCACTAATTTAAAAAGGCATAACGAGGGAGAATTTAAAAAAAAATATAGACTCATTTTTGATGTTTTTAATGATGAAAAATCTCCTTGTCGAGTTTAAAGGGAGCACTCGAACCTCTTGACCCCCCCCCCCCCCCCCCCGGTGCACCATATGAGAAGCATCTCGAGAAATATAACTCAGATCGAAAATCTGATGACATAGTAATGATTTGCTCCTCCTCTGTAACTTTGTTTATATGCAATTTTTGTGTATCCAATATTGAAAATTAAAAAACATTATAAAATTATTATGATTGGCCAATTTTTCTCCAGTTTAGTTCGTGTTTACGCTCAAATAGAGATTCTCAATGTTTTAAAGCCCAATTTTGGAGGACTCAACTCGAGTGCAGACAGGTTTATTTGTAACTTTGTCTGTGGGGAACTCCTTTTCTTTCCTTGCATAATTTGAAAAATTTGGTGAGAAAGTCTTTCAAAATTTATGTAAACGTCGCAAAAGTCTCGCTTAATGAATTCAAGATTTTGCTAGACATCTTGGTAGAGAACCCAGAAAACTTGAGAAATCAGTTTGAAAATCCTGGAAAATTCTGAAAAAATCATTCATTAAAAAAAAGGATAGCTCTGGTTTGGTTTCTTGTTTCATTTGAATAGGTACGTCGCGTCGTATTTAATGGTTGTTCTGATGATTTTAGAATTTTTCGGTAGTTTTGTTGTTACTATTATTTTTTTTGGAGGGATAACTCGCGAAGTTGGAATTTTTTAGAGTAGAGAATTGTAGCAGAGACAGATGAAAGTATAGTTATGGGAGCTGTTTCCAAATTTCAGTGGTAAAATTACATAAAAATAATGACTCTTCAGAAAATTTAGAAAACTGCATTTTGTAAAAAAAATTGGAATTCTTCATTAGGCTAACTTGAGAAGATTTTCCACTTGTAAAATGCAGCCATGCAAATTTTTCAAAATTTTCTGGAAAAAATTGCACTTTTTTTTAGTTTTGAAGGGGTAGCTAGGAAGCTGTATCTATTATATACCTCAAAATTACAAATTTCACTCCCTTAATTCATTCTTCCTCTCTTCCCCACCAAACCTTAAATTCTAAATGAATTCAAAAAAATTGATAAATTAAAAAAAAATTGTATTTTTAAAAAATGATTGTGATTTTAAAAACGTCATTAATCAATTTTTTATATTCGCCTTATTTTCAGAAATCCTTAAGTAAATTGCTTACCTACTTTTTTTCAAGTTTTTTCGAACATAGAAAAAATCAAAAAAATGAATTTTGAAAAAATAATACGTAAGTATACCTAGGTATCTTTAAATTATATTTGTGTGAATACATTTTTTCAACTCATAAAAATTATTGATAAGCGGAAATTTTCTGTTTTTCTCAGTTTTTGAAAAAAAAATAGTAGGTAGGTACCTACATACTGGTAAAATTCATTTTTCTTCATTTTGAAAAATGATCTTGCCGAAGGGAGGGAGAGTGATGATGGAGAATCTCCGTCGATTATTTTTGTCATTTTGTGGGTTAAAAAATTAATATTTACCTACTGACATCTTTTCAGAAAAATTTTTAAATTTTTTTCTCGATTTTTAACAAGGGAGGTATTCCAACTCAAAGTAAAATTTTGAGCCCAAACAAAAAAATACCGAAAGTACATCATAACAGGACCCCGTATCCAAAATTTCAGGTGCTGAAGTTCATTTCTCGATTTTTGGCGAATTTTTGAAATTTAAAAATTACCTCCGCCCTGCGAAATATAAAAATTTGATCTAATCAACGAAAAAAACTGAAATTCGGCAATACCCTATTTTCGACCTCCCGAATCGATTGGAAGCAGGTTCGAAACTTTTCGGAGCCACCAGAAAGTTTTGGAATTTTCCAGCGCTGGAGAAAATCCCATAAAAATGGCCCATATGTACTTCAGCACCTATAATCGCGGATTATTTATATTGTTGACCTATTTGATCGATTGAAACACAATTTTCCAAAATTCTTAACTTTGAGTTCAAATTCGCATTTTGGGGCTAGAAATTTTCCTGGAAAAAATTTGAAAATTCGCCTAATGCGCATACATTGAGATAAAAAATTGAAACTTGGTAGATACCCTATTTTTGACCCCCCCCCCCCCCCCGTAATCGATTGGAAGCGGTTTCAAGACGTTTCGGGGCCACCAAATTTTTTCGGAATTTTACAGCCTTGAAAAAAGGCCTATAAAAATGGTCCATATGCAATTCAGCACCTATAATCGCGGATTACTCATATTGGTGACCTATTTGATCGATTAAAGCACAATTTACGGAAATTTGCAACTTTGAGTTCAAATTCGCATTTTTGGGAAAGAAATTTTCCTGGAAAAAATTTAAAAATTCGCCAAAAATCGAGAAATGAACTTCAGCACCTGAAATTTTGGATATTGGGTCTTGTTATATGTACTTTCGATTTTTTTTTGTTTGGGCTCAAAATTTTACTTTGAGTTGGGATATCTCCCTTGTTAGTATAATAAACATTGAAAAATTAAGAAAAAATTGATATTTTGCAGGACTCGTAAAAAATAGGGTAAAAATTAAAAATTGGTGCCTATGATATTCTTAGGTAAAAGCATCTATTCTATAAACCATTTTTCGTAAAAAAATTTCAAATTTTTTTAAGTACACTGGGGAAGAAAGGAGAAATTTTTACCATGTCGGTTTGTGGTCAAGACAAATTTTCTTAAGTAGCTATCCCATCTTCAACTGTCAATGAGAAGTAAAAAAAAATCATCTTTGTTCCCTCTCTTGCTTCTTTCCATTAGAAATATCTTTTTGGTAAATTTTCCAAAATGATATCTTTGAAGTAAAATTGAGAATTTTCACTTCTTTCGTAATTGCCAAAAATGAACCAGAAATTAAATTTTTTCAACTTCAATTGCAATTGATTACATTTTTCAGAATTTTTCAGACAATAATATGTGAGCCTGGATATAGAAACCACCCTTAGGTGTAAAAAATTGATTTTTGACTTGACACTGATTTTGGGCGTTTCAGAAGGTATAGAATCAAAGGAGAACCTCCACTCAAAAACCATTTTTTTACACCTAAGGGTGGTTTCTATATCCAGGCTCACATATGTGTTTTTTATAAGAACAATCACCTCATTCCGGAAATTTCTAACCCGACCTAATTTTTTGAAAAAAAAATCAATTTCAATAAGCATTATGGAAACGTGTTTTCCCTTCTTTTCTTCAATTTTTTTTTTGGCATGTCATTCTATTCATTTTTTAATTTTTTTGAGAGAGGGAGATCGTTTCTGAATTCTTATACAATATATCCATGCAAACTAATTTTTCTAAGAGCAATTAATCAGGTGAATGCATTTATTGCAGTATCAAAAAAATTGATCTTTATGTACCTGTGAGTTCAAAAACATTAGCGCTATTTTTTTTGATGAAACTAAAATTTGTGAATTCATTTTTCTTTTCTCAAAGAAAAACAAAATTTGGTGAGAAAAAAACGCTGTGAAATGGACGATCCATACAATTAAATATATTCATCATGCCATATTAGGCAGGAATATTTCTTAATATTCATTTTCAATAAAAATTGTTCCATAGATGAACGGATTCAGTGTTTTTGTCCTCACAATTCTTGGTTGATATTTAAGCTTGATTTTCTGAAATTCTACTTTCCTCTGCCCTTGTTGCCATAAACAAGCACAGAACTGGATTCAATAGTCGATTCAATATTATCGCAAGTAAATAAATAACTCGATTAAAACGTAGGGAGTTGTTTTCCATCATAGTTTTAATCGGTTCATGGAAAAAAGGCCTATACCAAATAAGGTTATTGGTTATGGTTGGTTAAATACAGAATAATACGGAACGACGCGATGCCGCTGAGTGGTGTAAACGAAAACGAAAGCGTATAAAATGGTATAGATTTCATTAAGGAAGTTCTCCAAATGAATGAAATTCGTTGTTGAATTTTACGTGAATCACTTAGGACTTAACTACCATGGCGTCACGAGTCTTCATAATTGTAGCCAATCTCCTTAATCATAATTTACACAATTAACTACTTCCAGCTTTATCAGATAGTACACAGCGACAACTGTTATTCGTTTACTTTTTTAATCAACGCAATCAACTTCACAACAGATGGGATAGGCAGCATTGGTTATTATAGCTAATTCTTCTTTATGGTTTTTTTGTTTCTTCGACGTTTATACTTTTTACTATATTTTTTCCTCCTGTACGTTCTTCATCCATATCAACACCCATATTTTAATTGAAACTCGATTGATGTGTTTTCTGTTCGAAGTTCGAATGTATTTTCGATATCGAAACCGATTTAAAAACTGCGAATTTTCAGAACGATGTTCTGTAGTTACGCCGTAGCGAGGTATGGGATATTAAAAAAAATATATAGGATTAGTATTTTACTTTTATAGCACGTTTTAATGCTGCTGGCCACTCTCTTCCCAGGAGAGTCATATATCTAGGTAACTGTTAACCATCGACGATATGATTACACTTAATAACGAAAGAACATTATATTAGCTTTGGTTGACACGCAAATCCAGCGCTTATCATTGAATAAAACGCACACAACCAGGTCACTATACGAATACAAGTAGTCCGGATAATGAGTTTCAAACAAGGCTATAGTTTTTATTTTTTATAATTTTTCTAATTTGCGTTCGATGAAGGGCTGGGAATTTTTTTCCTCGTATATGGCCATATTTTTTTTAGAGTATTTTTGTTCGATAATTTGCCTCATTCTCTGGTGTACGTGGCGTTTGATTTTCATTCATTTCAATGGCTAAGGGCCGATGTTTTTTCAAATACGAGCCGCGTTGACTTTTTCCATCGCGCAAATGAATCTCGTTTTATGACGTTATTAATTAAGTAGCGACCTTGGTCATTTTTCTCTTGGGAAAAGCGCAGGTTAAAGTTTGAAAAATTCATTACCTCGTGATGTTTTAACGAATAGTCGCTATTTTTTTAATCAATCATCGTCGGTGGATTTGAGCTTGGTTTCATTTTTTTTTTATTCGTCGCTTGTTCGAGTTTTTGGTTAATTTTCAAACCTAATTGTTGGAAAATATGTTACGTGGAATAACATGAAATATTGTGATTGAGTTGTCGTTTTGGGTTGTTTTAAGTTCACGTGTCGAAAAGTAATCAAGAGGTGGTTATTTTTAGACAGTAATGTACGATAAAATCACTGGAAATTAGTTTTTAGGTTTTTTGAAAAAATATTTTCGAGATTGCGCCCAAGTGAGAGTGGCAAATCAACTTCAAGGCCACAATTTTGAACATTTCGCAAGTTGACGTAATAAAAGGCAGTGCTGGGTAAAAACTCGATGGTAAAATTCTATTGACACCGCGACCCATTCAATTATTTTTAAAATTTGTCATTTTTGATAATTTTCAGGTTAAAGTTTTTCATTCTTGTAGAATTTTAAGACATGATGGATGAAGAACATTTTTGGAAATTTTTGAGAAAAAAATTTATAGGTAGGTACTTTACTTACTTATTGGTGAAAGATGTTGGAAATTGAGAAACCTTCATTTTTTACTACTCCTCGCTTCTTTGAATGATATGTAGAAGACTCATCAATGAATTTAGATCAAATTCATTAGGTTCTGAAAATTGTTCCAATTTGATTTTTTAAAATTGGATTGCTCGACCCCCCTCTCCTCCCCTCTTCCAAAAATGATTTTAGGGTTGAAAATTATGCATGTGTGCTTAAGTGCGGGTTCTAACTTTAAATAGGTACGTCTCATAAGTTATGTCGTAATTTATTTTTACAAAACTCTGTTTTGCAATTAGGACATACCTATAATGTCTCCCAAAAAACAATTTGGACATGCTCGCCCTACTTTTTTTTAGGAAGAGAAGAGATTTAAGGAAAATTTTACAAAGGCTCTGGTGTGATTTGGGGGTCATTTGGCCCTTGGTGGAACTTTGACAAAATTTTTACGCCATTCGACTTGCCTATGTAGAAGATGATTTTAGAGCGCAAAAACGAATTTTTACCACACCCCCCGGGGGCGGGGGCCTCAAAATACGTGATTTTCACTCTAAAAATTCTATCTCCGCGAGTTTTCAACCGATTTTTTTCAAATTTGGCATGTAGGCAGAGGTACTTGAGGGGAGTACCCTGAAATTTTTTCAGATTTTTTCGACCACTACAATGACCTTAAATTTGACCTTGAAAGTTTAAAATCGCCCTTGGGACACCGTTTTGGCGTGTGGTATAAAGGAAAAAATATTTTCATGTTTCTCACTCTATTTTACATAACTTAGAATTTTTTTCAATTTTTTTTGAGTGGTGGCCTATGCGTGACGTTTAAAAAACCGATAAATCGGTCGTTTTACCTAGTACTTGAGAAATACACTTTGAAAAAAGACAAACATGTTAATCAAAATTTTATAGCTGGAAAAGCTTCTATATTATGTCCAGAGTCTTTGATAAAGTCGCATCGCCCCAGCCCCTATTGCTTTTTGAGCGGGGGGGGGGGCCCTTATGAAAGAAAAAATTGTTTTGCACCGATTTCGCTCAAATTCACGTAAATGGTTCTGTAGGTGTAGAAGTACTCCCCAAAAATTTTTATCCCCCCTCGACCTCAGGGGGCTGAGCGATCGTTTCCCAAATTTGGATATTTTTGGTTAAAATTACAAAAAAATCGAGTTTTTCGACTATAAAACTGCTCCAAAATTCTAATTTTGAAAAACTTGGTATTTTCTGTGCACATTTTGAGGTAACGAATCCGACTAGCCCATCAAATTTTTCATTCGAATGGTTTACACCCCCCTCCCCATCACGGCCCGTTTGAAAGTGTACAGATCGTGGGTTTTTCAAAAAAAAATAACTTTGTTACATAGGTGACCCAAAAATGACATTTCGCGAGAAAGTGAAAATTTTTTGATTCAAAATGTTCAATTATGATGTCTCGAGTATGTGGTAAAAAAGCACCGCACCTACTCCTCGTTCTTTTTGATGGGGGGGGGGGAGTGAGGGAGCCCGTTTCAATGTTTTTTTTTTCGCATCGATTTTGGTCAACTTTACATGTTAACTTATTAAGGTACAAAAATATTTGTTTACGAACATCAGCTCCCGACACATCAGGGGGTTGAGCCATTATTTCTCAAATCTGAGCAGTTTTTTGAAAAATTACATAGAAATATTCCCCAAAAAATTTTAGGCTCCCGCGACTTAGGAGAAAGGTTTAGCCATTGCTTCCTAAAATTTCAGGTTAGTATCTGAATATTTTTCATTCACCTAATTGAAAATTTAAGTAGGTTGATACAATTCCACTTGCTCCCTGATGTGTCGCGAGCTGAATTTTGTAAAAAAAATATTACGAGGTCATTTTTTTCTGAAAACCCCACGATCTGTACACTTTCAAACGGGCAGTGATGAGGAGGGGGTGTAAACCATTCGAATGAAAAATTTGATGGGCTAGTCGGATTCGTTACCTCAAAATGTGAACAGAAAATACCAAGTTTTTCAAAATTAGAATTTTGGAGCGGTTTTATAGTCGAAAAACTCGATTTTTTGTCATCTTAACCAAAAATGTCCAACTTTGGGAAGCGATGGCTCAGCCCCGTGAGGTCGAGGGGGGATAAAAATTTTTGGGGAGTACTTCTACACCTACAGAACCATTTACGTGAATTTGAGCGAAATCTGTGCAAAACAATTGTTTCTTTCATAAGGGTCCCCCCCGCTCAAAAAGCAATAGGGGTTGGGGCGATGCGACTTTATCAAAGACTCTGGACATAATATAGAAGCTTTTCCAGCTATAAAATTTTGATTAACATGTTTGTCTTTTTTCAAAGTGTATTTCTCAAGTACTAGGTAAAACGACCGATTTATCGGTTTTTTGAACGTCACGCATAGGCCACCACTCAAAAAAAATTGAAAAAAATTCTAAGTAGTGTAAAATAGAGTGAGAAACATGAAAATATTTTTTTCTTTATACCACACGCCAAAACGGTGCCCCAAGGGCGATTTTAAACTTTCAAGGTCAAATTTAAGGTCATTGTAGTGGTCGAAAAAATCTGAAAAAATTTCAGGGTACTCCCCTCAAGTACCTCTGCCTACATGCCAAATTTGAAAAAAATCGGTTGAAAACTCGCGGAGATAGAATTTTTAGAGTGAAAATCACGTATTTTGAGGCCCCGCCCCCGGGGGGTGTGGTAAAAATTCGTTTTTGCGCTCTAAAATCATCTTCTACATAGGCAAGTCGAATGGCATAAAAATTTTGTCAAAGTTCCACCAAGGGCCAAATGACCCCCAAATCACACCAGAGCCTTTCTTGACTTGATAAACTACAATTTTTTAATGCCTTACTTTTTCAAATTCTCAATTCCAGTCAACTTTTTTGATGAGGAAGTGGAACGAGAAGAGGGAAGGGAAAAGTAAAGTAAAAATTTCCTACTCACAAATCACAAGACGAGAAAATTTTAACCAACATTTTTCTTCATTTCGTCCCATTAATGCTAAAACTTTCCAAGTGCCATTTTTTTCAAAATTGAGGTTTTTAGTGTTTCGGATTTAGAGGGAATCGAGCTGCATCGATTTAAAAAAAAGAAGTAAAAAAGTTGATTTAAACCTCAACGCAGTGGATTTTAAAATCTGCCAAGTCCATAAGCGCAATGCAAATTTTTTTACGTTTTTTAGCTCTCCTGTAAAATAATAAATTTGGCACTTAGATGGCTATAGCATTAATGGGACGATTTGTTCTATTTTTTAAAAAAATCTTACGTTTCTTAAACTTTTTTTTACTCATTTCAACCTTACTTTTTTTGGGGGGGGGGGGGGTCAGCGATGAGAAGGAAAAAATTTGGTGGATTTTAATTAATATTCAGATAGGACTTTTCCTATTTTTGTGATGCGAAATGGAAATTTATAAAATTTCGTAACTGATTCTGCGTTTATAAAAAATTTACCAAATTCAATTTTTTTCAAATTTTTGTACTAAATTTTACTTTTTTGGTATGGAAGAAAGGGGAAGAGAAGGGGGTAGTGAAAATTTCCGACTCACAATCAGGTGGACATCTTACCAATTTTTTCGACTCAACATGTAAGTTTTTAACAATTTTTTTAAAAAGGAATAATTTCTCAATTTCTTAAAATGTACTGCTTGGGAGGAATGAAAACTGAAAATTTCCAACTAACAGCCAAATAGAATTGAGGGTTGAGATTGTGATGAGATATTTTGTCGAAGAAACTTCGTAAAGAGAGAGTGAGGTGAACCTGGAATTTAACAATAGGTACAAATAACTAAAATATCTAGATTTAGATACATTAAGTTACTGAAATTTTTATTAAATTACTATTTATTTAATGAGTTTCTTTTCAATTATCAAACTTTGTTTTTGATTAAATTATTTTTCAATTTTTCGATGTACTAATTTATATTAATTTTTTTAAGTTAGATTGACTCTTTTACAGTACATACAGGGTGTTCCATGAATCGTCTGCCAACCATATTGTTTCGGATATAACCGGGTACCACTAAAAAAAAACTTGGGATGAACATGTTGCCTATTTTGAAAATTGAAGGGACAAATGCTGCTTCTAAAAAAATCACGTCAAAAAATTTTATCAACCGTGGGAATGGATAGTACTTTGAAAACTGAACAAATTTTCACTTCATGACTTTTAGCCTATCTTCAAAATTGAAGGGGCTACAAAAAAATTGTCCAAAAAAAATTCTCAAAAAATGAACTGATCAAGGGAATGGATAGAACGTTGAAAACGGAAGAAATTTTATTCGGTAAACTTTTTGCCTAACATCGAAAATGAAGGGGCTACAGATCACTCAAAATAAATGGGCTTCAAAAAATTTTCAATTTTTCTCAATTTTTAATGACCCTTAGCCTCTTTATTTTTGATGTTTTGCAAAAAGTCTACAGGATAAAATTTCTTCAGTTTTTAACGTACTATCTATGGTATTCCTTTGATCAGTTCATTTTTTGAGAATTTATTTTGAACAATTTTTTTCGCAGCCCCTTCAATTTTGAAGATAGAAAAAAAGTCATGAAGTGAAAATTTGTTCAGTTTTCAAAGTACTATCCATTCCCATGGTTGAAAAAAAATGTTGACGTGATTTTTTTAGAAGCAGCATTTGCCCCTTCAATTTTCAAAATAGGCAACATGTTCATCCCAAGTTTTTTTTTTAGTGGTGCCCGGTTATATCCGAAAAAATATGTTTGGCAGACGATTCATGGAACACCCCGTATTCTAAGCAAGCATTTCACAATTCTGTGGCTATTTTTCGATTTTTAAAGTCATATTTTGAATTATTTACTGTTTAATAAATTTGACATATTTTTCAATTTTTTAAGTAAAATTTTATGATTTTTCAAGTACTTTCTCGATTTTTAATTTTTTGAGTTGTTTTTAAATTTTTGAATTTGATATTTTTGTCGTTTTATAAGGGTAAAGTAGCCCATTATCGATCACTTTTTTTTGAGGCCTCGCCATTTCAAAAGTTTAAGGGTTGGAAATGCGATTGATGGCTTAATGGATACCTACATCCTTCCCCTACAATTTTGGAAAGCACTGGGGTCATTCAAAAAAATTTAAGAATTTTTAAGAATTTTTTTCTGAGACATGTCAAAACGCGAGGTCGAAATTTTGGGTTCCTAATATCGACCACCGTCTGATTTTGTCCGCTATGAACGAAATCTACCGGAAAATATGTTTTCCGTGTTCCTCTTTAACAGATGAACAATTTAAGACCAAAATGGCAACCCTACAACCGAAATTCGAGAAAATTGAAAAAAACGAAATCGCCTAAAAACAACAGATTACATAAGATTATAGATGGTCGATAATTGGACACACCATAAAAATGAACTTTGACTTTGAGTGAATTTCTTTTTTACTTAAAGTTGTAATCATTAAAATGCGATGATTACACTAGATACTTTGAACTTTCTCAATCACAAAAACACTAGAAACATTTAATTCGATAATTTTAAGAAAGAATTCCAAGGCATGCAACCAATTGCTACAAAAAGTTTTTGGTCTTCCAACTTCTTCTTTTCTACTTTTCTCCGCAAGTTTTAGCTTTCAGGATGTCAGAGTGGTCTTATTTTTCCGTATTTTTGCAGACGAATATAAAAAAAAAATTCAGCTCGTTGTCGCTCATAGCAGCGGAGATAGGCGAGGTGGTCGACATTAGGCACCGGTCGATAATGGGCTACCTTACCCTTATTATTTTTTTCGATTTTTTTCTGTGTTCCTCTGCAATTTTATCAAATGACTACTTTTCAATTTCCAAATTTCTGTTTCACTTTTCGAGGTTAGTCAATTCGTTTCAAATTTTTCCTAGGAACTTTACTAATTGAAAGATGTTTAGATGAATTTGACATTTGACGAGGAAGGTGATGAGGTTTTTTGGAATTTTCCGAGATAATTTTTGCACCTGGTTTTCAAAGTTTCAAGTACATACATAGGCAGGGTGTCTAACGATCAAGCTAAGTCAAGCTGGTTACGATAATTCAAGCTTTTCACCAATAGGTCAAGCTAGTCATGAAAAGTCAAGCTTTTTGACTTAATAGTCTAGGGACAAAACATGAAAAAGTGAGTTTCCGTGGACCCTAAGAGTATACCAGGTACCGGCAGTTGATTATTCATAATTCGGACCTGCTGAACACAACTAGCCCGCCGGTACGGTGAAAAAGTGGTGCGAAGTTGCCCAAAGTTGAGCTTAAAGCTCAAAAGTTCACATTTTTTCAAAAAATCGTCAAAAATCATAAAGTTACTCAATTTAATCGTTCTTTGGCTCATTTTGAAGGGAATTGCATCCTCTTTCTCGTGATGTATTACAAGTTGAGTTTTACTAAATACTTTCCTCAAATTTGAGCAAAACACTCAAAGTTGGTTTTTATTTTGAACTTTTGAACCGTATAGCAACGAACTGAGTGCGTCAACCGAAAATTTTGTTGAAATAGATGTTACGCTCCATTAAATTCTCTACTCAATGAGCTATTGGAGAACTCTCTAACTTGAGTTGCAGCTGAGTTAATGGGTTTTTTGTGACGGAGTCACTCAACTCAAAAAATGTTAATACCCCGAGAATCAGCTTACAATCAAATAATAGTCGAGATATTTCAATTCTGATTATTTTAACAGTCAAACAATTGGTTTGACTTGAGTTTTACTCAAATTTGAGTGATTCGCTCAAAATTTATTCACTGATTAATTAACATATGTTCTTATATGTCGTTTTAGTATGATTTTTTGCTCCGAATACGATTTTTTATTCAGAATTTTCATTGAACAAAAATTTTTAACCCATACCCTTCTTTGCCAACCCTCTCAGGGGGCTAGGAGGAGGTTCAAAGGGGGAGGATGTAGCCTCCATTTTTAAAAATCGAGCTATCAGCCCTTTTTTGATGGCATTTCCATATCATTAAATCTCGCCGAGTTCAAAAATGTCATTACTTTCAAGATTTGAGGGAGAGAAGTCCCTAAAATTAAGGATTTTTCGATTCAAGTTTTCACATTTTTCATCAAAAACTGCCTAAAAATTACATTTTTTTCAACTTTACACAATCTGCCGACCTTCCAACCATACTTCTATTACAATTTTCGAACTCTACGGGTAGATTATTGTATATATTGACCATTAACAATTTCCCATACCCCTCCTCTGAGTGAATAGAGCGGTCTTAAGTCACTGAAATTGGAGCAATTTTCACATTTTTGTGTAAAAAATTGCGACCATTTAATTACCTATATACGAGACAGTATTATAGATCGAATTTTCTTAAGACAAGTTCCTTATATTACCTCTCCAATATAATAAATACAGGCTCGGGGGCACACCGCATTCCTCCCTGGAGTAATATGGGGTTATTTCAGACTAGATTTTTGCACAATTGTGACTAAATCTTGACTATACCTTGAAATTGAACTTAGTTTTATTACTTTTTTCATCACATTATCAGGGAATAAATTACTGAATAATATTCACTGATGTTCTTGAATCCTTCATTAAAGTCTAGTTAGAGGAGGTGACTATTCAAGGAAAGGGTAATATTTGGACAATGAACTGATATACGGTACCTATGGAAATTTAGGTTTTCGAAGACGCTGATTACAATGAAGGCCCGAATTCCAAAGCTGGCTTAGTCCAAACTGTTTTTTGAAAAATTGAAATTGGCAAAAACGTTGATGAACGGAGAGTTTTGACATCGATTTACTAGCTTTAATTCATTTTTAGCTTTAATCGCAATATCGATAACGTATTTGAAATCAGCGTCTTCATCAAATCCCCAGATTTTAATACGTACATATTTCGATTTTTTCGTCCAAACGTTACCCTCCCCCTGAATAGGTTCCCCTTTTCCCACACCCCAGCTTTAATTGTAAATTGATAACGTTGTATTGCACCTGTACCTACTATTCAGAAATTCTCTTAAGAAAATTCGATCGATAAAACTGTCTCGTATATAATTGAATGGTCGCGATTTTTACACAAAAAATGTGAAAATTGCTCCAATTTCAGTGACTTAAGACCGCTCTATTCACTCAGAGGAGGGGTATGGGAAATTGTTAATGGTCAATATATACATACAATAATCTACCCGTAGAGTTCGAAAATTGTAATAGAAGTATGGTTGGAAGGTCGGCAGATTGTGTAAAGTTGAAAAAAAATGTAATTTTTAGGCAGTTTTGATGAAAAATGTGAAAACTTGAATCGAAAAATCCTTAATTTTAGGGACTTCTCTCCCTCAAATCTTGAAAGTAATGACATTTTTGAACTCGGCGAGATTTAATGATATGGAAATGCCATCAAAAAAGGGCTGATAGCTCGATTTTTAAAAATGGAGGCTACATCCTCCCCCCTTTGAACCTCCTCCTAGCCCCCTGAGAGGGTTGGCAAAGAAGGGTATGGGTTAAAAATTTTTGTTCAATGAAAATTCTGAATAAAAAATCGTATTCGGAGCAAAAAATCATACTAAAACGACATATAAGAAACATATGTTAATTAATCAGTGAATAAATTTGAGCGAATCACTCAAATTTGAGTAAAACTCAAGTCAAACCAATTGTTTTGACTGTTAAAAATAATCAGAATTGAAATATCTCGACTATTATTTGATTGTAAGCTGATTCTCGGGGTATTAACATTTTTTGAGTTGAGTGACTCCGTCACAAAAAACCCATTAACTCAGCTGCAACTCAAGTTAGAGAGTTCTCCAATAGCTCATTGAGTAGAGAATTTAATGGAGCGTAACATCTATTTCAACAAAATTTTCGGTTGACGCACTCAGTTCGTTGCTATACGGTTCAAAAGTTCAAAATAAAAACCAACTTTGAGTGTTTTGCTCAAATTTGAGGAAAGTATTTAGTAAAACTCAACTTGTAATACATCACGAGAAAGAGGATGCAATTCCCTTCAAAATGAGCCAAAGAACGATTAAATTGAGTGACTTTATGATTTTTGACGATTTTTTGAAAAAATGTGAACTTTTGAGCTTTAAGCTCAACTTTGGGCAACTTCGCACCACTTTTTCACCGTACCGGCGGGCTAGTTGTGTTCAGCAGGTCCGAATTATGAATAATCAACTGCCGGTACCTGGTATACTCTTAGGGTCCACGGAATCGCTAAAAACGCGTCTTTTTTCAACTTTGTCCCTAGACTATAAAGGTCAAGTTTTATTTTCAAAAATTGAAAAAATTTCCATTCGTCCTTAATAAATACTTAATTTAAATTTTTAAAAAAAGCTCATTGAGATTTTTTTAAAATTATTTTTGTTTAAAGTTTTTCGTATTTTTTTGGGGGGGAGGGGGGCATAAAAAAGGTCAAAAAAGTCGTGCAAAAAATCAAGCTAAGTCAAGCTTTTTGCTCAACAAATTTTGTTAGACTCCCTGATGGGTGTATAACTGTTGGAAAATTTAGCAAAGTAAGAAATAACTCTGACTTTTGACATGGAAATTAAAGTTACATTGACCCTAATAATTCTATTAATTTCATTCGATGTCGGAATCTCTTTAGCTGTGCTGAAAAAAATGCTGCGAACGTCATCGCTCCCATTTTTTGAACGATTTTTTTTTGAAAATCCATACAAATTGAATGAAACGTATGAAACTTACGTGAAAAATGGAGGAAATCGCTAAATAAAACCATAAAAACGTCTGTGCCAATGATTTTTCACCGGCTAAAAATAATATTTATTCTCAGCCTTTGTCAACTTTTTCTTTGCTCGAGAATTGTTGCCTTTGAAAAAAAGAAAAATTTCAAAGGCAATGGTTTTTACCACGAATAATTCTTATAGCCACATAAGGTCATGATATCTCTACCTAAGCACCCATTCCGTCTGTATATACGTTTTGCTTTCAAATTTAGCAGGTACAGACGACCTTTACGTTGGTAAGTACCTCGAAGACAAACCGAAATCGTTATAAGAGCAATAATGTTGCAGAATTAGTGTTTTCCAACTAGATAACTTCATTCGTCGGGTTATTACGGCGCTTGTAACGACAACCATAGGTACCGGTAATTTTCTCGACGAAGTTGTCAAATGTCCATAAATGAGTTTTAAAAGTAACAACCATATACAAAGTGAGGTTAATAAGGAATGATTAGAGCTGAAAATTGTATGTACGTATATGGAGAAGAAAGCGTCATGTAAAATGGGTCATTTAGCAGAAACGGTTAAAATGGGTTTTCGGAGGAGCATTTCATTAGTACTCGCGCTTCGACTATTTCTATAGTTAGCGTTTAGCGGCCAACGTTGAGAGATCTTCGAATTGCGTGAAACGAAGCAGAAATTCAATTCCTCTTGTTGCCCTCTCGAAAAATAAACGAAGCAAAAAGCAAAGAAAAAGGAACACGATAAATTTGAAAAACTCGATGAACTGCGGATATCTGTAGTATGTTCACAATATTTAATCCATTTGCCATATAGAACCATACCATACGAATCTTTATTCCATAACTTTTAGGGTAAGCAAACGTCTTGCTTGTATGTGATTTTTTGTAAAGCTCGGTCAATGTTGATAGCTATAGGGTTACACTCGTAGGAAAAATTTTTTCATCTAATCAATGCGTTTTTACAAACGGATATTTTACGATCCAAAAATAAATTACAACTGGTAATTATAATCAATGATGACACTGCATATGTGTACGTATTTGTTGTGCCACTGTGTATGGTGTATATTTCGCGGCAGAACATATAAAAAAAACTTGCACAGCTTAATTAATATGATAATGAATTATAATTAAGTGGTCGAGAATCTGGCATGCTACAGTTTCACATAACCTCTGCTGTTTCATTCGCACATCGCACCAAAACTATTACACCATGCTCTGCTGACCAACACTCAAATACCTATTAGTTCGCGAGTTTATTACTTTGAAAATTATTGCTGATGCGACTTGCAATTTGTTTTTTTACCCTCTTGGTTTATTGCAATCATGGTAACGTCATTTTAGGACCGAGACCAGTTTTCGGCTAAACTTTAAACAAAACACATGCGGTTGAATTTCTCATTAAATTATTTGAAGGTTGAATCTCTAAATAATGTGCTTAATTTTTCGACTCTCAAGTGTTGACTTTGTGGAATTAGGGACCTTCGTATTTAAAGTATCGATTTGGCGGATTCTTTAAGTAGGCATGTCTTTTATATGACTGAACTTGGTAACAGGATTTTGTGCAGAAACTCTGGGAAATGAAAGTAATTCAGTAGTCTCTACATTTGTAAGAGTGTTAGAGTGTTTTTTATAACACAGTGAACTTTTTTTTCGAATTTTGATGGTTTCACTCCCTGGAATGGTTCACAGGGTCTAGGAGGCAGCCAAAAAGTTGACTCCTGACTCCGGCTTCACTTCCGGAGTCAAGGGATAAAGTTGACTCCTGACTCCACCTTGACTTCGGAGTCAAGCTCACATTCTGACTCCTGACTCTACTTTAATTCCGGAGTCAATCTATGACCTTGACTCTGGACTCCGCTTGACTCCGGAGTCAATCTATGACATTGACTCTTGACTTCGCTCGACTCCGGAGTCAATCTATGACCTTGACTACTGACTCCGGTGTTAAGCCGGAGTCGGAATCAATTTGGAGTCAGTTTGACTCCGATTTTGGACCAGGGAATAGAAATCAGCCGAAAAGTTGACTTCTGACTCCACTTAGCTTCCAGAGTTAAGGGGAAAAGTTGACTCCTGACTCCACATTGACTCCGGAGTCAAGCTCACATCCTGACTCTTGACTCCATATTGACTCCGGAGTTGAACTTATACCTTGACTCCTGACTCCACCTCGACTCCTGACTCCACCTCGACTCCTGACTCCATCTTGACTCTGGAGTCAAACTCACACTCTGACTCCTGACTCCACTTTGACTCCGGAATAAAACTCACACCTGACTTCGGATTCCACCTTGACTCCGAAGTCAATTTCAGACCTCAGACCTTGACTCCTGACTCCTGCTTGACTCCGGAGTTAACCTGTTACCTTGACTCTTGACTCCGGAGTTAATATTTGACCTTGACTCCTGACTCCGGGTCGATTCCGGAGTCAAGCCGTAGTCGGAGTCAATATTCCCTGATGGTTTATCATTTTCCTATAAAACTTCCTCGAAAATTTAGGAGGACCCACCTATTTTAAAGGTGTACCCAAGATTATCTTATGAAAGAGGCAACGGGCAAGATATATTGGTGACTGCAGTTGGCCATGTCAAAAAATTAAAGAAGAGTTTTAAGAAAAATCACGTTTGAAATGAAAAAATTGCTATTCAATGAGCAAAATAATAATTTTAGCTTCCCGTGATTCGGGGACATGGGACAGAGTGTCTGAACTTGATTTTTAAAAAGTCGTAGATCGAGCGATATTTTTCCTCGAGTAAAAAAAAATGACTTTGAGCCTAACTGCACTACTTTTCACTATGTAGTTTGAAACCCCGAGAAAATACGAAACTTCGTAAAAATACTTCAAAAGACACTAAATTTTTACTTACTCCAAAGAAATGGAATTTTTTCAAACACCAAACTATTAAAAAACGAATTATTTTCTTTCCTGCAATCATCAATTTTTCTGTGAGAGAGAGGTTGAAGATTTCGCCTCCCTTTCAATACTAGAAAATATGGAAAATTTTCAGCTTTCAGATGCTTTTTTTCTTAATAATTTTCGCCCTTGCTTTACTTGAGCTCGATGAATTTGTATAATTCATTCTGAAAATGATAGTAAGGGTAAAGTGTCCGATTGTAGATCCCTGCTCTAATTCCGACAACTGATTCACGCTGTGAATGTTACGTGATCGTGAAAGAAAAATTTTTATTAAAAATTTTTTAAAAAGTATATTTCAAAAGTGGAAATGTGTACCTAATTCTTTATCAAATGGTGTAATCGGTTTTACAGATTGATCGCAGTAAGTACCAAAAATTTTGGATCAAAGTTTTGTTGAAGGGTGCTCTAAATCCGACCCCTGTATATGTGAAAAAGGAACGCGAAGAATTTTTTTCCTGGCAGATCGCGTCTTTACCCGACGAAATAGGGAGGAGGTCGGAATTAAGAACCCAAATTTTCAAAATCAAATTTTGACTTCCTTCGGAAAAAAATCCATAAAAAATTTTAAAAATTATTTTTGGGTCCCAACCTTTTGGGTACTTGAAGTAAACACTTCAGGTATTTTTTAAGCCCATTTCGGAAGTTTCTGGCCCAAATTGTTCGAAATTAGTTACGATTTATCAAATGAGGGTCGGAATATAGGCACCTTACCCTTATGACTCTCATCCCTTCCATCCAAAACAAGTGAATATTTTAAATGGGGAAATTTTGTCCTCATTTATCAGGGAATTTGGTGGCGATCTCGAATGGAATTTAAAAAAAAATATATTTTTTTCTAGAAGTGAAGAAGGTTATTAAGGATAATAGTTTTTTTTTTGTAATCAAAAAGATATAGCACGAAAAAAGCACGAATTTTTGTTTTTTGATTTTAGTCTAAGTAGGTAGCTAGGTACAGCTGGTCGGCGAATTTAATATTTTTTTTAAACATATGAGTCAGAAAATTTCTCTTTTTTAAAAAAAATATGAGTTGACAAATTTTTCATTTTCACTCCCCCCTCGAGATTTTTGCCCAAGTTTCGTTTCTGAATGAATTCAGCTCTTTGAATGTATTCGAAAATAACAGGCATTTTGGGTATTTAAACTCTGAAAATGACGTTTCTTTTTCAAAAATGATTTTACTTTGAGGCACCCTGGCTCAAGTCCCAAGAATCGTCGGGGCTAAAAATTTTTTAGGGAGTGTTTTTCAATTCAAACTACTCTCTCAATTATAAATCAGTGAAAATTACCGAAAATCACTGAGAAACAGTCAGAATTGCAGCACAGGAGAAAATCAGTGAAAATTTTTTCACTGAAAACAAATCAGTGAAAGAAAATCACTGGAAATCAGTGAAAATTCACTAAAAACTCAGTGATATTTATGAAATTCACTGAAAAATCTGTGAAATTCTTTGAATAATCAGTGAAAAATCACTGAACATCAGTGAATTTCACTGATTTTTCCTGTGCTGCAATTCTGACTGTTTATCAGTGATTTTTCACTGATTCGGAATGAGAGAGTAGGCTTTAAAACATTGAGAATCTCTATTTGAGCGTAAACGCGAACAAAACTGTATGGAGAAAAATTGGTCAATCATAATAATTTTATAATGTTTTTTAATTTTCAATATTGGATACACAAAAATTGCACATAAACAAAATTACAGAGGAGAAGCAAATCGATCTGAGTTATATTTCTCGAGATACTTCTCATATGGTGCACGGGGGGGGGGGGGGGGGGTCAGGATGCTCAAGAGGTTCGAGTTCTTCCTTTAAACTCGACAAGGAGATTTTTCATCATTAAAAATATCAAAAATCAGTGTATTTTTTTTTAAATTTTCCCTCGTTATGCCTTTTTAAATTAGTGAAATAATTTTCAGTTTTTATTTCACTGATTCAAAAAAATACAATTTTTCTAAATAATTTTTTCACTGAAGACAAATCAGTGAAAGAAAATCACTGGAAATCAGTGAAAATTCACTGAAAATTCAGTGATATTTATGAAATTCACTGAAAAATCTGTGAAATTCTTTGAATAATCAGTGAAAAATCACTGAAAATCTGTGAATTTCACTGATTTTTCCTGTGCTGCAATTCTGACTGTTTATCAGTGATTTTTCACTGATTCGAAATGAGAGAGTATAATATAATTTATCAAAAAATTGACGAAATCTTGGAACTTTTTATTCTCCAGCTCACCCTGCTGGCCAATCTGATCACCACACTCCCGATGATCTGGTCATCCAAAAGAACTCACACTCAAAAAAATATCCGATGCTATTTAACATAAATATGGCCCAAATTTAAATACACCCTTATACGTTACACATATCTATACAAAATATACCCAAACCAGGCGAAATTCGCACCGTTACAAGATTGCTATACGTATAACCCTGGTAATCGTATAAAATAGGCAATAAAAAAATCGTATCTTTCAATATAGTGCGTGCGTTGGTTCGTGCTACGGGATATTTTAAAATACCTGAACAAATTGAATAATTCCCCCAGCAGTTTCACTTTAAAAATATTCGCCAATTTCCATTTTCGACCACCCCGTTATCGTTAATGGCCCGTATGTGCCTTTTGGGATTGACGCTTCAACGATATGTATCCATGACGAAGAGCTTAGCTCGAACCACATGCTATAACCAGTGTCGGCGTATCGCAAGAAAAAGGGATGCGGCAACGCTCTATAAAGAATACGTAGGCCATAAGCGCAATATATAGGCCTTTCTCGGCGTACGTGTATGTCGAATGTTTTATACATACCATTCCCCCTCGATATGATTTTCAGTCTTTGATTATTTTTTCATTTGTTGTGTACGTTTCAGAAGCTGCGCTTTTCAACAATCGGTTTTTATTTCATTTTGTAACTTTTCTTTTCCTTTTTTTTCCCGAGCTTTTATCAACGCGATTGTGCCTATTTCTTGGTCTGATGTACTCGTACGTACGTATTTGTATATTATATCGATTCCGTAGAGATGAAAGTAGCGCCAAATTTAGCAAAAAATATATATTAGGTCGTTTGGCGGCGGTAATAAACACAAAAAAAGGTATATCTAGGGACTCAGTTTCGAGGGTAAAAAAATTTCCCAAGTTTATCGCTTTTTGAAGGTGTGCGGCGAAGCGATATGACGCCTTGGTATTTGCATAACCAAACCTATTATAGTCGAACGAATCGTAAAAAGGGAAACTTTTTCACTCCCCGTCGCAATTTTAATCTATCGAATACGTTAATGTCGTCGGTATCTGTATTCGCGTCGGCAACGAAATTATTTATTAGATATTTTCGAAGATTACATTTCCACTTGAAATTGATACCTAAGCGTATAAGACGAGATGAAATTTAATAAGACAATTGTATAGCATAATGTACGAAATGAAAAAACCCACGACGAGTGGGAGGGGGGCCAAAGGGGATGAAAACTTTTGCGAAACAGTAAATTTGTAAAATATGTAATCAACAAAACGGATCATTTATTTTTCTCTAGTGATTTGGACGTCTAATTTATATCATTTAGGGCGGTAATATTTAACGGTCGCATGATTAGGGTTATTGCGCCTGAAGATCATCAGTTAAATCCCTTAGCACAATGAACACCCTTTTAGTATTGTTCGCACATGACCCTGGTTTTGATGGTATTTTGTCTCGCGAACGGAGAAGGGGTCTTAAAAAAATATTAATTTGTTACAGCGCCGATGATAAGGCTCGTAATATTATTGTCGTTGTTGCGTTGATTATTTTTGCGTAACAGTTGTTGTGGTTTCACAAGACTCTAATACCTCTGACAACAATGTTAACAATTAGCTGTGACAGCGAAGCATTACAATGCTATCGTTTAACGCTTTACGAGTAAATAGAAAGCGTATATCTCTCTAAAGTCTTTCTCGCTGATTCGCGAATTCATCATCGTTCCGGCTGCGGCGTGAAATCTTTTGTTTTTAAATACATCTCTGTGTAATATTGCGATAATGGCAATGGAACAAAATTTACCTTTATTGAGGAAATTTGTGCCTATAAGCACGTATGTGCGAATTGAAATTGTTTTGGCATTAGGCAACATCACATCATCTAATGGAAGGGAAATCTGCAGGTTCAGCATTGAAATCAACAACCATTTAATTTTTACGGCCGAAAAGGAAAAAAAAGTCCCTTTAAAAAAATTCATCGATATGTCCATTGGGAGGTCTTTGATACCCACCTATTTTTAAATTTTAAATAAATTTTGAAAATTTTTTTAATACTTTCTTTATTTTCTTTTTGGCCGAAAAAAAAAAAAAATTTTAAAATTTATTTTAAATTTTTTTACGCCCTTTCCCAATGTTTAAACTTTTTAATTAAAAACTTATATTGTGCATTTTGTCCCAAATATAGGGGAAACATCCCGGATAAATTTTGGGGTAAAAGTAACCGCTAAAACCCCACATAAAAGCGGAAAACCGAGGGCCCCTTTTGTGGGAAACTTCTTTATTTTCCCCTGTTTTGGGAAAGCGGTTGTAAAAATTAAAATTTCGATGTTTTATCTAATATATTTTAGCTAGGTAAGGGGAGGGAGGGTTTTTTTTCATTGATCAGCTTATTTTTGGAGCTGTATTACAGGAATAGTGATGTCCCAATTGTACATCTGCGGGATATTCCTGTTGAAATTGATTTTATGATTAATTCTTATTCCAGATACTAAAACAAATAAAAGCTTGTGTGCCCATTTTCCTCTCCCCCCTTCCCCAGAGTCTCCCTTAACATTTCAAACGCGTGCACTACTTAATCTATGGGTCGTAATGAAAAAATTTTCAGACAAAAGTTGTTCCTAAGTACTTAATGTGCATTTTCATTTCTTATCAAAATTCATTTTGGAGCGACTTTTGCCCCCCAAATGTGAAAATAAAACATGTTTTGAAAAAACTTCAAAATCATGTTTTCTTCATTTTCAACGAAAAGTTTCGGAGATAAGGCAAAATTTGTAACCACCAAAAGTAATCAGAATTGAATTTACTTTCCAATGAGCTATACCACGACCATTTTCAAAAAAAAAATTATACTGGGTGGACCTCCCCCCGCCCCCTCCTTATTTCAGAAGTTGAACCGACGAAAAAAAATTGAACGATTTTTGTTCTTCGATACCTAATGTATGTACAATTCCACTTATTATCAGAATTCATTTTGAAAATTTTTTTGTGAAATCAACTTTTGAGATAAGGAGGAGGGGAAGAGATCCACCCTGTCAGGAAAATTTTGTAAAAATGGTCGTGATATAGCTCACTGGAAAGGAAATTCAATTCTGAATACTTTTGGTGGTTAAAAATTTTTCCGTATCCCTGAAACTTTTCGTTGAAAATGAAGAAAACGTGATTTGAAGTTTTTTCAAAACATGTTTAATTTCTAAATTTGAGGGACAAGATTTGCTCCGAAATGGATTTTAATGCGAAATGAAAATGTACATCAAGTGCTGAGGAACAACTTTTGCTTGAAAATTTTTTCATTACGGCGTCTCATAGATTAGGCGGTACACGCTTTTAAAATGTTGAGGAGTTGACCCTGGGGAAAGAGGAAAGGGAAGAAATGGGCATAAGCATAGACGCACCCAGAAATTGTATAAGGAAGGGGCTCAGATTTTGAGAAAAATGTAAGGGGGGGGGGGTCAAAATTCAACGAAAAAATTAAGTGACCTGTTATTTCAGCGGGGCTGGATATCCAGTCATTTTAGGAGTTGATCCCCCAAAAATTAAATCCTGAGGGAGGGGTAAATGTCTGCTGAAAACAGGTTTTTCGTGAATATCTCTTCAAATAAGCCTCAAAATTGAAAAATAGTTCTGAACAATCTTGTTCTACGTGTAATTTTCTATCAGAATGGTTTTTTGTTTTTTCAAAAACACTCACTTCCTTGACCAAAAATTAATAGTAAAAAACACCTATTTTTCAACAATTTACAGCATTTTGGAATAAATCGAAACTTTTGTGAATATCTTCGCAAATAAGCCTCAAAATGGAAAAATGATTATGAACAGTCATGTTCTATGTGTAATAAAAATTGCTCTTCACTGGTATAATTTTGGGTACTTTCAACTTCGTATTTCCATAATTTCCAAAAATACTGTAAATATTGGAAAAATAGGCGTTTTCACCCTTAATTTTTGGGCAAAGAAGTGGATGTTTTCAGAAAAAAACGAACCTGCCTGATAGGAAATTACACGTAGAACATAATTGTTCATAATCATTTTTTCATTTTAAGGCTTTTTTGCGAAGATATTCACAAAAGTTTCGATTTTTTCTGAAAATGCTGTAAATTATTGAAAAATATGTGTTTTTTACCATTAATTTTTGGTCAAGGATGTGAGTGTTTTTGAAAAAACAAAAAACCCTTCTGGATAGGAAATCACACGTAGAACAAGATTGTTCGTAACCATTTTCAATTTTGAGGCTTATTTGGGGACATATTCACGAAAAGCCGGTTTTCAGCAGACATTTACCCCTCCCTTGGGGTATAGCGGAGGGTTGTGGGGGTGTCCATTTTACATAGTATTTTTTTGTAGTGGACCATTACGAACGTAAAACGCGAAAAAAAATCAGGATATAATTTTGTGGTGGTTTAGTACATTTTATCTCTTATTTGCCTAGACTAGGAGTAGTTGGGGTATTTTCAGTAGACGAATAATATATGCCTACAGATCTGTGCGAAGAAAAATTGAAAAATGACGAAATTCAATGATTTTTTTTAGTCAAAATTACTGATTTTTTCTGATAAATGGGACATTGACCGAGAAATTAGTAATTTTTGACCAAAAAATCAGTGAAGAATCAATACAAATTATTTTACGGACCAAAAAAGACAGAATTTTCGCAAATTCAATTGATTCAAATTTAAAGAGTAGTAGGTATGTTTATTTAAGAAATGATTACGAAAATACTGCTCGAGCGAAGCGAGGTCGAAATTAAAAAAAAATCATACTCTCTCATTTTTGAATCAGTGGAATTTATCAAAAATCACTGAAAAACAGTCGGAATTGCAGAACAGTAATAAATCAGTGAAAGAATATCACTGAAAATCAGCGAAAATTTTCTGAAAACTCAGTAATATTTCTGAAATATACTGAAAGATCTGTGAAATTATTTGAATAATCAGTGAAAAATCGCTGAAAATCAGTGAAATACACTGATTTTTTCTGTGCTGCAATTCTGACTATTTATCAGTGATTTTTTACTGATTCGGAATGAGAGAGTACTCTTCTTTGTCATTTTTATAATAAAAAAATCTCCTTGCCGAGATTAAGGAGAAGGCTCGAGCCCCTGAGCCCCCCCTTGGGTGCGCCCCTGGACATAAGGTGTAGTGGAGCAATTGCAAACCATATTTTGATTAGTGACATTTTGCCGGCTAACTGTGTCGGCTCTATGGTACCAATCAACCTCACATTTCTGTCACACAAACTTCAAGGGGTTCTCTGTTAGCCGAAAACATTTCGTATCATTTAGTTTACACATTATGAGAAAATTAAATTTTAAAAATTTTCAATCGCGTTTTTGCATTTACCCCGCCACGGGGCAAATTTCAACTCGTAGATTATTTCTTAAAGGGCTCATTTTTTCTCAGTTTTTATGGTCAAATCGAAATCTACGTAAAATTTACTACCTTTTGATATACTCATAACCTTTGTTTGATCAAAATTTGTCGGAGATATTCGCCAAAGAAGGAATTTTTTAGGGGAGTGAAAAAAATCTCGTTTTCTATTTTTATTTATTTATTTTTTTTTATTAAACTAAAAATTGAAAACAAATGATCACTTGTCATAAATATGACGTATTTTATTGGAAAACACAAAATTTTAATGAAATTTGAGCAATATTTTGATAATAACTTCCAAAAACGCAAAAAAATTGCAAAAATTCGTAAGCAAATATCAAAAATTTAATACAAATTTTCACACTTTTGAAGGATTCTTTTTTTTTTTTTGTATTTTCAACCCATTTAATACCTGAAAATCGTTTAAAAAATTCTGGGAGTAGAAATGAAATGAATAGATATTTTCGGTTTTGCAATTGCCCCCGCATGACCTTTTTCGTGGTAAATGCAAAAATGCATTTTCCGCTAGTGTAATGAAAATTTTTCAGAAATGATGGTGAAGCTTGGTTGGGAGATGAATGCTGAATATTATGTACAGGCTTGAAAATTTGGATTTTTATTACAAAATTACAGATCTGCATTCAAAATTCTTTCCAGAATTTCAGAAATCTTTGCTTCACTGAATTTCAAAAATATGCTTTACGTTCCCAGATACTTGAACATTTTTATTGCTCGTTTACTATAACCAAAGTACGACATACGATTTATAGGACACACTGTATAAGTAGGTATATACTTAGTTATAATGTATGGGCATCTAGGCCTGTAGGTATATGTAGTTGTTGATATAACGAGACCAAAGAAGAAAAAAAAATTGTCAACTAGCAACGCCTGTTTTTTTAACGCTTCTGTCTTATTAGAGAACCGCTTCATTTCAATAAGAATACACAAAGCGTTTAACAAAATACGCCAGAAAAGAAGATAGAAAAAAAAACGAGAACAGAATCCATTTTCTATTATGGTTGATGGTTAGTGAATATAGAAAAGCTTTTCTTTACCCTTTTCAAATTGAAGATAAATTTACATGTAAAAGGATTTCGTTTAGTTTCAAGTTGTTACTAAAATTGCCAAAGGCTTTTACGGTTTGCAAAATCTATTCCTTCCGGCCTAGAATCCTTTGAATACAAACTTTTTCTTTCTCGTGTACTTTGCTTTTATAAATAGATTTAGCGGCCTATAACATTTAGCTCTTTATCTTGTATCTAGATATCTTGGTTTTCGAGAGATTTACATTTAAATGATGAACTTCCACTTTTTTAAGGGAGCTTGAGGTTTTAATTTTAATATTTATTTTCCCTTTTGCTTTTCGACGACGTCGGCGAAAGTAAAGTAATGAAAATATTCGTGGAAATTGCGCACCGCCGCGAGTTGATGGATTCCGCGGTATCGTGGGAAATACCGTCGTAGTAGAGTATTGTTTGCCAAAGTGCAAATATTTATTTTTCATCGAAATTTTCAAAATTTAGGTATTAATATTCTCGCGGTTTAGAATGGCTTGGTAAATTGGATACGATGGAATTTCTTTCATCTCTCGAGTTATTCGGATGGAAAATTTAATACGTCGAGGCTAATAAGATTGCTAATTTTTCTCGCCTCCGGCTCCTCGCTCCTACCGAATGGTTCCCTTCTATTTTCCCGAATACAGTTTCCCGAACGACCGAATTCCCGAGTAGAAAAACGTCCGAAAAAGTTATTCCCGATTGAAGTTTTGCCAAATAAAAAAGAAATGGAAAATTACTTTTTATTTCGGAGTATTTTCGCAAAACTAGGTATATTATAGATCTCTATCGAAGGCCTAATGAGACATTTTGAGATATTATTGGAATTCAAAGTTACTTCACTGATATTTCAAATTGTTATTTATGAGGTTTTTGAAGACTTTGATTTCCGTTAAAATCAAAATGAGACCAAGAAACGATGAGTGGGGGAAAGGGGTGCTTCTAAACCAGAAAAATTTAATTAAAATGCTAAAACTTATAGAATTTTTAGAATCTAAATTTTTATTAGAATATTGTTCACTTCTCAACTAAAAGTTGTCCAAAGGTGGAAAATGGGCTGTAGGTGAGTTGATTCTCAAAGAAATGTTAAAAGATAGTCGAATAGATTCAGAATTTTTTCGGGGTAAGTATGTAGATTAGGGTGTGGAGTGAAAAAAAAAACATATTTTAGATTTTGACCAAATTTGGTGGAGTTGTTTACTTCGAGTGGGAGACGACGTCCAAAAAAAATTTGAGTCCCCTAGGGGCAAGGGGTGAGGAGCAGGAGGCGTTCAAAGTACACCTCCTTTTTTAAAAAAGTTTTTTTTTGTGTTTTTTTAGTCAATCAAAATTGTGTGAGAAGCCTTCTTAGCACTAAAAAGATGCAATCCTTCTCCGATCAAAACTCAAGACTGCAAACAACAGGGGCGGAGACTTGGATTTTTCCGCATGTCGCAAAATTTTAATCATAAAAAAATAATTTTTTTTTAAATTAAAATGTAAATAAAACAGTTTTGAAAAAAAAATTTTTTGACAAAGGGTATAGCCGGATAAGGGGTGGTTTTGGCCCCAGGCCCGATTTTCGATTTAATGCCCCCAGATTATGTACCTTGATGAAAAAAATTCTGGAAAAAATTTCCCCCCCCCAACCCCCTCCCTTTCGGAGCTATGGCCATTTTATTGCATCATTTTCAATAATTTTTAATTTCGATGGAAGTGAATGAAATTTTCTGTTCTTTGGCACAAAGTTACATCTCGTAGAGGTCTATTCGCGATAATTTTTTCATTAATTTTGGTGCACTCCTTCATGAGGTTTTGGCTATTTTAAATTTTCAACTGTAAAAAAGATCTCAACACCAAAGTTCGACTAATTTTTGAAAATATCCTAAAAAAGTGTTTTTTGACGTAGATTCACTTCAAGTATTCAGTTTTGGCGATTGAGGTGGCGCGAGGGCCAAAAACTGCAAAAAACCGTAAAAAAATGTTGTTATTTTGGCATTTTTTAAAAAAATTTTGAGCATATTATACGGAAATGAATGAGAAAATTAAAAAACCAATCGCGTATTCGTGTTTAGCAGGTCAAAATATCCCAATAAACACCCTTTTTGCGATCATTTCGCTTTAAATCTCGAAATTTAGTTTTATTGTCTTGAAAAATCAATGAAAAAAGTGAATTTCGACATTTAAAGTAAAATGATCGCGAAAAGGGTGTTTATCAGGGTATTTTGACCTGCTTAAAACGAATCCGATGTTAGTTTTTTCATTTGACCATTTCTCTGGAAATTATTGAAAATGATGCAATAAAATGGCCATAGCTCCGAAAGGGAAGGGGTTGGGGGTAGTAATGGCAAAATTCGCGCATTTTTAGTGGAGCTCCGCAAATGCGCGCATTTGCCCGCATTTGCGTGCATATTCACGCACATTTGCGCAATACAAATGTAAAATTTCTTCAAAAATCACGAGATTTTTCAATTTTTTTGCTCAAATTGAGGTTTTGAGGGATTTTTTGACACAATCTTTGATGTTTTGTTACAAATTTCAAATAAATTGTAGATCAGTGTTTTTAGACGCGTATTTTGAGGTATCGCATGACTTTTTTTCTGAGCAAAAAAATACGAAAAATGCGCATATTTGTGAATTTTCCAAACTCTCAATTGAGAATATGCGCGCAAATGCGTGAATGTGCGCGCATTTGCGGACCGCGCATATGCTCACTGCCATCACTAGTTGGGGGGCCAAAATTTTTTCCAGAATTTTTTTTCATCAAGGTACACAATCTAGGGGCATTAGATCAAAAATCGGGCCTGGGGCCAAAACCACCCCTTATCCGGCTATACCCTTTTTAATTTTTGGCATGTCGCAAACAATTTGACGTGTCGCAAGAAAATTCGTCATGTCGCCAAAAAATTCCGCATGTCGCACTTGCGACATGCGCGACACAATACTCTCCGCCCTTGGCAAACAAGGGGTTGAGAAGTTACAGATTGCAATATTCCAATAATATAAAATTTTCACTAAGCTGGAATAATTTTTTTTTTTCATCGAGTAATTGAACAAAAAATTTTTTTCAATCACCGAAAGCGAATTAGGGGGAAAAATTGAAAATTTTATACAGCAGTGCAGCCAACAGTAAATCATAACATTCCAAAATACAGAATTATTTTTTCGCCTGAAAATATTAGGTATGTATTTTTTTTAAATCACTAAAAGTATATGTATTTCAGAAATTTTTTTGGAAAGTTTGTTTGTCAGTGCAGCTAGTTACAAATCGTGACATGCTACACTATGGAATTTACGTTGACCTCGAATTAATTTTTCAAACGACCGCGACCCTCAAATTGCATCTTTTAAGTGCTTTGAGCACTTCCTGCTCCCCTCCTCGTGCTCCTAGGGGGCTCAAAATTTTTCTGGGAGGTCTCCCACTCAAAGTAAACCCCCTCACCAAATTTGGTCAAAATCCAAGATATGTTTTTCCCACTTTTTTTCAAAACATTCTTTCAACTCTGAATTTTTGGCTTAAAATTCTCTCCTCGATTTTTTTTTTCAAATTTCGACTCCAATTGTTTTAAAATTATTTTCAACTCCTAATTTTTTTCTCTAATATTTTTAACATCAACAATTTTTTCAGCCTAAAATTTTCTCAAACTTTTTTATGTTTAAGTACACTTTTCCAGAATTTTTTCTTAAAATTGTTTTCAATCTTGAAATGTTTTTTGAATGTTTTTCTAACTCTCTTCATTTTTTTCCACTTTAAATTTCCATGTATTTTTTTCGACCTTCAACATTTTTTTTTTCAAATTTTTTTCAATTCTAAAATTATTTCTATGGAATTTAAAAACGGCTTTTTAGAACTTAAACTTGGTACCTAAAGATTTTGAAAAAGTTTCAAATTTGATAAAAATATTGAATTGAAAAAATTTTGATGTTGAAATTTCAAAATGTTTTGAGAAAAAAATTTGAAAAAAATATGAGATTGAAAAAAGTTGGACAAAATATGAAGTTGACTTTTGAGCAAAAAATTCAGAGTGGAAAAAAATTTGATAAAAATCTTGAGATTGAATAAAATTTGATAAAAATTTTGAAATTGAAAAAAAATATTGGATATTTTTTTTCGTGGCATCTTCTGGGCAACAGTAATAGGTTGAATGAGGTTTGTAATCAATTCGTACTCTACCTACCTACCCCAAAAAAAATAGGAACCAAATCCCACATTTCTGATTTCAGGGAATCAACTCACCAACTCCTGGAAAATGGGGGGGGGGGGGGGGAGGATTGATGACCCAATTTTCGAATTAATACGGTGGAATCAGTGTTGAACTATGTAGTTTATAACCATCACAAAAATACATAAGTATGCAAACTTCAAAATATTGAATCTCGATATTCAAAGCCTGGCTGTATTAGGAAACTTAATTTTAAGGTAATTTTGGCATCGAACTTGTAGTGTAGCAAACTGAATTGAAAGGAAAGATTCCCTCAACATGAAAAATTTTAAATTTCAAGTCTGAAAAATTGGATTTATGTTGGAATATTTTCAAAAATAATTACTACTTTTTTCGAATGTTTGGAAAAATTCATATTTCGTGTCAGACTAGAATTTTACTTTCGGAAAAAATTTCATTCGGGAAAATAAATTTGAAAAAAATTTATTCGGAAAAATGGATTCGGGTAATTGACCCTAAGTTCTCCCGAATAGAATTTTCGTAATAATTTTCATATTTTAGGTATATTTTCTGTTCAAATCCTACATTCGAATGATTTTTAATAGAAAAATATGCCGAAATGTAGACGCGATAAATAAGACAGAACGCGAAGGGTAAAAACGAAATGGTACAATTACGCAGCAGTCTCGTCGGGGTTGCGTACGGGTAAGATTTTTTCACATTCAAGTTCGTGAGAAAGTTGCATATGCTAAAAATAGTGATGAACTCATCCATCGTGAAAACTGACAACCGTACTTTATAGCTTTGAAAATCCCGCCTAGTTGCCCTTCTTGTGGAACCGCAGCAACAATACAGAGTCGTTTACATTTAAAAGGATAACAGTCGGATCGGGCGAAAGAACGTACGTAGATTTCTCTCGCATTACCTATTGCTCTTTACACTTAATTAATTCTTTTGGACGAATTAGACGAGCATGCCGATGAAACGTATGTAATCGCATCTCACCTCTGGCACGTGATTACTCGATTGGTAGCAGCGATAACTGAAAAATAATCTCACGACGAATGATATTTTACCAAAAAAGAAAGTAATTTAAAAGAGAATTTATTTCAGATAAAAGAAGCAGGAGAGAAGAAAAATTCTCGAGAAAAAAACACATGTATACGTGTGAGATAGAAAATGCGGCGGAAAATCCTGAAAACTGAGGTTTCTTTTCTAAACGGTGGGAAAGTAGCACATGTTTTTCTCTTTCTCTTGGCCTTTTTTTTTTATGGAACTAATGATTGTGCACACTTTACGCTTTGTCTATTTGATGGCAATTTTTCTGTCTTAGTTTTTCTTATATCTGGTATTTCGTTCGTATTTTTTTCCTTTTCCCTTCGTTCTGATGGTAGATATGTCTGCGCGTAGATACGATGGCGTATGTTCTTATTACGCTTAAGGTTTTCATTCTACAGGCTTTATACCGCCCGTGTCCGAATGCTGTGTAAATGATTTATAGTTGTTTTCTATTTTATAGCGAACTAAACTTGCCAAATAAAATCTTAACGCAAGTCACAAAATACTGAGATGAATTTCTTTATGGGCGCGGATAAAGATAAATTTTTATTAATGCGTAATATTGTTGTTGAAATTTTAGTTTCGCGAATTATTACGCTAGTTTACGTAATCGAGGGTGATTTTTTCTAATCTGGTTGGAAATATTGTTGTATAGGGAACATGTGCAGATGATGAAGTAAATTTGCCATGTTTTAATGACGCTTGAGAAGTACACGAGAAAATAATTCGGGAAATATGCATAAGTACGAGTTCAACATGTGCATCGGTATTATTGTACGAAATATCGTGGAGTCATTTTATGGGTACGGGACACTGTTGTACGAAGGCTCTATTACATATCCATCCATGTTGAAATGTGTCAGAGAGGCCGATACTATCATTAGTTTGGTCGTAAATGAGCTTCTGCATCAATAATCAGTATAAAGTTTGCCCACTAATTTTAAAATGGTTTAGTTTTATAGACGGCCTGTTTATATTCGTACGATGAAAAAAAAATCCGTAATTTCATGAATTGGGCTGGATTAAAGGTCAAGTCATTATGATTGTATGACTCGCAAGTAGTGTAGGATGTGACAAAAAATGAAGTGAAAAAACTAGACGAACAACCTACAACAGAGGTGAAGAACTCTGCGATTAATATCTTTTCCCATTTTATCAGTTTATCTGTAGAACCCTTGAAATTATTCATTCATGTGCACTCTCTCATTTTTGAATCAGTGAAATTTATCAAAAAACACTGGAAAACAGTCAGAATTGCAGCACAGTAATAAATCAGTGAAAAAATTTTCACTGAAAGCATGTCAGCGAAAGAAAATCATTGGAAATCGGTAAAAATTCACTGAAAACTCAGTGATATTTATGAAATTCACTAGAAAATCTGTGAAATTCTTTGAATAATCAATGAAAAATCAATGAAATTCTTTGAAAAATCAGTGAAATTCTTTGAAAAATCAGCGAGTTTCACTGATTTTTCCTGTACTGCAATTCTGACTGTTTATCAGTGACTTTTCACTGATTCGGAATGAGAGAGCAGGCTGTGATTTTTGCATATTGAAAAAAAAATTCGCCTGGCCTTATACCACGTTCGATTTTTAAAATGTTTTTGGGGGGGAGACGCAGGTCAAACCCCCATTTCCTGTAGTTTTCTTCTCCTCGAGTTCATTTTTTAATTTTTGGCGTGTTTTTGTACGTAAAATAATTATACTGATGAAAATCTGGTATCTATAGTCTGTTCAAGTTATCAAGAGCCCTGACTTTTATGAATAAACCAAAGTTGACTAATAGGAAGCCTTAAAAAACCTACATGGTCGAAACAAAATATCAAATCAACTAAGTACATACTCTCTCAATTATAAATCAGTGAAAATTACCGAAAATCACTGAGAAACAGTCAGAATTGCAGCATAGGAGAAAATCAGTGAAATTTTTTTCACTGAAAACAAATCAGTGAAAGAAAATCATCACTAAAAACACAGTGATATTAATGAAATTCGCTGAAAAATCTGTGAAATTCTTTGAATAATCAGTGAAAAATCACTGAAAATCAGTGAATTTCACTGATTTATCTTGTGCTGCAATTCTGACTGTTTATCAGTGATTTTTCACTGATTCGGAATGAGAGAGTACTTATTTCGTAAAATCTTAAAATTTTGAGAACTCTTGTTAAATTAAACAGACTATCATGGTGAGTGTTTTAAATCTATTTCCTCTTTTTCCAGCCATTTTCAAGTTCTCGTCCCTAAAATTGAATTTCTTTCAGAAAACTGATGCCATCGAGCAGATCGAAAAAGTTGGAATTTTGTTTTTAAAACCCTGCACATAGTATCACAAAAAGTTATGATTTTGGATGACTAAGAAAATGAAAAAAAATTAATACTGACCTTTCGATAACCTATGAGCCTTTAAGTTTTCAAAAAGTTCTAAAAATTCCAAAATTGATGAAAAATATTAGTAGAGCTTATTGTTTTATTGTCCGACCAGAAAGCTCAAATTTTTTTTTTGAAAAAATAAGTGTTTTCAATTTTTAATAGGTACCAACTGTGTTTGTAAGTACCTACTCTCTCATTTATAAATCAGTGAAAATTATCGAAAATCATTGGGAAAAAGTTAGAATTGCAGCACAGTAATAAATCAGTGAAGAAATTTTCATTGGAAGCAAACTGTGAAAAAAATTATTCGGAAATCAGTGAAAATTCACTGGAAAAGCAGTAAAATCTTAGGAATTCGCTGAAAAATCAATGACATTCACTGAACAATCAGTGAATTTTTTTGAAAAATCACTGAAAAACCGTAGGAAATCAAAGAATTTTACTGATTTTCCCTGTGCTGCAATTCTTATTATTTATCACTGAGATTTCACTGATTCAAAATGAGAGAGTAACAAGGAAGGTATCCCAACCAGTAGTAAAATTTTGGAACGAAACAAAAATAAATCGAAAGTATATTATAAAAGGACTTTATATCCTGAATTTCAGGTGCTAATAAAGTTCCTTTCTCGAATTTTGACAAATTTTATAAATTTTAAAATTGCCTTGTCGCCTTGCAGGATATAAAAATTTGATCTAATCACCGGAAAAAGCTGAAATTTGGTATATACCCTATTTTTGACCTTCCAAATCGATTGGAAGCAATTTCTAGACGTTTTGGAGCTTCCAGAAAATTTTAGAATTTTCCAATACTGGAGAAAAGCTCATAAAATGGTTCTTTACTACCAATAATCGAGCATATTACCCGTATTGCTGATCTATTTGATCGATTAAAACATAATTTTCCGAAATTCATAACTGCCGGTTCAAATCCATACTTTTTGGTACTCTCTCATTTCTGATTCAGTGAAATTTATCAAAAATCACTGAAAAATAGTCGGAGTTCCAGCACAGTAATAAATCAGTGAATTTTTTTCACTGAAAGCAAGTCAGTGAAAAAATTACTAGAAATCTGTGAAAATTCACTGAAAACTCAGTGATATTTATGAAATTCACTGAAAAATCTGTGAAATTCTTTGAATAATCACTATTTTTCCGGTGCTGCAATTTCTGTCTGCTTATCAGTGACTTTTCACCGATCTGGAATGAGAGAGTAGAAAATTTTCCAGGGAAAAATTTAAAAATACACTGACAACGTACGCAACGAAATAAAAGGCTGAAAGTTGGTAGATACCTTATTTTAGACCTCCTAAATCGATTGGAAGCGGACAATTATAGTTGCTAGAGTTCATGTGGACCATTTTTATAAGGTTTTCTCCAATGCTGGAAAATTCCAAAATTTTCTGGAGGCTCCGAAACGTGTCAAAACTGCATCCAATCAATTCGGATGGCTGAAAATAGAGTATCTACCAACGTTCAGCTTTTTACCTCGATAAATACGCTGTAAGTATGCGTTTTTTGTTTTCAATTTTTTCTCAAAATTTTTAATGCAGAGAAATACGGATTTGATATAGCAGCTACGAATTTGAGAAAATTGTGCCTTAATCGATTAAATACTTAGATCACCAATGTGGGTAATCTGAGTTTTCAGATACTGAAGTCCATCTCGACCACTTTTATAAATTTTTCTTCATTGCTGGAAAATTCTAAAAATTTTCTGCATGGAGGCTCCAAAACGTCTCGAAACCGTTGCTAATCGATTTGTGAAGTCAAGAATAAAGAATATACCTAAATTCAGTTTTTTTTTTGTTATTAAAATCAAATTTTCATGTTTTGCAGGGCGATGACGATGAGGTACCTAATTTTGAAATTTTAAAAATTCGTCAAAATTTGAGAAATGAACTTCAGTACTTGAAATTTTGGATATGGGTTTCTTTTATGATGTGCTTTCGATTTATTTTTGTTTCAGCCCAAAAATTTACTGCCGGTTAGGATACACTCCCTAATAGTAAGTGTAGAGCAAAATTGAAGAAATTCATAAAAAATTATTTTTAAAAAAAGGTCTTTTAGATCTATGTAGATAGTCAGTAAATGAGCTCTAAAATAGATTTTGATTATATATCTAAAAAATTTTTTTAAATTACTTTAATGCCCAAATCAACTTGGAAAGCAAAATTTTTGCTCATTGTGGACATTTCTTAAAAGTTTTCAAACCCAAAAAATCATTAAGTATTGGCGCCTCAAAATTTTCAATTGAGTATTTTGATACCATTTTTTTTTGAAGTAGGATGTATGAGACCTGGGGCAGGGTCGAATAAAGATGAAAAGACAGACTGTCCTCTTTTCCTCATGAAAAAATTTCATTACTAGTCTGAAAAATTAAAATTGATTCGAAAATTTGGAAACATGATGACTTGTTAATTTGCAGTTTGATTTGGAAAAATTGCTCAAAACTGGAAGAAAATTTCATCATTCATAAATCGTTCAACTCGTCTTCATTTGTGCTTCACGATTGTACTCTCCGGATCAATTTTGGTTTCTTCGAATTCCTTCAAAAGATACCTAAATTAACTATGGCCACTAAGTATCGAATTCTCGCTCCCTTCTGACTAAGAAAATCCACCTTTGGATAGATACCAAAAAGATAACCTCAGTTTATTTATTTAGAACTTTTTCCAATTACTCGATTTTTAGCTGTACAAGAAAGTGTGAGTGCCTTATGAAGAAATTTGAAATCAAATTGTGCTGAAGCCTGCAGAATGGCTAGAAATAGTCAAATTTGAATTAAAAAGGTTGATATTCTGTAGGGATCTAAATTTCATTAAATTTTATTTTAAAATACATGTATTGCTGAAAAAAAAAGGATTCTTAAATTTTAAAAAATTTGCCAAAAATACATAGAGATATTAACCAGTGAAGTTTAAAATTTAGCTACGAGGAAAAAAGTTATTAAATTATTTCTAAAAATTGCAGTCTCGTTTCAATCGGAGGTAAACGCCTCGAGTAGTTCCCTTTCGAGTAGGAAATTTTTCATTTTTACGCCCTCAAATTATAGATACCTACTATACCTACCAACTTAGATTAGTTATATTCTACACTGATCAGACCAATGATAGGTACCTACAACTATTGAAAAAAAGAATTGAACAAACAATTTAACAATTTTCATACTTTGTTTCATGTGACTCCCTGCATTTAAATTGTATCAAATTTGCCTTCATTTTCATATAAAAATAGCCCAAGTACATAACATACGTTGCATCTTTTATAAACATGATACGAGTATATATTTTGCATTTAAAAATGTGTTCATCATTAATTTTTTACTCGTAAGTACCTCTAAATTCGTCTAATAAAATACGCTGTAAGTGCCTCATATCCGAGTGCGAGTAACTCTAGTTGGTCATTAAATTTTTCAGTTAATTCATAGCAGATTACATACAATGTTCAGAAATGTGAGTACAACAACGTAGGCGGGAGGCAGCAGGCAGGCACCCACAATAATGAGAATTGGTTGTTATTTTATTGCTACAATAGAGACAATAAACGCTATCTAAACTACACTGGAAGAACTGTTTTCATTCGATTCTGATGAACTAAAAGTAGAAAAGTTACATGTCCAGAATGTGTTTATTTAGGTATCTAAATAATTATTTAGTTTTGGTATCCAACACCTGTTTTGGAATAGGAAAGTGTGTCCCTAATTATCGATAATTTATTCAGAAATTTTTCGTTCAAGAATTAACATATGTATTGGTTTTTTTTGTGTTTTTTTTTACACTTATCTACCTACATATGTTTGTAGCTACCTCGGTAGATATAGATTTAAAAAATTCGAATAAATTATTTTTTTGCTCCTAATTCAGAAAAATGAACATCGAATGAAATATAAACTGTTAAGCTATACTTATTTACAATATCTACCCACCATAATTAGTAGGTAAATATTGGATACAGGATATGGCACAAAAGCATAGTAGCGATGATGCAGTGAAAAAATGACTGGTTGAACTTAATTTATGTAGGTAAGTAAAAATCAAATTGATCAATATATATCTAAATTATTTTATTATTTTTTTGGACAGCTGTAATGGATAAGTACGATAATACTCACTTTTTTGTTCAAAATTATATAAGTAATGTCTATACAAATGTAGGGGAAAGTTGATTAATGATCATTTTTGAACAAAATGAGGATGAAGCCTGAGTGTTGGAAAAATATGCAAAATCTCAAATCACAAAATTGTATTTTTATTAGAGAAAATTGGATTCGAATGGAAAATTCAAGAAAATAATGAATTATCTCTTTCAAAAAAAGTTCAAAAATTTTCGAGTTTCACTCTAAAAAATTGTAAGTTAATGCTGTTCAAAGAAAAACCATAAAAATTATTATTTAAAAATTGGAAAAACCATAAAAATTAATATTTAAAATTAGAAAAACCATAAAAATTAATATTTAAAAATTTAAAAAACATATAAATTAATATTTAAAATTAGAAAAACCATAAAAATTAATATTTAAAAATTTGAAAAACCATAAAAATTAATATTTAAAAAATTTCAGTTTGAGTAAGTATAAATTGAAAAAATTCGCCTTTTTCTTTCACAAAATTGGAAAAATATGCACAAATGTTGTTTATTAAATACAATTTATCAGAATGTTTTAGTGTGACTAAGGTGTTCTTTCTCGTCATATTCCACAAATACCTCAAATACGTGGTTCAATTCTATGTACTTATCTCACAAAAATTCATGCCCCGAAGCAGGAAATTTCAAAACCAGTGAGAAGGGACTACTTGGTTTCTTTTTTTTTTTTCAAAAATCACACTACTTTAGGGTCTCATAGCTCTTTTTTGAAGGGCCAGAGGGTACTTATATGTAAGCAAAGATGTAGCCAAACAAGCATTCCACGATTCAACAAAAGAAAGTACATAGTTTTCAGAAAAAAAAATTAATTTGAACGCTCGTTCCCATCAGTATTTTGTTAAATAAGGAGATACGAGTGAATAAACTTACTCGTAGAAAAAGACTTTCAAAAGCTGAAATTTAATCATTTTTTAAAATTTTGACTTTCTTTTCTTAATTTTTCCTACTTGATACACTTACGTGACATCAAATTTGTGATTCTTACTAAGAATGATTGTTTTACATGGTTTTTCTCTTTATTTCCAAAATTGAAAAACGAAATGGTAAAAATTTCAACCCCTCTTCACTCAGTCTAGAAATTTGACTGTGTGCAACATTTTTTTTTTTAATTGCTAAAAACTGTTTAATTGTGAATATTTCAGGGTATCAATCTGAAAATATCTGTTGCATCCATTTTTTACTTTTAAATCGTAACTTTTACATCCTCAATAAAAAATCGAAAAAACTTCTCCTGAAATGATGTGACTATACATTTTTCAAGTTGGGCAATGGAAATCATCAATGGTTACTTTTCACAGTTTTCTTCAATTTTTTCAAAAACATAATTATACAGTGTATTTTTTTTCATTAAAAAAAATTAATTGCTCGGGGATGATGGTTAAAAATAATCCCAACGATTTTCATGGGTGAAAATAATAGCACCATTTTAGGAAAAATTTGTTTGAAACTTTTAAAAAAAGTGATTCTATAAAGTACCTGCCTATATCTGAAGAAGAGAATAAAAAAAATGGATGACCATGGTCTGTTGCAGTGAAAACATTCATTTTCATACAAAAATCATTCAAATTTAGTCAGAATTTAAGGCCGAGTGAGGAGAGGTAGGTACCTAAAGGTTGCGTCAATAGATGATTCAAATTTGACAATTTTAAACTTGAAAAAATTATTTTAAAATGTTTTTGAAAAATTGTTTTATTATGATGGGTTTTATAATACCTTTCGCGGCAATATTTTCATTTCGGTTTCATGTTTCAGAGGTATCTATTTTCGTGTACCTATTTCTAAAATTTTCTGTGTTGTGAAAAATTATTTTCGAGAAAAGTTTTATTAAAATTCTTCATAAGCACTGATAGATATTTCCGCTCAAAAAGATCATCGAGGGCGATTTTTTAGCATTATTCTCTCTCGCCTCCTTCATAATTTTCAAAAATATAAAAAAAACACATTTCTCGTGTTTTCTCAGAAACACATTCAAGTTACTAAATAAGCTCTTATATTACTTAATAATAAAAAACCATCATATAATTTGAAACAAGTGATTTTTAGACGCAGAACTTGGTATTAAATTGAATTGAAGAGCAGAACTCAATGAAATGGATTGAAGGATAAAAATGATCTCATTAGAAGCAGTGGGGTCGACAGAATGGAAAATTGGGGGGCACAAAAGGGGCCATGTGTTGGACAATTTTTCTGCTTTTTCGAAGTGCAAAAGGGGGACTGACTTTTTTCACTTGCTAAAAATGGGGAGGTGGTAAAAAGGGAGCATTCTTCCGCACTTTCGTCTCAATTAAATTAAAGAAGTGTTATTTTGTTTGTGCCCGAGCGAAGCGAGGGCGAAATTTTGAAAAAATTGGATTTTAATTGCCTTAAAAAGACGTTTTTTCATGTTTTAATGCTTTGAAAATCCCTATAGTATTTGATGTAACTGTAACGTAAATTCATAAACACAACATGAATACATGAATTGGGGGGGGGGCAAGCGGGGGCCAGAACTTTTTCTGGGGGGGCCTGCCCCCCCCGGGCCCCCCTTGACGACGCCTCTGATTAGAAGTGTTTTTGATAAAATTATCAAATTCGATGAGAAATTCATACCGGATTATTTTCAGGTCTAAACACAGCTTTTGTACCATTGATTTCAAATTTTTAATGTTCAAAGTAGGCCTTCGCCTAAATGAGCAACTTTCCATCTTCGATATACCGGTGTTCAGTTCCCTCACTCCTCATCTCCTTTCAAATGCAGTCACATTTGGTGATAGGCACGAATCTTTTTGAGTTTTTGCCCTTTCGTTTTTAATTGCCGATATCTTGTCACCAACTCCCCAGCCTGCCTCAAAATATCCCAGCTAACTTCCTTTATAACTCCGATAAACTGAACTAATTCAGCGAGGCTAAAGGACCCCTTGAACCGCCTATCAAAGGCCAAATCTAATCTTTAAATCAATAGATCAACAGTCGCAGTCGACACGACAGTCGAAAAACAAGAAAAAATTCAATCAGATTACCAGGTACCACGAGCCAGACAATATAAAATCGAAGCACCTCGTAAGATTACAAACCTTGTACCTGGCCATAGAAAAAAAATATAACTGTGTATCAGAGAGAAACCACGTGCGCGTGCCACGTCCACGTACCAGGCTGGGCGCGAAAGAGGGTGAACAACTGGCACGCGACTAACTGGTTCTGTTCTAAATAACTACCTAATTTTATTCGGGAGAAAAAAAAAGGTTCGGGTCTCGGTTACCTTGTGTTTCAACATACTGCGGCGTGTGTTTTTTTTTCTCTTTCTAGTATTGAATGAGATTTTAATTATTTGTATCAGCCGTTCTCGGGTCAAACATCGGTTCGATACGAGCTGGCTGGTAAAATTTATTGCTGCGAGATTACAACGGTAAAAGACGGGATAAAATCTTACATAGGTACATTGGTTAGCTTAAATCTTTTTTCTTTTTTCACCGACCATCGTTCTCGAGATGTAATGGAAACGAGGATGTGTTAGGAATTACTAAAAATACGGAAACCGGAGATTGAGAGTTTTTCGGATTTCCAACGTGTAAGCTGAATGTTTTATCTTGAAAGTTGGGTTAGGCATGGGAGCACACATGGTTGTGAAGGTATTGAGGGGGTTAATACGTGTCTTTCATAAAAACTTTGATTTGTAAGACAGTAGGACGGAAGTGAAAAAAATACCTTGGATTTTGATGAAAATTGGTGAAGTAGTTTATTTTGAATGGAACACTACCCAAAATAATTTTGAGCCATCTGGCTTAATGGGGGACGAAGCTATAGCTCCTCGAAGTGAGATCGAAAAAGTGGTTTTTTCTATTCTTAAGTAGTGCCACTTACTGAGAATTCCCCCCTTCCCCTAAAAGTTGCAATTTGAGTTTTTACATCTCCCTGAACCACTGGCCATGAAATTGGATACCACTTTTCGCATTTTCGTCCTCTACTGCTCTCTCATTTATAAATCAGTGAAAATGATCAAAAATCACTGAAAAACAGTCCTAATTGCAGCACAGGAGAAAATAAGTGAAAAAATGTCAATAAAAACAAATCAGTGGGAAAAATGACTGGAAAATCAGTGAAAATCAGTGAATTTCGTTGATTTTTTCCTGTGCGGCAATTCTGTCTGTTTATCAGTGACTTTTCACTGATTCTGGGGGGTTGAAAAGTTGTAGACCGCAAATTTAATGAATTTTTGATTTTTTAACAAATTCAAATCGCTCACTCAAACACCTTGAAATCGAACCACAATTTCTTTGGCCGTATAGAATAATTTTTGATCAAATTTTTTATTCGATGAAATTTTTCAGAATACCTACTTTTTGATGAAATTTTTAAAAATAATTTTCGATGAAATTTTTTTGAATAGTTTTCGATGACAAGGTATATCAGGGGAAAAACCAGACTACTCAAAAAATCGTATATTAGAAAAGGGCCCTAGACATAAATTTAAAAAAGGTTATATTCAAGTCCCTTTTCTAATAAGTACCATAATATAACTTCCAGATGAGTCAAAAAGTCATAATTATGATTTTTTGACTCATCTGGTTTTTTTCCTGTACTTGCCCTTCATATGGTGTTTTAGGCCTAGAAAAATATTTTGACGAAACCTACCTCAAAAGCTCAGCCCTCAGTCTTGATGAGAAAAAAGTTGGACAAAAATTTAGAATGTAATTTCAGGGGGGGGGGGGCAAAATGTGTTCTTTCAACTTGATTTTTTCGTTATTTGCTAAATGTAGACAAAAATTTTGTTTTTGTAATTGATTATAGAGAGCCGGAGGAATCAAAAATTTTTTAAAAGATTTTGAGCCATTTTTCGCCAAGTTATAGCGTCTCAAAAAATAATGAAAAATTTCAAAAAATGTCATGGCAGTGCTGCCAACTACGTTTTGATTCTCACAATTTTCATAAAATTCAAGTTGTTTATTCAGTGACTTGAAAAGTAAACCAATTTTTTTTTTCTTATTAAAGTAAATTTGAAAAAATATTTCGTAGCAGTGCTGCCAACTTGAATTTTCTAAAATTCTCGCTAGCCAAAATGTAGTTCGCAACACTGCGATTAAATTTTTGTGAAAAATTTCATCAAAAGATTATTTTAGCCGTCTAACAAACTTTGACTTGATTTTGAAACGTTTGAGTGAGCGATTCGAACTTGTTAAAAATCAAAAATTCTTCAAATTTGCGATCTGCAACTTTTCAATTTTTTGGTAGAGGACCATAATTGGTATCTAATTTCGAAGTCAATGGTCCAGGGAGGCGTAGAAACTCAAATTGCAAACTCTTAAGATGGGAGAGTAATCGAGATTTCAAAAAGTGACAAAACCCCATTTTTTTGAAAATGACCCCATTTTGAGGCCTCCTACTCTCTCAATTATAAATCAGTGAAAATTATCGAAAATCACTGAGAAACAGTCAGAATTGCAGTACAGGAGAACATCAGCGAAATTGTTTTTACTGAAAACAAATCGGTGAGAAAATTCACTATGGAAAATCAGTGAAAATTCACTGAAAAGTCAGTGAAATTTACGGAAATTTTCTGCAAAATCAGCGAAAATTCGCTGAAAATCAGTGAATTTTGCTGATTTTTTCTGTGATGCAATTCTGACTATTTATCCGTGACTTTTCACTGATTCAGAATGAGAGAATAGTTCCATCTCCTTTTGGGCTGAGAGGCTCAATTTTTTGAGAGAAATACCCACACAAAGTAAACAACTTCACGAATTTTTTTTCAAAATCCGAGCTATATTTTTTTTCTCTTCACCCTATTAGACAGCCGAAGAAAATTTTCAACTTATGTCGACTTCGACGAGTTGTTTACCGTTAGGAAAAAAAAATTCGACGCATAGGAAAATAACGTGGCGTAGTAATTCACGCAAACTGCGCATCTGAAAAATCTACAGGTAGTAAAAACTCAGTATTGTCATAAATCACACACGTTGGTACAATCAGATTGGAAATATTTCAAATAAAATGAACACTTGTACTTTTCGAATTCTCGTTCGATAATTGTATAATTATAAAAGAGCCGCGACATTGTCGCCAACGTCATAAAAACGCGCATCATTTCGTCGTCGTAGCTGAACCTACAGGTACAGTCGATAGTCGATAATACCATATGCGAAATTGTAATACAAGCAGCGTATTTCGTGCTTCGAACCATTTATTCACTTGGAAAGTTTTAAATTATTGCTTCGAGCATGTCCGGAAATAGGTTAAAAATGATAATGTATTTTTCGAGTAGATATTTGATACATGATACATCCATAGACTATTTTGCATTTTGTACCGAAGTCTCGTACACTGGTTGTGAGTTAATTCCTCGATCATTATACAGGATTAATTTGCAGTTGTGACATACACACATCGCACAAAGAATACCTACTTAAAACTTCATATGTAGGTACTATAACATATTGAAACGTGTTAATACGCGTAGGTATACGAAGACGCAGCAGGTGCATCAATCTCGTGTCCGTGTATTACCTATGCCAGTGATGCTTACCACCTGCCTTAATTCAAAGTTGGCCAGTGCTTTGGAAGAAATACTTATACCTAAGAGTGTTCTTTTGAAAGAAATTAAATTACCACATGTTCGTTTTTACGTTGTACCGTAATCTTGTAACGTAATCTTCGTCTCTCTCTGCGCGATAGCTTGTTTTTTTTTCCTTCAACATTTCGGCGTAAACTTACAAAAATCTTGGGTTAGGCTAATACGCGTGAAATTAGAGCAAGCTGTTAGGTTCAATGGGTTAAATCTCGAGTAAATAGAGCCGAAGTTGGGGAATGCCTGCGCCTAAGTGGTTTGAAAGTCACTGAGTGAATTAGACTTGCTTCGAGTATTTAAAAAGAGCGAGAAAGGGAGAAATATGTTCATGTATTGCCATTTAGGGTTGTTATGGACGGCTCAAAAATTTCCATTTTTCCAAGATGTTAGATATTATCGCTGAACGATTCTCAGGAATCATTGGTACATAAATTTTTCTCAGGAGTAGTGTTATATTTTTGCAAGAAATAAAATTTGTTTGCAGTGTTCGGCATGGAATGGCCTAAAATTGTCTAAAATCCTCAAATGATTGTATCCCATTCATCTATACATGCATATTATCAAATAAAAAGTAACTCATCATCGTCGTTGTCGTCTTCAAATGGATTCTGTAAAATATTACAAATCAACGCACCTTAACAAAATGTGACATTTTTTAGGAAAAGGGACCAATTGGTCACAAAAGTCATTTTCGAGATGTTAGCATTTTCTGAATCTATGTACATAAAATTATCTTTCGAATAAGCTATTAAACAGCTTTTTTTTTGAATGAAAAATTGACAGTTATACGAGGATTTGAAGTTTAATGTTGGAAAAACATAATTTCGAGAAAAACACGTTTGAAGTTTTTGAGTAAAAATGTTCAATAAAAAACGAATTCATGAGGCAAAAATTCATTTCTTTTTTAATTTTTGGAAAATTTGTTCTAGAATTCGAAAATTTTGGTTCAGAGGCTCTACATATATCAGGCTTCCAAGTGTTCCCAAAATAGCCCCAACCGTTAGAATTTCAGTAAGAATTTAAAAAATACCTATACAATATTTTGTTTACGAAATTTCATTTTTACAATTCCTCAACGTTTTTCTCACTCACATGAAGCAGCACAGTTTGAACCTGTGCTATTTTCCAGAGATGGGGCGATTCAGCGATTTAAAGAATCGGATTCAGGAATATCCGATTCATTAGTTTTGCAGAATCAGATTCCTGAAATGCGATTCTTTTCTGAAAAGAATCGCGATTCAGAATCGGATTCAGAAATTCTTTACGATTCACACCGGCGATTCTGAATCGGCCCATCTCTGCTATTTTCCAAGCCTGGGGTTTTCTCACTTTCATGAAACAGCACAGTTTCAACCTGTGCTATTCTCCGAGCCTGTGTTTTTCTTACTCTCATGACGCTGCACAGTTTGAACCTGTGCTATTTTCCGAGCCTGTGTTTTTCTTACTCCCATGTCGCTGCACAGTTTGAACCTGTGCTATTTTCCGAGCTTGTGTTTTTCTCACTCTCGTGAAGCAGCACATTTTGAACCCGTGCTATTTTCCGAGCCTGTGTTTTTCTCACTCTCGTGAAGCAGCACAGTTTGAACCCGTGCTATTCTCCGAGTCTGTGTTTTTCTCACTCTCGTGAAGCAGCACAGTTTGAACCTGTGCTGGGTACCTGGCCTGTGTTTTTTTCACTGTCATGAAACAACACAGTTTGAACCTGTGCTATTCTCCGAGCCTGTGTTTTTCTCACTCTCAAGAAGCTGCACAGTTTGAACCTGTGCTGGGTACCTGGCCTGTGTTTTTCTCACTCTCATGACGCTGCACAATTTGAACCTTTGCTATTTTCAGTATTTTCCGTGCCTGTGTTTATCTAACTTTCATGAAGTAGAACAGTTTGACCCTAAAAAGATACTATTTCTGAAAAGAAAAAAAAGGCTTTAAAATAGCTCAAGTTGTTCTCTTCCAAGGAAAACGTTTTAAAAATCATAATATTTCATTTCTAAAAAACACAGTTTCTCAATTTTTAGAAAACGCTCTCTCATTCCGAATCAGTGAAAAATCACTGATGAACAGTCAGAATTGCCCGTAAGGAAAAATTATCAAAATTCACTGATTTTTCATAGAATTTCACAGATTTTTCAGCTAATTTCATAGATATCACTGAGTTTTTCAGTGAATTTTCACTGATTCCAGATTTTTTTTATCAAGGTACACCTGGAGCAAAAACCACCCCTTATCCGGCTATACCCTTAAACCCTTATTAAAAAAAGAAGTATTCAACATTGTACATAATATTTAAAAAGAATCGCAAAAGAATCGCGAATCGCAAAATTGCGATTCACCAAATTGAAGAATCGAATCGCGAATCCGATTCAGAAATTCTTTACGATTCACACCGGCGATTCTGAATCGGCCCATCTCTGCTATTTTCCAAGCCTGGGGTTTTCTCACTTTCATGAAACAGCACAGTTTCAACCTGTGCTATTCTCCGAGCCTGTGTTTTTCTTACTCTCATGACGCTGCACAGTTTGAACCTGTGCTATTTTCCGAGCCTGTGTTTTTCTTACTCCCATGTCGCTGCACAGTTTGAACCTGTGCTATTTTCCGAGCTTGTGTTTTTCTCACTCTCGTGAAGCAGCACAGTTTGAACCCGTGCTATTTTCCGAGCCTGTGTTTTTCTCACTCTCATGAAGCAGCACAGTTTGAACCTGTGGTGGGTACCTGGCCTGTGTTTTTTTCACTGTCATGAAACAACACAGTTTGAACCTGTGCTATTCTCCGAGCCTGTGTTTTTCTCACTCTCAAGAAGCTGCACAGTTTGAACCTGTGCTGGGTACCTGGCCTGTGTTTTTCTCACTCTCATGACGCTGCACAATTTGAACCTTTGCTATTTTCCGTGCCTGTGTTTATCTAACTTTCATGAAGTAGAACAGTTTGACCCTAAAAAGATACTATTTCTGAAAAGAAAAAAGGATTTAAAATAGCTCAAGTTGTTCTCTTCCAAGGAAAACGTTTAAAAATCATAATATTTCATTTCTAAAAAACACAGTTTCTCAATTTTTAGAAAACGCTCTCTCATTCCGAATCAGTGAAAAATCACTGATGAACAGTCAGAATTGCCTGTAAGGAAAAATTATCAAAATTCACTGATTTTTTTCATAGAATTTCACAGATTTTTCAGCTAATTTCGTAGATATCACTGAGTTTTCACTGATTTTTCACTGATTCCCAGTAATTTTCTTTCATTTACTTGCTTTCAGTGAAAAAATTTTCATCGATTTATTACTGTGCTGCAATCCTGACTGTTTTCCAGTGATTTTTGACAAATTTCACTGATTCAGAAATGAGAGAACGAAAAATTCTCAAAGAATAATCTTTGTACCTAAGACTTGAAAAAGTGATAACTGATGTAGAAAATCAAAAAGAGTCGAAGAAAAAATATTTTTTTTCAATTTCATTTTCATTTTTCCGATTTTTTTTACATGTGCTTAGGGAGAGGAAATACGGAGGGCAAGATAAATAATTTTTCAAAAAATCTAAGAACCCAATTTCTGAATTTTGCCAGATTTGAACACCTTGATTTGATCATTTTTACCAAAATTGAATATTTTTCAATTTTATGAAATAAATAATCGTTTTTTTTGCGCCCCCTCTTTTTAAAAGCTTGTCTTGCTACGCCCTTACTTCTTTGGGACATCTCATGTCTGCAAAACAGAAGACTCTTAAGGTAACAATCATAACAATGTCATCAATAATAGCATAGAATACGTCTTTTTTTGATATGAGTTACTTATAGACCCGGTACGGAAAGAAAGGGAAAAAATGATACTCCTAGTCATTTTTATTCGGAAATTCGACAAAATTTCAAAGAAATGGGCAAACGTTTCAAAATTCGGAAAAATTTCGAAGAACTTTGAATTCAAAATTCGGTGAATTTTAGAACATCTCAAACTTCGAATTCAGCTAAATTTTGAAAAATTTCAAACTTCTAATGATCTCGTATTTTTTTGTTGCGATTAATTAATTTCATAGGCTCGAATAATTTTCACATTTTTTCAATCATCTCTTTCACTAGATGTTCAATAACATTATTTTTCTGAAAAAATTTGGCCTCGCTTCTTTCGGGACGAAGAATAGTAATTATATAGGTACGTCTTCATTTTCATAAATATATTTCTGAATTTTGACAAGCTCTTTCAAAAGCATTCAAGACTTTGCACAATTGTACTTACTTACCTCATTTTAAAATAATTTAAAAATGGGTATCATTCTGCACTTTCTTAATCTCTTCCTTCCCCCCCCCCCATCAATCTGCTCAAATTGACTCTGGACTGATTTCGGCATTGTTTTTTTTGTTGGTGCATTTCAAGATATTCAATACGAACGGGGTTCAAAAATTTGAAAAAAGTTTCCCTTTTTTCTACAAATTTTCGTCAAAAAATATAGAATGGAGACCGTCAGCTACGAGCTACATTTATTTCAAAATTGAAATTTCTGAATGACGTTTCGGTATAGGTATCTATTTCAGTCTAAGTAAGTACGTAAAAAATTATTCTTTTGCAAATATTTAATATATTCTGAAAACCAGTCAAGTGTGCCGAATAAAATATAAAACCTATAATGAACCGCAGACAACAAAAGGCTACAGACCGAAAAAAATCCAGTAAAAATCGCTCGACGTTCATAAATCGTTTTTTAGCATACATTTTCCTCATTATTTTCGCTATTGTACCCATATATTATCAATATATCACTTCCACCGAAAGCGAAAATTGTCAAATTCTGACAAATTTAGCTATTAGAATCACCTCGGAAAAGTAAAAAGTGACGGCATGTGGGTATTTTTTCTTTTGAAATGTTGATGATACTCGTATGTATATATCAACAGCGTGAAGTTGTAAAAATAAATTCGTGGGTAATTTTTTTCAATATTACATACGCACATTTCCGAATTGTTTTTAAGTATACGTAAGCTCGTAAACAATTTGAAAAACTATTCGAAGTATACGTCATGTTGTCGAATAGGAATATATGGGAAGTGAAATTGAGATCGAGTCTTATTCAGGTCATATTATCTGCTCTTCTCCTTTCCTTCTACCATTCTTTTTTTTAAAACAATTTTTGAAATTATTGGACCATTTTTTGAAACTTTCAGTCCCAGCAGATAAGATAATTTTTTTGATGAATTCAAATTCAATTTAAACCTATAAGTACTTAGTCCAGTGCAGTTGGACAAGAGTACCTACAAAAATTCCGATACAAGGTTTTTTTTGGGCTCATTGACTCAGGGCACTACACCAAACAATATGATAAAAAGTCCTGGTCCACGAAAGGTGCAGGACTCCCCTGAAGAGGAGTTGAACACTCCAAAATCGATTTTTTGCACATAACTTGACAAATTATATTTTTGAAAAAATTAGTTTTGCACAATATTAATCTACGTTAAATTTTCTATAAAAATGGTCATCTTAATTTTTTCGTGAAACGCAAATTGAGCCCACAAACGCTCTCGCGAAAAACTCCCTTATACAGGAAGACATTCGTACTGACGCGGTGACTTTAAAATTACGTCAAAGGCATAGAAATAAAGATAGGCTTTTTTGGTTGGCGGCATTCGATTTCTTGTAGTATTTTGAGTCAAACTCCCAATTTTTTGCGCCCTCGGGGGGCTGAGCTAGTTGATTACAAAGTGTGACTGAAGAAAAAAACAAGCAAAATTTGATCGAAATATTTCAAACAGATTTTCCGGAGGAAAAAATAAAAATTTAGTTCCAGAGGGTATTCGGAGCCTCTGAACCTATTTCTGGGGTCATTTTGCCTTCAAATTCAAACCCAGAATCCACATTTTGTGAAAACATGACAAAGTATACAGGAAAAATTCCGAAGGCCGCTAGACTCCCCTAAGGGAGGTTCGACCCCCCCCCCCCAAAAAAATCGTTTTTTGCTTATTAACTCAATAAAAATGCCTCTCGCTCCTGTGGGTTCAATATTTGAGTTTGAGGACAAAATGGCCCCAGAAATGGATTCAGATGCTCCGAATACCCCCTGGAATTAAATTTTTTTGTTTTCCCGTCGGAAAATCTGTTTGAAATATTTTGATCAGATTTTGCTTGATTTTTTCTTCAGTTACACTTTGTATTCACCTGTCTCAGCCCTCCTGCGGGGGCAAAAATTTAAGGAATCGGTTTTTTGACTCAAAATACTACAAGGAATCGAATGCCGTAAATTAGAAAGGCCTATGTTGATTTTTATGCCTTTTGACGTAACTTTTAAGTCGTTATGTTATTACAAATGTCTTCCTGTATAAGGGAGTTTTTTGCGAGGTAATTTTTGGGCTCAATTTGCGTTTCAAACGAAAAATGAAGATGACCATTTTTATAAAAAATTTAACGTAGATCAATTTTGTACAGAACTAATTCTTTCAAAAATGGCATTTTCGTTAAGTTATGAACAAATACCCTATTTTAGGGTGTTCAACTCCCCTCCTCCGGAGTCCTGCACCCTTTGGAGACCAGGACTTTTTATCATATTGTTTGATGTAGTGTCCTGACAAAGGAGGTATCCCAACTTCAAGTAAAATTTTTAGCTCAAACAAAAAAAAAATCGAAAGTACGTCATAACAGGACTCCATATCCAAAATTTCAGGTGCTGAAGTCCATTTCTCGATTTTTGGCGAATTTTTGAAATTTCAAAATTACCTCCGCCCTTGAAATATGAAAATTTGATGTAATCAACGAAAAAAGCTGAAATTTGGTATATACCCATTTTTGACCTCCCGAATCGATTGGAAGCAGTTTCGAGACGTTTCGGAGCCATCAGAAAATTTTGGAATTTTCCAGCGATGGAAAAAAGCCCTTGAAAATGGCCCATATGCACTTCAGCACCTACAATCGCGGATTATCCATATTGATGACCTATTTGATCAATTAAAACACAATTTTCCAAAATTCGTAACTTTGAGTTCAAATTTGCATTTTTGGGTAAGAAATTTTCCTGGTGAAAATTTTAAAATTCGTCTAATGCGCATAAATTGAGGTAAAAAGTTGAAACATGGAAGATACCCTATTTTCGACCTCCCGAATCGAATTGGAAGAGTTTCGGAGACAGAATTTATCTAGAGCCACCAAAACTTTGGAATTTCCATAGTGCTGACTAGGAAAACCGAAAAAATGGCGTAGCACTTCATGCACCGAAATCGTTTCAAATTGTTGACCATTTGATACCGAAGTGAAATAGGATATGCTATCAATTTCACTGTTTACCCGAATGTTCAACATTAGGCGAATTTTTAAATATTTTCCAAGAAAATTTCTTGCCCAAAAATGCAAATTTGAACTCAAAGTTACGAATTTTGGAAAATTGTGTTTTAATTGATCAAATAGTTCATCAATATGGATAATCCGCGATTATAGGTGCTGAAGTGCATATGGGCCATTTTCATGGGCTTTTCTCCAGCGTTGGAAAATTCCAAAATTTTCTGGTGGCTCCGAAACGTCTCGGAACTGCTTCCAATCGATTCGGGAGGTCTAAAATCGGTACCATATAATAAACCAATTTCAGCTTTTTTCGTTGATTAGATTAAATTTTCATATTTCGCAGAGCGGAGGTAATTTTGAAATTTCAAAAATTCACCAAAAATCGAGAAATGAACTACAGCACTTGAAATTTTGGATACTGGGTCCTGTTATGATATACTTTCGTTTTTTTTTGTTTGGGCTCAAAATTGTACTTTGAATTCGGATACCTCACTTGTGAGTCAATAAAGCCAAAAAACCTTGGATCGGAATTTTTGTAGATACTTGGTCACTTTTTTGACTAATTTCACTAGACTACTATCTTAAAGGGACGAATAACTTTCAAGAAAGGGAGGTAAATTTTGAATAAAGGCATTGGATTTTTTTTTTGTAAATTTAAAATAATAAAAGAAACAAAAAATAATATAAATATTTAATTAGCTATTCTTTCTGCGAGGTTTTTAGAGTTCAAATTTCATCTAAAGGCCGTTCAACTTTTAAATAATACTCGTATAGAGATACCCACTGCTACGATTCTATAGCACCTTGACAATGAAAAAAATATAGGCACCTTCGTACCACTTGTCATAAGGTAAAATTCATTAACGCGAGAGTCGTCATACGACTGTTAGTCACTAACGTATGTACTACCTACATAAGTACGTTTTTTTCTCTTCATACGAGGTACTCGTATACACGGGGACTTATTACCGATGCAAAATAATTCATCGATGCAGCCGTTGCAGAGCAACAGATGGTAGGCGTATAGCTCGTGTTCAGCCGTCATTTCGCTTTTTATCCCTTTTCAACCAGTTATACGACTCGTGCCATTGGCGGCGCTTTATCATTTTCCGCTTTGTTGACTTTTACATACTAGAGAATTTGTACTTTGTGCTGGACGTCCGTCTATGTTTAGAGAACGAATTCTGCACACGTTGAAATGGTCAACGAATGAGTGAGCATGGGTAATGAGCGTATCGACGTGGCCAATGAAAAAACAGTTTCTTTGTACATCTGAATAATATACGAATGACCATTAAGTACGAGTTGAAAATAACGTATTTTTCGATTTTTCGATTAAACGACAAAAAATCCAAGGGCACGAAAATGAAATGTAAATGCTCGAATGTTGAGAAGCTTACGATTTTTCAGTTTTTTGTTTACTCTGGCATGCAAATAATCGTAAATTATCTTTGTATTTGGCGGCGTTACGATCAATGTTTTAATTGAACTTCAATTAAAGCTCCATCTATAATACTTGATAGTTGTTTTTAATGAATCGTGGTAATAAAAATTGAAAGTGAAATATTTTTCAGTTGTCAAGTCACAGTTCCCTTATTTCTTGCATAAAAATGTGATTAAATACGTTTTTCAACATGTTGGAGTATTTGATCTCACGAAATATTTTTTAGGCGTAATTCTTGCATATCATTAACGAAGGGCAGATGCTCAAAATGAGTGTAAAACTGGAATGAGTAACCTATATTTTGTCGGAAATGTCCTTCGTTTTTTCCCCAAATAATAAACTCTATCTTCATAGACATCGTCCAGTTAATGAATGTGAAATTTTCTCTCCAAATTTCATTGTATGAATTTTTATGAAAGTATCAAAAGCAATAAAAAACAACTTCTAATTTTAATTAATGTGATTATCTATCCAGTGACGAAGTCGAAGTGACCTCAAAAACGTGTTGGAAAATCAGGCCCTCCTTAATGTCATTCATACACTGTCGTCTTCCTTTTCCCAAATTATTTGAAAGCGTCTGCTTAAATGAAAAAGGTTACTCAAAAAAAAAGTAGAAATGAATTTAGAACACCACCTATCTTCATTTTTTCGTTTTCTCACAACGATGGAGGGGTTAAAAATTTTATTAGAGCAAGGAAGGGAAAGAAAATCATTATTTTTGTATTTCAAAGGGAAAATTCGATCAGGCGATGGTTTTACTGGATTCTACATCGTATTGTATGCGAAAATGAAGAAAAAGTTTTTTTTGAGAATTTTTGAGCATTTTTGATTTATTTTAAAAAAAAAAAAAAAACATTTTCCAACACTTTATAAAGTCGAGTAATCGAACTGGCGATATTTTTATCGAATTCTACGTGAACTTTTATAGAAGGATCAATCACTAACTCAAAACTCGTTTTTTGGGGGCAATGCCCCCTTTTCGTATGCGGCGTCACATATCATTTCTTCAAACCTCCTTCTTAAAGTTTTCCTATCACTAGCAGAGTGACTTTGCGTAATACTCGAGGAAAGTTAAAACGTGAGTTTGAAAAAATTATATTTTTCTGTTTTTAAGCGTAATTTTTGGAGCTAGATTAAAATCGAAGCGAATGTACAAAACATCCCACGCATCCATCTTTTATCCGCCGTTGGGATTTAAATTTTTATAATTGTTAAGAATTATTGGCGAACAATTTTCCGCATTTTTGAAATCTGGTAGGCTCGTAAAAGGCCTGTTCTAGACTTCGGTGATTTTTTTCGATAAAATTTGAAAAATAAAGGAAAGCAGCACCAATTTCCACATTTTTCTACTTTATCATCGCTAATTGCTCAGTGCATTATTCAATTATCAACTGTTCTAGGTGATTATCAGAGTGTTCTGAGGAAGACACCTGATTACTTATTCGTATGTAATTATGTTTTCGTACGAGCACCTCTTAGACAGAATTTCAACGTTTGAAATGAATATCGTGCGACCTTGAACTAATCAAAAACAATTGTTTTCTCGGAATTCGATGCATTTCGTTCTTCGTATTTTCCTTCTTTTTTCCTGAAAAGAAAATTGATGGTTGTTCTGATTTTACGAGTGCTCGTTATGTCACCTTAAATCAGTCCTTGTGGAGAGGGAGGAGGAAGGAGAATCCATCCGAAATCGAAAATGCGTTTTGAAAGGTTTTTGAAAAGCAATTTACCTTACATTTTTTACTTTTCAAATATGATTTTAAAAAAAATTTGTCATCTTGTATTTTGGAAAATTATTTCAATAATCACATCATTTTTCGATGTTCTATCACATAAATGAACCTTGTTTTTGTTTTTTTTTTTCAACATGCGTTGTTATTTTTTTTGAGAAAATTCGAAAAATTCCGGAATCAAAAATTTAATGTCTCCCTTTTTTTGGTCTACGTCTTAATCGGGACCTGATCAAATACTTAGATTAGCTGGCTATCTTATAGGCTTACTTCTCATTTTATTCATTTTTTGAATAAAAGTGTCTAAATATGTCACTGTAAGAAATCAAATTGGTGATTTTCAAGTACCTATATCATATCTTGATTTAAAAAAAAATAATTCGACAAATATTTTTTTATTGCACGATATGATCCAAAGATCCAATGAAGAGTCTAATTAAGAAGGTTCGGATTCTATTACAAACTGGTTTCAAACTCTAATGAAAAAAATCGCAATTTTACCTCTTTTTTCTCAAAATTGGCCACTTTTCGCGACACAAATTGTACGATTAGGCGAGTTCTGCGCTTTTGATCGGAAAACTGATCGCAGATTAGAGTTCAAGAGGGTCGAATTGTATGAAAATGACACCAAACTTACCCCGACCCTTTTATGTGGAAAAATCGGGGTTAACCCTCTCCTAAAACTCCCCCACGCTCACCCCTAAGATAAATTTTTGATGACTTTACTTTTTAAAAATTTCTGTATGGGTCACACACTAATATAGAAACCACATTTAAACTCGTGTTCAAAAAGTGCAGTATGCCTGAGCTAACCGCAGGGACTACATTGGACTACTGCAATGGTGTAAGCATTAAATTCCCTCAAAACATCATAGTTGTAAGAAATTAATGAATAAAGGTTGAAATGGGACACGACAAGTGAATAATAATACTTTTAACAGGAAACTATAAAAAATGAAAAATTGACGAAAAACAATGATTTTAAGCAACAAAAATGATGAATTACACCAGTTTTTTGAATATTTGACCACTTTCCACCACTTGAAAAAATCTGAAAACATTCTCAAAAGTGAGAGACATACATTAGAAAATTTTAATTTGAAAAAATTTTTGAGACAGCACCAAAGCTGTGCTCCCCAGGGCGATTTGATATTTTCAAAGTCAAATTTAAGGTCATTAAAGTGGTCGAAAAAATCGGAAAAAATTTCAGAGTACTTCCCTCTAGTACCTCTACCTGTGCCAAGTTTGAAAAAAATCGGTTGAAAACACGCGGAAAAAGGATTTTTGACAGTTTTTGGCTTGAAAATCGCTTATTTTGTGCCCCCATCCCCCCAGGTGTGAGATAAAAATTCGCTCATGTGCTCTAAAATCATCTTTTACCAATGCAAATCGAATGGCGTAAGAATTTTTACAAAGTTCCACTTGAGGCCGAATAACCCCCTTATTGCACCACAGCCTTTATCAAAAATCACTGAAAAGCATCCAGAATTGCAGCACAGTAATAAATCAGTGAAAATCTTTTCACTGAAAGCAATTCAGTGAAAGAAAATCACTGGAAATCAGTGAAAATTCACTGAAAACTCAGTGATATTTATGAAATTTACTGAAACATCTGTGAAATTCTTTGAATAATCAGTGAAAAATCGCCGAAAATCAGTGAAAAATCGCTGAATTTCACTGATTTTTCCTGTGCTGCAATTCTGACTGTTCATCAGTGATTTTTCACTGATTCGAAATGAGAGAGTGTCATAATCGTTTTTCTTAAATTTGCTTACACATCTACGAATTTGGTAAACTTGTACTTTTTAGGAGTTAGTGATGGGACACTACGATGATTATTTTGAAACTTTTTTTGAAAATTGAATAAAGAGGGGACCAGCGTCACAAAAGTTGAGTCTAGACCACAAAACAACATAGTAAACATATCAGCCCTCTCCACATTTAACCTTCCGCACCATGTACCAAAAATTCTGAAAAATTGAAAAAAATTGAAAAAATGTTTCCAAAAAAAATTTTAGCATCGATGGTCAAGTCCAAAAATATCGTTAGTGATGATTTTTGACTCCCATCTGCATACAATCGCTTTAGACGATATCGTGGCAAAATCAATTTGTTTTACGCCTTGATCTTTTAATAGGTGTACCTACTATATTTTAATAATTTTAGAAATTGCCGAAAGCACTGAATAGTATATTTTGATCCTTCAAAAGAGGGAAAGGAAGTGAAAAATCGCTACAGGTGGGGTTTTCAGGGTCAAATGAACGTTTTGTGGCTTTTTGGATGAAAATTTTCCCGAAAATAATTTTTTCCAAGTAGGTACGGTATCTAAAAAAAAGTAAATTTTTTAAATCCCTCAAAACGGGGGATAAAGGAGAAAATGTTCCACCAATGATTTTAATTTATAATAAGATGTGTACAAATTATGGTCATTCTTAGAAAGTTTATACTTACTCAGAAATAATTGTTCCCATTTTTTGAGCTAAATTGAAAAACCATGTTAGAAAAGCCACCCTTTCAATCCTCCACAAAAAAGGTGACGAGAGTAAAAATTTCTGGACTCAACGCGTCTATGCTAAAACTATTCTCAAAATATCTGACGTTTTGATTTTTTTAAAAATTCAAACATTTTTAAACGTTGATTTTAAACCTTAGTGAGAATGGGTAAATGTAAAGTCAATGGGCCTTCCTCATTCAATTTTCGAAAAAAAAATCGCAAAACAATCGCCTCCAATGGGATACTTACCATGCTATTTCTGATTATAATGCTGAAAAAGGGAAAGGAATGTAAAAAAGTTAGCAATTTTTCAAAAAATTGCGAAAAGAATTAATCGATACCTATCTAAATATAGGATGAAATAGGTAGATTCATGTACCTAAAATTCTCATATCCAACGTTTTTCGTTGTCATTGTGACTTTTTACTCAATTTTCTACAATAATAATTTATATCTTTTGAATTTGATATCGAAAAATAATCATATTACGATTACGGGTAACTAAATGCACTAAAATATCTATAAGATTGTATAGATTTAAACTTTAAACCTACGAAGATGTTCCAAAAAACCGGATACCTGTTCTGTTAACTTATACCGCACACGTAGGTATAAGACTAACAGAGCCAAACGATTGGTTGTTTTTCGCCATAACAACACGAGTGTATCCAATCGGTGAACAAATATTGGAAGTATTAAAGGGGCGTAATGAAATATTCCTTTTACTAATCGCTGGCTTAACATAGGTATAGATTTTTATTCTCAAAGTAGCGGTATGTGTTAACGGTCATTGTTCTTGATGCGTTCACCGTGTGCTGAGATTACGATTTTTTAACCCAAGTTTTCATTGAAATCGGTGTTTTACTGTGTCGTGTGTGGTATATTTTTTATATAAGTAGTTTTATGTTGAATTGTGAATTGAGAAGTAAGTTTTGATGAATTTTATTTATTTTTTGTTATTTTAAACTTTGATTTTATAATTTGAAGATATAGGTAGGTACCTATTTTGGGGTCTATTTGTTGAAATTATTGTTGATTTTTGGATTAGGAGGTTACTTTTTTCTCCTTAGGAATTATATTTATGCAAAACTGCTATTATTTTGTAGGTATTGTTCAAAATAAGGATTGGATATTAAATAGGTATTTTTTAAAAGGTGCCTGAAATTGATCACATTGATCATAAATCATAATATTGAGAACTAACGTGTACACATCAATCGAGAGAAAAAGTTCTCCAAAATTTGATTTATTCTAAAACCTGTTTGTGTCTTATTAAAAAGTTGGTCATTCAAATGAATATTTTGAAATGGGCAGGATTTTTTAAACTGTAGATAAGTAACTTTAAATTTACAAAAATTTTGATTAGTAACGAAGCATAATTTTTAAATTATGGTAAAAAATTTGTGTGGACTGTGGAACTAACCTACGAAAGTGTGAGAATTTTACATCAGGTTTCTTCTGATTTTAAAGCAGATTTATGCTCATATCTTAAATTTTTGTCATCAGGCAAATAAATGATTTCTTTCTGAAATTTTTTTTAGAATTATTTGGGAATGTAGGCTTTATTAATACAGAAATTCTTTAATTTTATATAATTTTGCTTAAAGATACATATAAAATTAGAACTACATCTAGGATAAACTAATCAGATGAATTTCGAATTTGTAATTTTTTTCGGTTCGGTTCATTTTGATTTTTTAGGTAGGTATGAATAGATGTGACAATGTCTATAAATAGGTACATAGATACATATGTTCGTACCTGCCCTAATCACTTTTATGGCAAACTTATACCAGTGTAAAAAAATGAAAAAATTTAAACCTATGATGTTGGAAAATATGATATTGGTTAAATCTTCGAATTTTACTCAACATGGAAATTTTTCAATTAAAATCTTTACATCGTTTACGAAAATTTTTTACAGCTGATTTTTAATCGTAAATTCTGCTGTGTGTTACAGTGGATCCCCATTTGAGAACACCGCCTATTTTCGTACCTATAGCACCATTCATTTGGCCTCCACCGAGTATTTTATTTTCTTATTCTTCGTCCCTGTTTCAAAAAAAATACTTGGATGGACTCTTAGACAAGAAAAGCAATTACAACATTGAAAGCTTGTCCAAATGTGAAATCATAGGTATGTATGTGTTTTCTTTGAAAAAATCTAAATCGATGCTTCATCTGCATAATTTACCTACCTAGATGCAGGTATTCACTATTGAATAGTTAAGTAGGTACCTAAGTATATGAAATAAGTGTCCAAATGTGGTGTAACGACAGCGCTTGAGGTTTAAATCGTCACAGCATCGTTTAAAAATTTATTGATGAATGTAAAATGTATCATAATTTTAATGCTATTTACATGGGGGGGGGGAGGAGATAATACGTATTTTTATACGCAGTAGAATGACGTATCCAGTTAGGGAGAAAAATCCAGGAATGTCGTGACTATGAGATGTAGTTCTGGAGAGTTGAAGACTTTTGTCTTATTCCTGTGCGATTCTTCCATGTTCTCCTAATCTTTCAATTTTCCCCCTTCCTTTTCCAACTGGTTTTGAATCCATGCCTTAGTTCATATTTTTGATTTAGACATTTTAGGCCTCATTTTTATTCCAAACATATTACGTTGCCTATTTCAAAATCTTAGGGAGCACCATTTTCAAAATGATTTTCAAAAATTTCAATAGGTACTTACCATATGGATTTGAAAATGACGTGTGAAAACGTACGGAAAAGGTCTTATGGCACAATTGCATATTTTCGAGATCGAAGGCGCCATGAACTAGTCGTTTCTTTATTAAAAGAACTTCATTCTGGACAAATCAGTTGTCCGTTGATGAGATCGTGTTGATGTACTTACAAAAAAAGGTCATACTTTCTTTTTTGCCTCAAAAAAATACTTGGAGGTCATGACGAATTGTTGGAAATTATTGGTATTTTTTGGAAAATTCTCGGTAATTACCGGTAATCATTGGTAATACATGGTAAATCCTCGTAATTGGTAATTTTTGTTGATACGTGGTAAATTCTCCATGACAATTACCAATAATTATAGGTAACACGTAGAGAATTCTGGTAATTACCAGTAATCTCTAGTAATACTGGATGAATTCTCGGTAATTACCGGTAATTATTAGCAATACGTGGTAAATTCTCGTAATTACTGGTAATTGTTGTTGATACACGGTAGATACTCCATAATTACCAGATACTGACGTGTAATTATTGGTAATATCGGGTAAATTCTCGGTAATTACCAGTAATTCTCGGTAATTACCAGTAATTCTCGATAATTACCAGTAATTCTCGATAATTACCAGTAATTCTCGATAATTACCAGTAATTCTCGGTAATCACCAGTAATTCTCGGTAATTACCAGTAATCTCTGGTAATACTGGATGAATCCTCGGTAATTACCAGTAATTATTAGCAATATGTGGTAAATTCTCGTAATTACTGGTAATTGTTGTTGATAAGTGGTAAATACTCTATAATTACCAGATAATGACGTGTAATTATTGGAAATATCGGGTAAATTCTCGGTAATTACCAGTAATTCTCAGTAATTACCAGTAATCTCCGCTAATACTGGATGAATCCTCGGTAATTACCGGTAATTATTAGCAATATGTGGTAAACTCTCGTAATTACTGGTAATTGTTGTTGATACGTGGTAAATACTCCATAATTACCGGATAATGACGTGTAATTATTGGTAATCTCGGGTGTATTCTCGGTAATTACCAGTAATTCTCGGTAATACCTGGTAAATTCTCGATAGTAGCCGGTAATCATTGGGCTTGCGTGTTAAATTCTCAGTAATTACGGGTAATTATCGATAATACATGGTAAACTACCGGTAATTACCGATAGTTGTGAGTAATATAGAGTAAAGTCTCGAAATTACTGTTAATAATTGATGGTAACACGTGAATTATCAGTAATTACTAGAAATTAAGGATAATTCGTCATAAAAATTAAAAATAAAAATAAAAATTTATAAAAATCTACGAAAGAAAAAATGTTTACGTTAAATTTGAAAGAAAAAAACATACTCACTTTGGAAAACAATGAAACCTTATCATTTCGCCAATTATTTCTATCATAATGCACAATTATACGAATACGATGAAATAATAAATTTACTCCCAATAAACGTTTCATTGACCCTGATACGGGTAAACAGAATCAGCTGCAATTCGAACACCGCTGCCGACCAGCAACCCCATGTAATTTTCAACGTAGCAATCGTAAAAAAGAAAAAAAAAACATTTCAATTTCCTTTTAATACACATCTATCGAACGAGAATCCAATAAATTAGAACAGATATGCGATAAATACTATGTAACTAGACCTACACAGTACACAAGCCGAGAAGATTTTACCCATACTATGTTTGCGTAAAACAAAAGTCTCCTCTACCAGCATATGTTCGGAAACATCGTTGTTTCACCTGTCGTATTTTTTTTGTTTGCGACTAGTGCTCGGTTGCATCTTTCCAGTAATAAATAATACCTTACAATGATTTTTTTTTTCATTCCAGATGACGAAAGACCTTTGAATTTATCTGTCAAACAGAAAAAATCAAGCGATATATGGTCTCCTGCGATCATATGCGAACGCGAAGAAAACGCTGAGCAAAAGTTACCATTTAAACAATCCACACAAAATGAGAAAACCTTTCAAGTGAGAATTTTTTCAATGATTTGTTAATTTTTACCTATGTTTATTTGAAGCTTGTAAATTGGCGTGATTTTGTTCTGTTTTACAGTGTAAGCAATGCGGGAAAATATTCAAACGTTCGTCTACGTTATCTACTCATCTGTTAATTCATTCGGACACCAGACCTTACCCTTGTGAATTTTGCGGTAAACGATTTCACCAAAAATCGGATATGAAAAAGCATACCTATATTCATACAGGTAAGGAACGAATTTCGTGAAATTAATTTCAATTAGTTGTATACTCTTTCATGTCAGCGCCGAAGAAGAAAAAACTTACCCTAGTTTCGAAGGAGTTTTGCTTTCCTTCGAGTGCTACGTCAATGTAAAAAGTGCACTTGAACGTGTTTACTTATCGTTTTAGTGTATAAATTTGTGTGTAACGATATGAAGGTGACATGTTTGTTGAAATTGTATGGGTATTGTAATCGAGAGCAACTTGAGATTTTCATATAAGAATGCCTTCCTTGTTCGATTATCATTTTAATTTCGATTTTTCACTTGGTAAAATTTGATATAATCTGAAATTGGTAGGGGAGAAATAATGGCCATTATTTTTTATTCGTTTATAAGAGTTTGTTTCCTTTTCCTTCAGCCTAGATTACAAAATATCCAAAGGCTTAGAAGTTAGAATTCCAAAAAACATGATTTTAAAAAACAACTATAGTCTTCCTTGACAGAGAACACTGAAAGGGGAATTTATGTAGTCTTTTCAATTTAGAAGTAGAGAGATGTGGTGGGGTGTTCAGTTGAATTCAAAATATCCTTTTTGAAAATATCTCAGTTTTTTTTTTTAGATTTTAGGTGAGAAGTAGTCAGTGACGTACTGAAGGCATTTCCGGGGGGGGGGGGGGGGTAAAAATCCCAACTCAAATTTTCAAAATTCCCAAATAAATATAGCTGATATCAGGCTTCCGGGGGAGGGAGTGAGATTCAAATTTTCTAACCAATTTTTTCAAACTTTTCCGGCTGATTTCTTAAAAATTACATGTAGGTACTAATTTTTCCCAAAGCACGTGAGGTTTTTTGATTTTTTTACTAGTTTTCATCAAGACCATTTTTGAGATAAAAAAACTGAATAAAAAATTTTTCATTGGTTACTCCAAATTTCTCTTTTTTTTCAAACCTACAAGCAATCTCATTGTACTTGAAAAAACATACGAAATAGTTTATTTGCCTTGAGCGAAGAAAGTGTAGAAATTTTAAAGAAAAATGATAATTTTACATTAATAGAATTTTGTAATTTTAATGTAAAGAATAGGGAGATGAATTTGGCCCGAGCGAAGCGAGGGCGAAAATTTTAGAAAACCTCAAATTAAATGTGCAATAAAATAGTTTTTTGAAAGAATAAACTTTGATGAAAAATCGACTGCTTCTATACTTTAAAATTATTAAAGCAGAAATATAACATGGCCGAGCGTATCGAGGCCAAAGCTTCTGAAAAATTGTATTTTTAAATATCAAAAATAAGTTTTAAGGAGAACGAGAACAATGAAATTAATTGGAATAATTCTGAAGAAAAATGCGAAAAAAATCTCTTTTAAATTACAAGTACAATTAATACAATTTTTTTATTTACCAGTGAAATTTTTTGAAATGACAAGGTACCTAATTAGTTATTTTTTCCCTAAAAAATCATAAATAACAACGGCCTAATTCTTAGCTGGGAAAATGACTAATTTTCCCAACTAACAAGTGAAAATTTTGTTGATTTCCGACTTTTAAAATAGGTAACCATTTTATTTATTCATTTTTCATTTAAAAAATAAATACCAATGGTCCAATCGTCCCAACTGACTTTTTTACTCATCATTTTTGAAAATTACCAATTTTGATTGGGAAAATTACCTATTTTGAGTTCGGAAATCAATCATTTTTGAGTTGGGAAAATTACTAATTTTGAGTTAAAAAAATTAATCCCAACTGTCCAATTTTCCCAACTGATGTGTTGAAATGTTCAATTTTCCCAACTCACAAGTAAAAAATTCCCTCGGTAGAAGCTCCCCTCCTCCCCTATCGGTACGTTACTGGAAGTAGTGGAAGATTGTTTTTTTTTTTTGAGATTTAAAAAGTTGAAATATCAATGAAGATCGAAAATTTTTGAAAACTTCAAAAGTTTGGTCGTCTTTATGGACAAGAAGTGCCAGATAAAAATTTTTTATGAGAAGTGGGGAGGGTCAGGTCAGTTTCGCTTGAATCCCCCCCTCCCCCCATCAAAAAATCGTCGAAAATGGAAAGATTTTGATAACTAAAAAATCGAAAAAATTCTATAATTTTAAGTATAGTTTGACAGAAAAGCCTAATGAAGAAATTTTTGTCTTTTTGAATTAAAAAATGGGAGGGGGTTCAATTTGGCTCAAATCTCAGAATTCTCAGTTGCAAGAATTATCAAAAATCAAAAAATTTTCGATTCCAAAAATTATTTTTGTAAATTTTCTCAAGTTCTTTTGTAATTGAAAATTGCTTAAAAATTTTAGCTGTTTTCTACGAGAAATAAGGGACCTGTTAATTTATAAGGGAACTTTTGAATCAGTGGTAATTACTTCCACCATGTGGGAGATGGTGTAAATTTACCAAACTGATTACATGATACTAGACATTTCACTCTTTTAAGACATCGCAAAAACGTAAATAACGAACATAGTTTAACTGAACGACTATATTACAATATTTACACAACATTAACAATGTGCTTTTGCACAGTAAAGACACATGAAAACGTAATACATCGCGATCGAAAAGCCTAGGGTTACAGATGAACATACAGTAACAACCTCACACAGTTGCAACCATGACAAGAGTAACAGCTCTCGCCTATCGCCGATAGCCTAAGTAGACCAAATCCGGGGTGCAGGGATGATGATGCAATAATTGAGAATATTACGAAATACCAAGATTCCAAAGAAGTAGAATGTTCTCGAAGCCAACATGAGAAACCTACTTGACCAACCTAGTAAACGCACTAACTTGGATCTCAATTCATTCCTCTATGGCAATACTTTAGGTGATGTTCACACTAAAGTAGCAGAATGGAGAGGTGAACTTGAGATAATAATGGCGCGAAGTCGGGAGGAAATATTCCTCCCGCTTCACTTTCTCTTTTCCAAGTGTCACATTTTTTCTCATGAATAAAAACTGAATTTTTTTGGGCCCTTTATTATCTGAGAAGCTTGCTGTTTCCACACAAAGTAATTATTGAGAAATTTCAGCATTTTAATTATTTTTTCCTTGAGTATTTGATGTTTTTTTTTCGAATTTTTTGAAAAATGATGAAACCACCTAAAATCTTTCCGTTTTCTCCCGAGTAAACTCTACTCGTTTTATTTGCGTTTTCCATTAGCAAAGAATCAATTCAGGAAATTCTTCAATTTTTAACAATTATTTTTCCAAGTACCTGCTTCAATTTCTTTTGAAGGCTCAAAATCATCATTGGAATAGAAGAGGGGATCAGAAACGTAACCAAGTCTAAAATAATCTATGAAGGAGGGGGGGGGGGGGGTGAAAATGAAAATTTTTCCTGCTTGAATTGTCGAAGAATGAAAATTTTTCTCACTTTAATTATGCAAAAATTCGAAATTTCAGCAAAATTTTGACGAACTAAAATAAAAATATTTTTTAAACTACATAAATACTTAATGATTTCTCATTGTAATGTCAAAAATTTGAAAAATTTCTAGTATTTTGGCGATTTTTTGAAACGAATTTGAATGGAAATCCCCTTAGTTTAGTCTCCAGGTAGGATACTTATGCCGTTGAAATTAATTATATTTTATTTTTCATTTCTTACCTTTGCCTATGTCTCATTCTTTGAAATAAAGTAGGAGATCTTATTGGAGACCAGAAGCTATATTCTCCTCCCCCTGATCCACAGTTGGAATAATTTAATTTCAAACTTCAAAATTTTATTTCCAATTTGAAAAATTAACAAAATCGAAGAATTCAAAAAAATTGCATTTCAAACTGAAATTTAGAAAAAATTCCTCAACTAAAAAATTGAAAAAAATTAAATTTTGAGAGAGAAAAACCCTAAAAAATCTGAAATTTTCACCAGTATTCAGCTCTCTAAATAAATTTCTTTTGGTTTGGCTTTTTCAACGAAATCCGACGTGGTATTCGATTTGAACCATTCTGACCCCTATTCTATTTACCAACTTTTCGCTTAGCCAATTGACCCGCAGAAAATTTAAAAATACCATTTCATTTTCCAGACATCGTTTCTGACAAATCAATGTCCTTAAATACACGTATTAGAGGCATAATTTTTTCGGGCATTATGAAACCGCACGCGTGTTTAAAACGAAAACGTGAAAATTTGTCGAAAAGGTTTTTCGTACCTATAATGAAACTCATGAAAAATTCACAAAATACGAATCGTGTAAAATGAAAATTATTCCGCAGGTATTACAGCGATCGACGCTGTTGCGAGTGAACATGAGTAGGTAATTCGATGGGCTGTATAATTATAACCCATTAAATCACGCAATTAGTTTTCGTTGGCTTATCAATAATTAAAATGAATTTCGCAGATAAGCGACATCGTCGCATCGGTTTCGCATCAATAATTCAATCGATGAAAAAAAAACTCGTAATTTTACGAGAGAAAAAAAAACCAAAAGGAAAAGGAAAGAAGTAAAAATTATACGCTTTTTGGGCGACCATTATGAAGTACGTGTCGTGTCAAAAATTGTAAAAGCTGTTTTTAATATGCACCTCTCTTATATCTACTTTACCGGTCTGTTTCTGTCTCGTTCTGCCGGTGAAAAAACGTGTACGAACTCATCATCTGTCATCGTACATAATGACAACAATGATAACGTATTAACCCCTAAATTTTCCACGTATAGTTAATGATAATTTGTCTGGAATACCCTATTATTATAAACTGCGTCATGACTATATGGAGACCAGCGTGTAATCATGTACCCCGCAATTATCATCAGTCGGTTTGCTTTTAATTCGTCAACTTTGGAAAATTAATAAATCGCGTAGTCGTTTTATTTTCAATATACACCGATAGGTATTCCGGGAAGTAATGTAGAGTGTCAGCTTGGTTAATAATAGCTATAAAGTGGTTCAGTGTTTTCATTGCATGCGTTGTGTTATACGAAGCTATAACCAAATGATAATCGATTATTATAGGTACCTAGCTGCGAGTATATAGGTATTAGGTACTCGAATGGTTCATCTTTTTGATAAAGTGTTTCTGCCCCCTCGTCCGACCTTATACAATGTGATTTTAAAGCTGAATTTTTGCCCTCTTCCGATGTTCGCAGGCGAAAAACCTCATAAATGCGTCATTTGTGCGAAGGCTTTCAGCCAATCGTCTAATTTGATAACACACTTGAGGAAACACACCGGCTATCGACCGTTTTCCTGCGGCCTATGTGATAAAGCTTTCCAAAGGAAAGTCGACCTTCGCAGACATCGCGAAGGACAACATCCTGGATCACCTTCTCAACAATGTCAAATTACCAGCACGACGTCGATCAGTTTTTCAAAATCTGTACCCACATGTGGAATTTAGTAATTCTTCGAAACGAACGTCGATTTTTCTTCACACACCTCGAGTTGTAAATTGAAAAAAAAGATGATTGTGGTGACGTGTGAAAGGCAATGAATCATTTCGCATGTTGTTTTGTAGTTTTTCATACATACGTGTTTAGTACCTGTAACCCATGGTACCTGTACCTTGCAATTTTTTTTTCGTTTTTTAATGTGGAAAATTACGACATACTGATTTCTAATTACGACTTCTGGTTACCAGCTGTCCAAAGTATCGTTGAATTTTTTTTTCTTCGGTAAGTTTTCGAAAATCTGTCGAAAGTCTTGACATTGCATCGATGGTGGCTGATTCGTAAATGTGAAAACTACGAGGTTTTTGTACGTAGAATAGACACAGAATTTGTTGTTTGATTCGAATTATATGTAAGGTTTGTGTTATTTATCGTTTAATGTAATGTATTAAATTTTTGTTCTGAATTGTTATTTTCTGTTTGTGTGAGGGCTGTGAATGGGGAAATTGTATCGAAGCTGAAGAAGAACGATTTTTATTTTTTACGAATGTGTTTTTTGATAAATGCGTAAGAGGGTAGATCGAAAAAAATTGAGATTATCATCAAACTTATGGGAAGAACCGTCATTTTAAATTAGACTCCCCTCCTCGTACAAAATGTGAAACTACGGGTCGTCAGAAAAATATTAATTTTTGGGAAATCTATATTTTTCATTTTTTCGTGAGGAAGCTTCAATGAAATGGCGAAGAAAAAAACTAAGAAAAATGAAAAAGTTCAAATATTTCAAATTAAAAATCGATTTTCGGGTATTATTCGCCTAAATTTGAAAGTTGGCAACATTAAAATGAAGAATTTTCGATTTTTCATCAAATTCATTTTCATGTTAAAAACTTTGCATTCATTTCCTAGGTTAGGCAGCATTCACACGTTTGATTTTTGTTTCTTCGAAATTGTCGTATGGCTCATATTTATTCTTGCTCTACTTACTGGTTTGAGCTTTTTTTGAAAAAAAATTTCAGCAAAAAATAAATAAATAAATTGTTCTCGGAAAAATAAATTAAAAAATTGAACTGTTTTTGATGAAAATTTAAAAAACAAAACTGTGTTGAGAACTGCACTAAGGAAAAACAAAAACAATAAACTCGATCAACTAACAACCCAAAATCTAAAACATCAAAACATGTTTAGAAAAAAAACATATTTTGGAAAGATAAAGTTAAGAAAAAACAAAAAGAAAAACAAAATATTTTTAATAAGTTGAGAAACCCAACCATTTTTAAAAAGAAACACCTAGAAAAAAACATTAATTTTCTGGGGAAGGGGGCAGAAAAATGAAGCAGTTTGAAAGGAAATCCAGCCATTTTCACGATTACCGATCACCTGAAGTTGAAAATTTAAAAAGTAAGTACCTACTTAATATCGAACCGTTTCCGGAAAACAGAAAATTTGAAGGAAAAAATAAAAAATCAATCTTGAAAAAACCAAAAAAATTAAATTGTCTTCAAAAAACCAAAAAGGTTTTTAAAAAATAAAACAAAAAAATTGACCAGTTGCAGAGAAAAAAACTGAAATAACGCGGTTCTTATTGAAAAAAATTGAATATTTAAAAAAAAAAACAGAAAATTAAACAGTTTGAAACAAAAATTTTGGAAGAAAATTAGAAAAAAAATAGAAATAGATGAATCACTTTTTAGAAAAATTTCAGGAAAAGAAAACAAATCAATTTCAGAAAACAACAAAACAAAAATCCAATAAACAAAAACTATTTTTAGAAAGAAATTCAAAAAAAAATAATTCGCTTTTAGAAAAAAAACTCACTGTAAGCTAATTTCAGAAAGGAAAATAAATCATTTTTGAAAAAAAGAAACAATTTTAAGAAAAAAGCGAAGAACGAACCAGCTAAGTCTGAAAAAAAACAACAACAAAAAACATTTTCAAAAAACAGACTGTTTTTTCAGAAAAAACAAGAACAAAACAAATCGTTTTGTTGGAAAAAAACACTTTCAAAAAATCAATAGGTTAAAATTAAAAGACATTTTTCTGAAAAAAAAAACAAACCATTTCCAGGAAAAAAAATAGTCACGTTTTTTCAAAAACTCAGAAAAATTGAGTCATCCTTAGGAAAAAATTATAAAAAAGAAACACTTTCTCGGAAATATTAACGAAATCAACTATAAAAAAAATTATTTTCTGAATACAACAAAAAATCAAACCAAGTCCAGACATAAGCGGATTTAGAGTTGGTCTCGGGAGGGCTTAGCCCTTCGAAAAATAACCCCCCCCCCCACACACACACACAAAATGTGTTTATGCTCATTGAGCATTGTTTTCATTGGTGTTTGAAAATAATCTCATTTCAATGAACAATTTTTTTCGAAAAAAATATAGATATTGATAAGAAATTGGAAGTTAACGAAAAATTGAAATATTTTTTTGTTTGTGTTTACTCAAAAAAGCATGAACCACAATTCATTCTTTCATTAAAAAATATTTTTCAGTTGCAATTTTAAACAATTTTTTAACTTTGATTTTCCACTGATATGAAATTTCATAGGTGTGTTTGGGCCTTTGAGCCCAATCGTTCTTGTTTCATTCAGTTGTGCTTTTGTTTTGCTGTTTCGTTCTTAATGAAAACTTTTTTTTATTGTTGTTGTTTATTAACATCTGAAGTGACCTGGAGCTTAGCCCCCCCCCCTCCCAAACAATTCCCCTAAATCCGCCTATGAGTACGGAGAAATAAAAAAAACATTTTTTGAAAAAAAAGACAAAGAAAAAAAAATAGTTTTTCGAAATTTTTTTAAAACCAATTTTAAAAACTATTTCAGAAAATAAACAAAAGAACATTTTCTTTAAAAAAAAGTTGCCAACTTCAGAAAAAAGAATAAACTATTTTCATAAAAAATGTACTATATCTAGAAATAATAAACTAACTTTGAAATAAAATCAATCATATACGAATTTATAGGAACAAAAAAACAAAATACAAAAAAACAAATCTAATTTAAAAAACGAAAACCCAAACTTTTTTTCAGAAAAAAAGGAAACAAATTTAACCAGAGGCCTTCCGACCGGGGGGGTGAGGGGGGGTGTCTCACCCCCCCAAGCATTTTCCAGTTGGAAAAGTTGGGTGAAGTTGGCAAAAAGTTGGCAGAAAAGCCCGAGTGATAAAAATTGAGAAAAGTTGTGAAATATTGAAATTGAAAAAAAAAACAATTTTAAAATGGCAGTTTGGCAGTGTTGTAAATTTTTCATTAGAAAATTTCGTAGGTACCTATGTGCGATTTGTTAGATTAGTGACATACCGATAGGGGGCTAACTTCCTCCCCTGAGGAGATTTTTTACTCGTGAGTTGGGAAAATTGAACATTTCAACACATCAGTTGGGAAAATTGGACAGTTGGGATTAATTTTTTTGATGAAAAATAATAAATAAAATGATTATTTTAAAAGTTGGAAATGAACAAAATTTTCATTTGTTCCAACTCAAAATTGGTAACTTTCCCAACTCGAAAATGGTAAATTTCCAGACTCAAAATTGGTAATTTTCCCAATTCAAAATTGGTAATTTTCCCTACTCAAAATTGGTTATTTTTCCAACTCAAAATCGGTCGTTCTCCCAAGTGATGAGTAAAAATGTCAGTTGGGACGATTGGTATTTATTTTTTGAATGAAAAATGAATAAATAAAATGGTTACCTATTTTAAAAGTCGGAAATCAACAAAATTTTCACTTATAGTTGGGAAAATTAGTCATTTTTCCAACCTTTTCCAACTGAAAATTTATCATTTTCCCAGCGAAGAATTAAACCGTTGTAATAAATGTTTTTTTTTTTTTAGGAAAAAAATGATTAATTATCTTGCATTTTGAAAATTTTTACTCGTCAACCAAAAAAATTTTATATAGTTGTACTTGTAATTTAAAAGAGATTTTTTCGCATTTTTCTTCAAAGGTATTCCAAATAATTTCATTGTTCTTGTTCTCCTTAAAACTTATTTTTGATATTTGAAAATCCAATTTTTTCAAAAGCTTCGGCCTCGCTACGCTCGGCCATGGTATATTTCTACTTTAATCATTTCAAAGTAGAAGCAGTCGATTTTTCATTAAAGTTTATTCTTTCAAAACACTATTTTATTGCACATTCAAATTGAGATTTTCTAAAATTTTCGCCCTCGCTTCGCTCGGGCTAAATCCATTTTTTTTCATTTTGAAAATCTAACTGTAAAGTTTTTAAAAAATTATTTCATTCAAACAATTTTTCTGAAACTTGATTTTAGAACCCTTTTAATGAAGCAACTTCACGTTTTGATTTCTAAACATGATTTCAAGTTTTTAATTTTTCTCAAAATTGATTTTGATTTTTATAATAGGTATATGTACTTTTAGGTTCAACGGTTCAAGTAAGATATAGTTAAGCAGGGTCTCACTTAAAGAGGCAGAGGGCAAGTAAGTCCTCAGAACGATTTTTTTGAGGACCTCCTTTCAGAAATCATAATCCAAGTCTCAAATTACTCCCCAAAATCACGATTCAAATCACAATTCTTCAACCCATCACTGAAATTACCTCACAAATAAAAATTTTCAAAAACTTCGGCCTCGCTGCGCTCGGCCTTTCTGTATTTTTCTTTCATAATTTTAAAATACTTAATTCAAATCCTACAAAAGTGATTTTTTTTGTATTTTTCCTCAAAATTATTTCAATTACTTTTATTACATTCTATCTTCTCAAAACTCATTTTCGATGTTTAAAAATCAAAATTCAAAAGCTTTGGCCTCATTGTGCTCCGCCTTATCACATTTCTTTTGTTAAAGTAAAAGCAGCCAATTTTTCAATTAAGTTTATTAATCCAAAATATTGTTTTATTGCACCTTAAATTTGAGGTTTTCTAAAATTTTCGCCCTCGCTTCGCTCGGGCTAGTTTCATTTCTCTCATCGGCTATTCATATTAATGCTACGTTAAGTACAAAATATTTCTTATTAAATTTGAAATTTTCTTGAAATTTTTCACCCTTGCTTCACTCGAGACAAATAAGACAATTCCGAAGGGTTTTTCATTTACAATGAAATTGGCCAGGGAAAAAATTCGAGATTGTAACATTTTTTTGTTATTATTATTTTTGAATCTGTTTTTATATGTGCCAAAAAAGTGGTAATTTCTATTCCTAAATAATTTTTTTAATGAATATTGCTTCCGCAATGTTTTGAGAAAAATTAGCACTGGTAAATTTTTTTAACAAATCAATTGGCAAATTTGGAAAAATTAGTTGGCAAATTTAAAAAAATTAGTTGGCAAATTTGAAGTTCTCACCCCCCCCCCCCAGAGCATATCGCTTCGAAAGGCCTCTGAATTTAACAAAAACCGAACCATTTTCAAAAAAAAAACACGACAAACGATTTTGAGGGTAAAAACAAAACCAAACTACGTATGTTCAGGGAAAGAACAAAAAAAAATTTTTAAAACTAGAATAACCTAACCATCTTCAAAAGGAATTCAATGACATCGATTTTCAAAAAAAAAATCATTTTTTTACAAAGGATTTTATTGCCGGTCATTGCTTTGAACTCGGCGTTTGGATCATTTGCTACCCTTTACCCCTCTTTGAATTATAACTGCGTCTTTTTTAGCATCCTTTCTGAAGAAAAAATACTGGGAAATACAGGGTGTTCAACGAATCGTCTGCCAAACGCCAAACACCAAACATCAAACATATTTTTTTGGATATAACCAGGTACCACTAAAAAAAACTTGAGATGAACATGTTGCCTATTTTGAAAATTGAAGGGGCGAATGCTGCTTCTAAAAAAATCACGTCAACAAAATTTTCAACCATGGTAACGGAGAGTACTTTGAAAAGTAAACAAATTTTTACTTCATGACTTTTTGTCCAACTTTAAAATTGAAGGGCTACAAAAAAATTGTTCAAAAAAAATCTAAAAAAATAAACTTATCAAAGGAATGGATGGTACGTTGAAAATTGAAAAAATTTTGTTCTGTAGACTTTTTGCCTAACATCGAAAATGAAGGGGCTAAGGGTCACTCAAAATAAATGGACTTCAAAAAATTTTCAAATTTTCTCAATTTTTAATGACCCTTACCCCCTTCATTTTTGATGTTAGGCAAAAAGTCTACAGAACATATTTTGAGAATTTTTTTGAACATAGGTATTTTTCGTAGCCCCTTCAATTTGAAAGATAGGCAAAAAATCATAAAGTGAAAATTTGTTCAGTTTTCAAAGTACTATTCATTCCGTGCTTGAAAAAAATTTTAACGTGATTTTTTTAGAAGCAGCATTTGCTCCTTCATTTTTTAAAATAGACAAAATGTTCATCTCAAGTTTATTTTTAGTGGTACGCGGTTATATTCAAAAAAATATGTTTGGCAGACGATTCATCGAACACCCTGTAGGTACCAACATTGAAAAGTTCTAATTTGCCAACTCCGTCATTTAAAGCATTCTTTGGCCCATTTTTATGAAAATGGATTTACAATTTGCACACAACATTCCATAATTTTGGGCTTTTATGAATTTTGAATTTCGAATTCCATCATTTGAACCCTGAAAATAATAGCACTTAATTTCTGCACCTCCAGCTACTACCACTACATAAAAACGGTTTGGAAGTAAAACCACGTTAAATTGTCTATTTTTTACAAGTTATAACTTACAATACAATCCAGCGATAAGATTCAATAGGTAAACGTCAAGCTATTATTTTAGATGATCACAAAACAAATTTAACAAATGACGAAAAATCACAATAATATTTTGTAACGTTGTTTTTTGATTGCGAATAATCAAAAATAAATAGGTACATTTGTTTATACTTATATAGGATATAACAGTATAGTACACTTGAAGTTCGTAGGTACCACATACCCGTGGTATAATTTCGCTGCGAAGCTAAATAAAAACCTTTAATTAAGTAATAAATTGAATGCTTAAATTATAGGCAGTATTTCAAGAGATAAATTCCCTTCCGGGGAAACTCTTCGGAGGCGGAGGTGGCTCCGGAATCATCGGACTGTGTAGATTTTCCAACGTAATCTCGACTGTTCTACTTTTACCGTCGTATACATCGGATAACATGCTTTGAGTGGAGGTACTCTTATGCGAGGTGATATTTCGCACTTGCAGGACAGATGCGGATTTAGTCTGCGGAGACGATTCGTCGAACTGGTTTAATACGAACGAGTCGTTTTCCAAAGGATTCTCCATGATTGTACTATCGATTAAATCGGATTGATTGGATTTCTTATGCTTTTTGCGAGCTTTACTCCTGGCGATGTTTTCGCGCTGCTGGTAGATATTGGCGAATATGAAAATATTTAGTAGAAGTAGAAAACAACCGACAGCCACGGTGATGGTTAAAGCTATCGTGTAGTTTTGATAATGACGATTGACGATTTTACGTAGCAGATTGCTGTTGTTTTCGTATACGTTGTCACCGTGTGGCTGAATTGTGTACGAAGTGTTGTACACCGAGAAATTGGTACAATTCGTCGTCATTTCGGTGTGATCGATTTTATACAAGTTCGATGTGGATTTGAAAAATGTTGTAATTTTCGGTGTAGCTGTGGTCGGTACGACGAAATCCACGGTTACGGGAATAGGTTTATTCATAGGTTTATATGATTGTAGTCTGACCAGACCTGAAACAATATTATTATTGATTGGCTATCATTGAAAATTTGACGAAAGTTTCGAGGCGAAAATAATACTAATGCAGTGTCTGGATTAAAATGAAACTCGAGCATTCGTAGTACGTATTGTTCGACCGTTTTATCTTGGCAGGTTTGTATTTGTGTAAAAGTAGCAAAATTCCGGAAATTTTCATGTAGGGCTTCTCAAATTTTAACGATTTCGTAAGAAATATTTGGCTATGTTTCGGTACAGTTAATTTCGATTGGTTGATTTCTTAAAAATTGGAAATAAATTAAAAATAAACAAACAATTCCTTTTTCAGAATCACTGAAACAGAGTGAGTGTTGCTACTTTTAAACAAATACAAACCTGCCAAGATATAACGGTCGGACAATAAAATAATTTTTGTAAACGATAATACTTTTGTTGAGAATCTCACCGTAGGTAATTAAAAATCCTGGCCAAATTATAATTAAAACATGTTTATAGTATGGTACGAGTATCTATAGTAAAAGTTCGAGTTTCAGTTTGACAGAATTATTTGCGCAGCTGGTGTTTCGGTTCCTAGCTCAATGCCTTCGAATTAACGACGCAGCAACACGAATTACACAAGCGTGAAAAAGTTTGTAGACTTGAAAAAATCAGAGAAGGCAAGTACTGTTTTGTGGGATTCAAAATGACGATGCATCTAAAAATATCCGTCTAGAGCCAAAAACTTGAAATTTATTTGTTCAGGTGTCGTTCAACTTCTCTCCGGGGGGGAGGAGGGGGCGACAAAAATGAACACTTATAATTCTTGGTGGGGGGGGGGGGGGGGTATTTTTTCCGATTTTTGTTTTTCAAAAATAGATCAATTTTATTCGTTTGTTCTGAACATTATTTGTGTTTTTTTCTTTGAAAATGGTTTTTTTAAAAGGAGTTTCCTTATAAAATTATTGTTTTTGTTTTTACAAATTGTTTAGTTTTTGGAATCAAGTTTAATTTTTTGTTTTTATTCTTTTGATACCCAAGGGTTGGAATTTTTGCGATTTTTAAAAGTTTTTTCCTAATCAAGTGTTTTCTAAAATTTCTGTATTTTTGCTTTTCCTCTGAAAATTGTTTTGCTTGATTTGCTCTTTTTTTCTAATAAGTAATAATTAGTGTTTTTTCATGAATGATTTTTTCTTTTTGTTTTCAAAATGGTTAGTTTTTGGGTGTTTTTCCTGGATAAATATTAGGTAGTTCGTTGTTTCTTTTGAATTTACTGTTTTTTTTCTAAACGAATTTCATTGTTTTTTGGTTCCTTTTTCCTTTGCCCTTTCCTCTGAAAGTAATTTTTCCGAGTAGGTATAGTCGGTACAACGAAAGAAGGCACTTTTCCCCTACGTTCTCCCACCACGAAATTTAAAAACGCTGAGTTGTGATTGGACGAAATTTGAAATCAACGCGCGTCGTTGGTTTCCGCGTTACGAGTCGAGTAGGGGAAAAGTGCCTTCTTTCGTTGTACCGACTATAGTAAAGATTTTTTTATTTTTGTTTTTTTCCCGAAAATAGTTTGGAGTTTTGTACGTTTTTTTTGAAGGTAGGAGCATTGTTTTTTTGAAAGTGCTTTATTGAATTTTTGTCTAGCCATTTTTTTAAAAATAAATACTTACTTACTTAATGGTTTAATTTTTTCACTTTTTTTGAAAGTTTTCCGTTTTTGGAATTTTTTCTAGAATTAATCTGATTAATTTTTTTTAGGATTTTTTTGGAAAAAATCAATTTTTCAGTTTTTTCCGAAAATTTTTTGATTATGCCTATTTGTAAATTGGTTTGGGTGGTTTTTTTACTTGGTGGTTTTTTTCAGAAATGGTGTTTGGATGTTTTATTTTTTACTAAAAAAAATCGTTTGGTTCTTCAGATGTTACCTGAAAATGATTTTGTTTTTTAATAAAAATTTTTATTTGAAAACTGTTTGTTTTTTCCATAAAAATGTTTGTTTTTATTTTTTCCTCGAATCTGTTAGATGTTTTAAATGGTTTGTTTTTTTCCTAAAAATGGGCTAGTTTTTTCAACTTAAAGGTAATTTTCTATTCTTTTTTGGAGTTATTTTTTTAAAGGATTGTTGGAGGTTTTCCTAAAAGTAATTTTATTTTTTCCTGAAGATCGATCGTTTTTTAAAAAAATGGTTTGGTTTGTTCAATTTTTTCTCTTATAGGCAATTGATTGTTTTTTTTGGGTGAAAATGATTTGATCTGATTGTTTTTTTTATAAACGTAGTTTACTCTTATTTTGTTCTTTTAGTTTTTTTTCTATAGTTGATTTATTTCTTAAAATTTTTCCTGCATTAGTTTTTTCTTTTTTTTCTCCGGAAATTGATTGTTTATTTAGTTTAGTTTTATTTTTTAATGAAAATGGGTCAATTTTTTTCAGAATATTGGTACCTAGCTACGTATCTAGGCTTGCGTTGCTATGCTATTTAATTTTTTTCATAATTGTTAAATTTTAGAAATACCTACCTATGCCAAATTCAATTTTAAAATTCAGGAAAATTGTTACAATTGGGAAACATCTTTGAATTTTTGCAATATTTTTTTAAAAAGAAGAATAGTTTTTGAATTTTGGCAAATTTCTAAGAATTTGAACAATATGTGAGGACGCATGGAAAAAGGGACCTCTCGACCAAACTTTTTCTGGAATAGCGTTTAAAGTTCTTCGTAATTACGGTTTCACTTTTAGGTTACCTACCAATATTTCAACCTTGAGAGACTTACCGGTTACGTCATTCACACTCACATCGATCACATAGCTGCCTCATCTTAGACAAAGAAAGTAAAAATTTTGAACTTTTGGAAATTTTAAAGTTCGACTTTCTTCGATTAAAAGTTGAATATATTGTTCAATTTTGAATAATGAGGTCAGGGACCAGTTCCATTTGATTTTTGAGGATTTTTTACAAAAATTAGGCCGAACAAGTGAAAAACGAAAAATTGGTTTAGAGGTCCCTTTTCCATGCACCTTCACATCTTATCTATAGGTTTAGTTGTAGTACCTAATTTTTTTTTTAGAGTTGGTGATAAAACGCAAAAAATCCACATTTTTTTTATTTATTTGGGTACATGTATAGGTACACATAAATCTTCAAATTTTTTTCAAAATTGTATTTTTTGCTTTTCTCGAGCAGCATTCCTTCACTTTTTTGAGGACAATAATTATAAACCCAAGAAAAATGGTAATTCTTCTAAACTTAGTGTTGTTGACGAGAACAATTTTTTTTAATTTTCCGAAAATTCAAGCTGGCAAATATTTCTTTTCAACCCTCCCCCCTTCTTTCTCGAAAGGATCTGGGAAAGGGTTACAAAAAATTAGGGCATAGATTAGATATCGACTTTCAAGAGGAGAAAAGTTTGCTCCTTCGATTACGATGTTTGGCAAACTTATTTACACGCTTGTATCTTTTTCAGTCACTGCATCTCAAATCTAGGCAAACGCACACAATGAGAATAGCAACACGAGTATTTTTTTTTTTGAACAGAAACACTCGTACGTTTAAATATTACCGTCATAGTACTGAGGTGACTGCTCCTTGAAGTAGTGATGTTGCATGGAAAACTCGGAAAAGCCGGGTCGATGCAATTGCGGTATTAAATTCAGCCATATTGACATTTTATGACCACGATAATGATTTTTAACCACTGGCTTATGACCTGAAACGTAAAATTGAAAGACGAATGGATTTCGATTTTTTTTTAAAAACACATTATTTTCCAAAAGAAACAAATTTTAGAAATAATTTTACTCACTTAATTCTAAATACAGTTGATTCACGGTATCGTACATGTTCCAAACCGGGTAATTGGTGTTTGTTTCTGGTTTATCGCCAGATGATCCATTAGGATCGCTTGAAATTGGAACAAAAAATATAAATCAATACTAAAATATACAGAAGAACAAATAATCGTAACATGATTCGATGACACTTACCCTTTTTTGATAAAATTCGATATATAATGAATAACAGTGATGGATAATTGGCTATCTTGATGGCTGAAATTTTTCCTCCATAAATTATTCGTACCAGACAAAGGAAACCCAAATATAAACGGAAGGTCATCTCCTTTGATACTTCCAGTTTTCTAAAAATTAATTTGATTTAATATTTTTCGTCATAAAATTTCAAAATCTTGTCATCAAAGCGAGCACAAATACCTGTGGAAATTCGCTATCATCCATATGATGAGAAAAATGAAAGAAAAACGTACGTCCTCCTTGAACGCTGTGTAAAAATCCGACCTTTAATAAATACGAAGACGTATGCCCATCGCTGAGAATATCCACGGTGCTATCTCGAATACTAAACGGATTCTGCGCCGGTCTCACCCAATCCGTGTATTCATTTTTGATCGCAGCGAATATCTCGTTTAGATGAAAATAGTAACAATTTCGTACAAAAGTTCTCAGCATCCGGTCACGTTTCACTTCGTTGAAACCGAATTCTAAATCTTGGGCGCAGAAATCCGGATACGATTCGATGCTGGTTAAACCGAATAGTAAATCACGTTCTGCGAAGTTGGCGAAACTAAATCCGTGATTTTTCTTATTAGTTTTGGATAGCACAGCCATGTCCATCATGAGTGCGTCGTTGGCGACGTTGTTGAATAACACGCTTCTATCGATGAAAGGAGCGAAACCGGGAAGGAATCGGGGAGGTTCGACGTTGACGCTCATTAATTCGGGTAATTTTTTCAGACGTAGGCATGGAGCCATGTCTTCTTCGGCTAGATCTCCGTGGCAGTTGGTTTGTTCGGCTACTTTGCGTTTGATCATTAGAGGGTCTTTTTGGAGAGCCCAAGGACTCAGGGCTGAACCGCTCAGAAGAATTACGCGATGAAGGAGTTCTGCAATAAGAAAAAAAGATAATTAAATAGGTTATAGGTCGTGAAGAAAAAAATGGATTTACATGTGAAAAATCTTTTTATTGAGTGATGGTTTTTTTTACTTATTTTTTTTAAGGTCCAACGATGCCATAATGATAAAAAAATTGAAATAAAAAACCGAATAAAATTTCATGGCTTCGAAGTGAAACAACAAAAAAAATAAAATTTAAATAAAAATATTAAATTTCTTTGATGACTTGAATTTTTTTAAATTCATTTTTCTCACTGAAATTCAAAATTTTACTAAAATCTTCCTATTACTCTCTCATTTATAAATCAGTGAAAATGATCGAAAATCACTGGAAAACAGTCAGAATTATGAAAAAATTCACTGAAAGGAAACAGTGAAAAAAAATTGCTGGAAAATCAGTGAAAATTTACTGGAAAGTCAGTGGAAAGTCAGTAAAGTCAGTACAATTCTTCGAAAAAACTGTGAAATTCTTTGAAAAATCAGTGAAATTCTTTGAAAAATCGGTGAAATTTTTTTAAAAATCAGTGACATTATTCGAAAAATCGGCGAAAATCCGCTGAAAATCAAAGAATTTCGCTGATTCTCTCTCCCTGTGCTACAATTCTGACTATTCATCAGTGATTTTTCACTGATTTAGAATGAGTTAGTAGGTAAAAATTTTTCTGTCAGTTTTGTTCTAATAAACTCCAAAAATTGACAAAAAATTATTAGTCGTCAAAATTAAATTTTTTCTGAATGAAATTCAATGAAAAATGTTTGTAAAAAACTAGAAAATTTTTTAAAATGAAATTACAATCATCACCCCTTCCATCACTAAAATCTACAACCAACGTTCCAAAAAACTTTTTTTTCCACCAAATTTCAAAAAAAAAAGAGAAAAAAATACGTCGCCAGGGAAAAATAACCCGAGTCTGAATTTTATTCACAAGACAGTACCTATCCTGCGTATTTATCACCGAATACACGGCCTTTTTAAAAATACATCTTCATGAACAGATCAATACACTCGAGTGGCATCCGAAAAAGGAATACATTATTACCAAATATACTGGCACGCGTTGTAAATCATTCATAATTTCATTGGCAGGCAGACGATATGCATATGTGTAGCATATTTTAGAGAGAGAAAAAAAAAGAGTAGAAAGAAACACCGAACGGCTACCTTTCGTTCACTCGAACATGAAAAATTCAACTTCCATAGACGTACTTCGTCAATCTCTTCAATATTTTAAACATACTGACACGCAAAACTGACATGAATTTTTTTTTTTATTAAATCGATATTATGGTTTTCTTTTGCGAATAGGTACCGAAGCACTAGACATGTAGGTGTATAAGATATTCTGACATTTCAATGCTACAAAGTACATAACTGTCTACCTTTTGTGGTTGGAGAAGCAGCTATGAAATTAGCTAAAGCTGCTCCTGTGCCATGACCCATAATCGTTATTCTGTCGGGATCTCCTCCGAATGCTGAGAGATTCTCTCTTAACCAATGCAATCCGGCTACGATGTCCATTAAACCGTAATTTCCCTGAGAGCTGTTGGTCGTGCCAGTTTTTAGAAAACCTGAGAAAAAATTTATAAATTAGTTGTAGGTATTTAGATTACATTTTAGTATAATTTTATTTTGAGCACGAATAGGAAATAATATATAAGTAGTAGATAGGTACTTCATTTCATTTTTTTCTCTTCGAGACGATTTACTCAAGAACCCGAAATATCCAGAAAATTTTTTAAGAATGAAATTCTAAATTTTTTATTTGAAGTATTCATATTGTGACGCGGCATACGAAAAGGTGACCCCGAGCCAAGTAGTAAGTTTCAAGAAAAACGTGTTTTAAGTTTTCGAAGCGTTTTTTCCATTTTTTTCAATTTAATTGGAAAAAAAGAGAAAAAATTTTTAGTTTTTTTGACGATTTTTTTTTTGGAGGTACCTCACTTCACAGCCATTTTTCATAGCTTAAACGTCGAGATAGCGACCTGGCGATGGTTTTATCGTATTCTACGGCCAATTTTACTTACAAATAGTGGAAAAACCCAAAAACGTGACCCAGGGTCACCTTTTCGTATGCCACGTCACAATATTGAATGAGGTTTGGTTGTTGTAGTGCTTTTAATTTTTTTTTCAAAATCTGAAATTATTTAAGCCTGTGCTTTTTACCGAGTGATTATACCTATCAAATCATTACTTTTCCACTTTTCAAAAAAAAAATCAAAATCAGTTTACCATGGTAAAATGAGGAGGACAGGATGAAAGATTAAATTCTTTATAGCAGATTCGTAGTCAATATGTTTACTAAAATTCAAAATTAAAATTTTTGTGCCTGTGATCTCTTTGAACAAGCATTAAAATCATTCTTCAAGAGTAAGTAAAGAGAGATTGAAAAAAATTGAAATCTTCTGTCTTAAATTTGATACTTTAAGGGTTCTAATTTCTAAAAAAATTTAAATGTTGATGATGAAAAAAATTTTTTATTCCATTTTTCAGTGTAGTCTCTCTTACTAGGAAATAAAGATGAAGAAATTTTGGTCTCTCTGCAAGAAGCTTTGATAGGATTCAAAATTAAAAAATATAAGTGTATATATAATAAAAGATCATTAAAACATGAAAAATTTTAAAATCCGCAAATTTTCCTGTTTAACTAGGTACTATATAAAAATACTACGTAGATTTAAAAAAAAAAACATTAAAAATTGGGTGGGTTCTAATTTTCAAAATAAGAAATACGTAACTCATTAAATATCGAGGATTTTCAATTCTATGAATACCTAATTCATGTAGTGCTTAAGAGAGTTCTAATTTTTGGGAAGGTGCTCGTAGAATAAATAAAAGGTTGAAAGTTGGAAATTTTCAAAATTTTTATCCGATGTGGCATTGAAGTGCCCTGATTTTCAGAAAAAAAAACATTGAAAGTGAAATTTTTTTGACAATTTTGAATTTTTTACTTCAAGTGCATATTTATTTGGTGCTTAAGGTCCTATAATTTCAAAAAATTAAAAAAAAGGATATCTCTTGGTCTGTTTCCTCAATATTGATGCCTGTTCAGAGGAAAATAATTTCTAGATCAATTTTCAATTCTTCCAGACGAGGCTTCAAATTGACTTGAATTTTTAAAAAGTTGAAAACTGCATTTTCACTCTGAAAAATTGGATTTGAGTCGGAAATCTTTCTGCATGATGGTCTTTTGAAAGACATTTTCAGTTCGAGTTTGAAAAATGGGAAAAATCGTATTTCAAATCGGAGTATGAAAAAATTCCATTTCAACCGGAAGTTGTCAATTCGTTGCTCCTTCAAAAATAGAAATGTGAAATTCTTCATAAATTTTTGAAGTTTTGACTCTTCTTTCTCGAAATATTGTTTTTCAAAGTCAGTTCTTGTTACATGGGTTACTTTAACGAAGCCCTTTGCAAAATTTCAAAATTTTTAAAATTTTCAGCTAAACACTTGAAATAAAAAAAAATTGCTCAATTTTAATTTTTTGTGGAATTTGTGGCTCTGAAGCATCACATAGGGGCAGGCATTTGATAAATATAAATTATTTATGAAAATTCTCTGAAATCCACTAAGAAAAAACAATAATGGAGGGGGATCTTTAGACTAACATTACCTCATTTTTTTACTCATTTTATAATTCGAACAGTAAAATTAGGTAGATCTACGTAGCTGGGTGAATTTTTCATGACAAATCCTACCGTGTAGGGATTAGGTATGTAGGAATTGAATAAAATAGCAATAGAATTACCTAATATTCCTAATCTATAATTGATGGTAACTACAATAACATTTCCATAACTGGCCAACGCCGAACCATCGTACGGATTGCCTGCATTCCATTCGTACGATTCTCCATGAATGAATAAAACCGTCGGTATTAACCCCACTTCGTTTGATGTAACTGAAACAAACACCACAAAAAAGGATAAGTTTATACAAAAATTATGGTAAATTGGAATGCAAAAATAGCCCATTCTCCATCCGTAAAGTTAGGATACCCATGATCGGATACCACGAAGAAAAATTATTTTCGGTCAGTATGTTGTCTATTTTGAAAAAATTTAAAGAACAAAAGAAAAGCGTTTAAAAAAAAAACGAGTACGGTTAATAACATTTATCATGGGAATGGATAGCACAGTATCTCGAAAAATAAAAATTTCCTATTTGATTGCTTTTAACTCAAAATCAAAATTGAATGGGCTACGGACGTAAAAGTATGTTAAAAGGGAAAAAATCCAGGAAAAATTTATGCACTTAAAAAAATCAACTGTAAGTATTTTGAAAGCTGGATAAATTTTGTTCTGATGATTTTTTGTTTATCATCAAAATTTAATTGAATAAGATCCAAAATAGATCAAATTCAATTTTTTTTTTCTTTCAAACGTTAATGAGCCTTTTCAAATTTGGCATTGGGCAAAAAATCAGTAAAAAAGAAAATTTCCAGTTTTCAATACCCCAAATGGTACCTCTTGATGTAAAAAAATCTAGAAACATTTTTGACCCCCAACCCCACCCCTTTCGGAGTTATGGCCATTTTATTGCAATATTTTCAAGAATTTTTAATTTCAATACTTGCGACTACCCCTTCTGCAGATGACATATGACGAGGTTAGTTCATGGTAAAAAAATTACGTTCTAACGCGCTATAAGTTGTGGAGTTATTTCAATTTTCCTATTTCTTACATTAGATTTTTGTAATTTTTTCGATATATGTATTAGGCGTTTTTTTTTCAAATTCAAACCTCCATAAACCCCCCCTCCCCTCCTCACAAGTCAACTTCAGGGGCTATAATTTTGGCTGGGGAATTTTTTTGTGATGTTCAAATAGCCTGATTTTTTTTTTCATTTGTCACACCTCGTGTACTTCCCTTGTGAAGACTGAAATCGCAAAAACCCATGCAAAAATGTTGATGTTTTAGCAGATTTTTCAAATTTTGAGTGTTTTATACGGGGGAAATGACCAAAAAAATAAAACTAATGTCGGATTCGTGTTTAGCGGGTCAAAATACCACGATAAGCACCAATTCGCGACCGTTTTGTTTCAAGTCTCAAAATTCACCTTTTTCACCGATTTTTCTTGACAAAAATTGGGAATTTCGAGGATTCAAGTAAAGTGATCGCAAAAAGGGTGTTTATCGGGATATTTTGACCCGCTTAACACGAATCCGACATTAGTTTCTTTATTTGTCGATTTTTCTCCGTATTAAACCCTCAAAATTTGAAAAATCTGCTAAAATAACAACATTTCTGTACGGGTTTTCGCATTTTTAGGTCCTTGCGGTATCGAAATCACCAAAACTGAATACGTGACGTGAATCTACGTTAAAACCCACGTTTTTGAGATATTTTCAAAAAGTGGTCGCTCTTCGCTTATATGGTGTTTTTAAAGATTGAAAACTTCAAATAGCCGAAAAAACGTGAAGGAGTGCACCAAAATTGTTGAAAAAATTATCGTAAATACACCTCTACGAGATGTAACTTTGTGCCAAAGAACAGAAAATTTCCTTCACTTCCATTGAAATTAAAAATTCTTGAAAATATTGCAATAAAATGGCCATAACTCCGAAAAGGGTGGGGTTGGGGGGGGTCAAACATTTTTCTAGATTTTTTTACATCAAGAGGTACCATTTGGGGGAGTTGAATCGAAAATCGAAGCCAGGGCCAAATTCACCTCTTACCCGGCTATACCCATTCAGTTAGGTATCAAAATTTCGTTATTTTCGTTTTTCGTTCCGTTACGAAAACACTGGTTTTTACTACCCATTTCACGATTGAAAAAAATAATAATTTCTTCTAAATTTTTCAAGATTATTACCCCCTTGAGTTTTAAAAATAGACAACTCATTCGTCAATTTTTTTTCCATATTAATCGGATACGTCCAAATTACGATTATAGATTCCTTCACCACCCACCCAGCATCCCCTTTCCAACTCACCTACGGTCTTAGGCACATAGATATTCAAATAAAGGCAATCTTCGCTTTGATTCGACAACATCGGTAACAATTTCTCCAAATAAACGAGCCTGCCTCTCGGTATCCTCAACAGAGCTTCGGTCCGATTCGATATATCCGGCAGCTTCTGAGGACACACCGGTGAAAAAGTATCTGCCAATCTGATATTCTGCCACGAGGACGGAATCACCGGCGGCATATATCGTAACGATTCCAACGGCGGCGTGGCATACGGAATACCGAAAAACGCCTCAACTTGAAGGTTCTGTATGAAAATACCTCGTATCGGACCATACTTGGTACGCACGACTCGGCTACTGTATTGCTGTACGATAAAAGTCTGGCATTCGTATAAGCTGCCATAGAGCAGGAATATTAGCCATGTCAAGTTGACGCGTAATGTGAAATAGCAATACGGCGATAGTTGTTCTTGCATTATGGATCAACATGGATGACAGGTGACTCTGTCACCCATTATTGTAGTTATCTAACCCATGGTATTTTAGTTTTACAGTCATTTACTACTGATTCTTGGGATATTCCGGCCAACAGCGAAATGATACGTCTAAATACATATAGGCTGTAATACACCTATTATTTTTCCTTCTCTATCCCCCTTCTCCTCTTCCTTCGTCCGATATTTCCTTTGGCCGAGATCTGCCTCTAAATACTCGAGCTTTAGCTACCTGTAACAAAATATGTTTTTTCATTAAAACGTCAAAAAGTTTAAAAGCTTAAAAAACTTTCCTTTTGCAACGGAATACTTTTCTAAACTTTTTTTTATTCAATTAACTTTCGCAGCGACTAAAATATACCTACTCGGGTAAGTATAATACGAGCTTATTAAATCATCTGAAGTAGGTATACCTTACAATATCAAAAATCGTCGGTACTTATTCTCGACGTCGCGTCGTCGGGGAGGAAAAAACAAGCAACAAATGGAAAACCCATTTTCATGAAAATTTTCCATTAAATGGCACGTGATGTTGTTGAAGAATAATTAAGCTGTGTATTTTTGATTTCAAACGTAGCAGGTACTTATTCGATTTTTTTTTCGAGTTTTTGTACTCGACTGTACGGCTCGGTGCTTCGCTCGGGTATACCCAATTAAAAATACCTAATTTTTTCCCACTTTTATAAGTCAATTTTATTCTATACTTTTATACTTAATACTTTCCTACTTTTACGGGCTTATAATTAGCGAACATTGACACCTGCGAAAAAGCTACGTATATTTTCAAAGAATTAAGCCGACTCGTAACGTTAAAGAGTTGGGTCGGTGGTGAGGGGCAGGGGGAAGAAATGCGAACAGACTAATTCATCAAAGCCACGATTTCCATGAACTCGTACTTATACGTGAACACCTAATTAAATCAATTATGAAAATATACATTTGCCACGTAGATGTGTATGCTTTTTTTTTTTGGTTTTCTTCGCTTTTATTTTTATTTTTTATTTTTCTGAAAAGTAATATGAAATAAGCTAGAATTGTGGGAAGGAAAATAGAAATAGTATGCTGAAGTATTCGTTGTAATTATTATTTAGGTAGCGAACTTGTAATTTGAATTTTTCTCATTTTCTCGAGTCCTCATTCACGAAGAAATATGCAAATGAGTTTTTAGCTCATTCAAAAGTTACTAAAAGCAGGTAGTCAGTTTTTCTCATAATTTCACAATATGTATTCTACATATTTCATAATTTAATGTTTTGAAAAATTAAAACTATTTTTTACAAATATTCTTATTAAAAGAGGATTATTTTTCGCAGTGAGGTCAAAAAAGTTGAGGAAAACTGATTTTTTTAAAGCAAAGGTGAAGCGTAAATCGATTTATATATTTTTTTATCGTTGATTGAGCAGGCGATTCAAACTGGTGTTGAAAACCCATAATTGAAAACAGAGTTTTTTGACTCTTCTCGAAAATGAAAATCAATTTTTTAAAAACTCAATAACATTACAAAGATGTCATCATTTTTGTTCTCGCGAAGATTTTAACAATATATAAACGAAATTTTGAAGCCAAGACCTTCCTGTTTCGAATTTCTTGGTTCGAGTCATCTTATCACTAATAATGGTGATTTTTTAGCTCCCTTCCATATAATTTTTTGAACGAAACAGAATGAATCTGATTCAAGGTGACCACCTGAAATTTGAACAAGAGAGATATTTGGAAAGAGGATGTTTAAAAACTTTCGTAAACAAAATTTCAGAGGATTTTTTATTTTTGGCGAATTTTTGAAAACTCAAAACTCGTAAATTTTTTAGCAAAAACGAGATATTCAAAGGTAAAGAGGTCTCGTATATTTAATATTGATATTCTGAAATCAAATTTTACAATTTCCATTCATTCTTCAGCTCCTAGTGAGATTTTGATTTTCTTTAGCATGTTTGAAATTTTATAGAATTATGTAGATGTGGAAATGGACTAGAGCAGCTAAAAGTCAAATGTCTATTTCTAGGTCTACCATCTCTCGAATAACTTGAGAAGAATATGAAACATCTCGATTTCCAGGTAGACGTGTTAATATTTTCATTAGCTAATAAATTAAAGCGGAGAAGAATTCGTGTTAATAAAATTGCCTAACCGATTCGCCGTAAATATGCTAACTTCATAACAAAGGAATTCCCTCTTTCTGGCGACAAAAACTGAATCGCCTTGAATTAATGTTGATGCGTGAACATAAATTTGACGAAAATATTGAATATTTTATATTACAATGTTGCCAACTTTTTGCATTCCCAAAAAAAACTTTTTTTTGTGAAAAATTGGAAAATTGTGTCAAAACATATTCATTAAACCAAAAAGATAGTAAATTTATGCTTTAGACGAATTGAATCAATTTAATATTTATTCAAAAAACAAGTTTTCGAAAATGAATTGTTACCTACCAATCAACTAATAAAAATAAATTATATGACAATCACTTTTTTTTTTAAATTTACCTTTATTAAGGTTCGGCCGAACGGGGGAGAAAGGGAATAAATTAATAATCATAAAATTTCATTTTTATTTGGAAAAATTCGGTTCGAATCGGAAAACTTCTTTAAGTCATGATCTTTTTCCAAGGAAATTTTCATACCGGGTTGAAAAAAAATGCAAAAAAATCGTTTCGATCCTGAAGAAAAAAATGATAAAATTCGATCTCAAAAATTTTCAAGTTTTCCCCTTTCCCCTCCATAAAGTAAACTTAACTTTGGTTCGTTCTTTCTTTTAATTCAAAATTTCAAACTTGAAAAATAAACATTTCATTGCGAAGTCGTCTAATAAAAAAAACTTTACGACTTATCATTAAATTTTATGCGCAGAAGCATTTGTTAAAGTTGTACATTTTTGAAATTCTCAACAATTCTGTACTTAAAAATTTATAACTCCCTGAATTTCAACTTTTAACACCTTAAGATCATTTCTAATCAATTTCTTGGAAATTTTTCATAAAATGCGCTCAAAAGTGAACGCTCAACCAAAGAGACTTGCAGCCAATTTTAATCAATTTTTTAAAAGTAATTTTAGGTAAAAAAAAAGGGGGTCAAAAAATCGGAAATTGAAAAATTTGGTCATAAAGTTCGTTCAAATGGACGCCGCGTCGTCGCCTTGCTTATTTGAATAACAGTTGAAGCTGGAGATAATTTTTATATTAACTTCAATACTACCTCACATCTTAAATTTTTAATTGATAAAATTCGAGTTCAAGTTTTGGTGATCAGAAAAAGAGCAGTTCATTCACCATTGAAATTGTCGTATTTACGGCAAATCGATTAGGCAATTCTATTAACACGGATTTTTTATCACTTCTTTGTTTGTAAAAATATTGTGTATCTTTCTGGAAATCGCAGCGTATCATTTTTATTAATCAATGAAAAATCGACTTTTTGAGTTCAGAGAAAGGACATTGTTTTTTTTTTTTTAATTAAAATTTCTTCCTATCTTTAGTTTATATTTTATAAGTAGATTGAGGGTTTTTCATTCATGATTAAAGTTACCTAAATCATAAAGCGGATTGTATTTTGATCTTTTTTTGGGGAGGGGGAGGGGTAGTAGAAAGCGAAATTTAAAAATTCTGACGTGATGTCCAAAAACATGGTAAAAATTTTAGGTCAACTTGAACCCCTATCACTGAAATTACGAGATAAAGTTCAAGCAGAATTTTGAAATTTTCAAAACATTGAAAATAAATTTTCGAACTTTGTTTGCTTTTTTTTTACTGATAGGGGACTAATTGTTTTATCACTATTGAAAAACTTTTTTTTTTTGATTTTTTTCGTGGTGGTGGTGAGGGGGGTTGACTTGATTTTTGTTTCGGCCAAAAACGTTACTTAGGAGTAATTTTGAATGTGAACTCGGTGTCATGGGTTAAATTTACATTCTAGAAATGAATTGCACCGCTCCTGACTTGTTTTTTTAGAGGTTCCCAAGTGTCCTTGAAATGGCGTTATTTGACGATATTATTTTTTATTTTGATGCTTTTTCATAGAGAATTAAGATTCCCTAAATAACGAAAAACAAATCAGAAGTGGTCTAATGTATTTCTAGAGTGAAAATTTAATCCCAATGCCAATCAAATTTTTTATTCATTTTCAAAATATCTCCTGAAATAACGTTTTTGACCATGTATGTACAAAAATCATGTAATTACTTGGAACATTCTCAACTAATCAGTTACAACTTTCTTTATTTAACGAAAATGGAGTTTTCTTTTTTCGTATTTTCTATGTGTAAAATCCATTGGCCCGTAAACGCCGTACTTTCCACGAGAGCGCCGTGGAAAATTTGACGCATCTGCACGGGTTAAATAGAACGAGTGGTCAGTTTTAATTTTTTCCAACAATTCGGAAAACTAATCAAAAAATCGTTGTCAGGAGGTTCGAATTATGTTTAAAACTGGTTTCATACCAGGATTGGTTCGAGGTATTAGGTTGAGAAGATGGGAAATAGCGAATTCGAGTCGATTTTAGCAAAAATTGGGCGTTTTACGTTACACTAATTTCACGATTGAGAGAATTCTCTACTTCCAATCGGAAAACTAATCAAAAAATTGTGTTCAGGAGGTTCGAATTACGTCTAAAAATGGTTTCATACCAGGATTGGTTCGAGGTATTGGGTTGAGAAGATGGGAAATTGTGAATTCGAGTCGATTATAGCGAAAATTAGCTGTTTTTCATTACCAAAAAGCGACGAGCAAGAAGCTATTTCACTTCCTATGGAAAAACCAATAACAAATTCGAATTCAGGAGGTTCGAATTATATAAAAAACTGGTTTCAAACCTTACTTGAACCACATCACTCGTCTCAAGATGAAAAAAATCGCAATTTTACCTCTTTTTCCTCAAACTCGGCCTCTTTTCGCGACACAAATCATACGATTGTGCGAATTCTACGCTTCAGATCGGAAAACTAATCGCAGATTCGAGTTCAGGAGGGTTGAATTATATGAAAATGACACCAAATTTACCCCAACCCCTTCATGTGAAAAAAGAGGGGTAAAACTCCCCCTAAAACTCCCCTCCCTCCACCCCTAAGGAAAATTTTTGACGTCTCCACTTCTCGAAAATTTTCTTTTGGGTCATACTAAAATAAAAACCACATTTCAACCCCTGTTCAAAAAGTGCAGTATGCCCCCATTTTTTCATGCTAACCGCGGGGACTAATATGGGGGGGGGATTTGAGCGAGAGACTCAAAATTTTTACCTTGTTTTTTTTGACCTCAGGTCAAAACTTTTATCAATCCCCATCTCTAATTTTCCAAAAATAAAAAAGAAACAAACAATAACAATGATGGTCTATTCTTCTAAACGCCTTCGCGTATTTACGGCGAATCGGTTAGGCAATTTTATTAACATGATTATTCCATTAAGTATTATAATACTTGAAAATTATTGAGTCTGTCTGAAATCGCGGTGTGGGTATTTTTTTATATAAAATCATACACTTACAAGGAGGTGTAAACATGATTTTTACCTGCTCCAGTTAATTTTTACTATTCTGTAGATACGTATGAAAAAATACTGGAGAAAATCAAAATCTCGATATATGGTCGAGGATACGAGGAAATTCGAAAATTCGATTTTTAGAAGTCGAGTTTAGGTTTTAAGTTCCTATTTTCATCAATTTTACAAAAAAAAAACACTTTTCAAAAATATTACGTTTTTGCTGAAAATTACCGATTTTTAAAATTTTCAAAAATTCGCCAAAAATCGAAAGTCGATCCAGATAGTTAACGGTTACAAATTTTTTGAAACAATCTCTTTCCAAAAATCTCTCTTTAGAATAAATCGGAGATGGACCCTCGTCTTATTCTTTTGCAAGTTTTAGCAGTTCTTTTTTAAAAATATATTTGAAAAAAGTAATATTTCACTCTTGAACACATCGGGAATATCATTGAAATCAGGGACAGGCAAACTCGAACCAAAAACTTCGAAAGAAAACAGTTCCAGCTCTAAAAATAACATTCAATATAAAAAATCTCGACGAGCACAAAAATAATATCCACGAGAAATTATTCAAAAATTCCAACTTTCATTCGGAACACCTAAATACGTCTTTTTCACTCCCTCTTTCAACTTTTTCAACCATTAATAATTTAAGAAAACTAGCCACCCAGTGCGAAATAAACCGTCAAACTCCTCAGAATCCGAAATTCTCGCGGAAATATCACCAAATAAAACGTTCGCACCGAAAGCGAAAATATAATTTACTCAAATGAATAGGCAACAGGAAAATACTAATTTTACTCGAATACGGAGACGATGGAAATAAAACGGTTCGCACGACGATCCCTCTAGCCCAACCAACCATCTAGAACCCAAGTTAGAGAAATAGATCGTTTCGGGGGTTGAATTTGAAATGCAAAATCTCCATCTAGTTAAAGGAAGGCTTTATTGAAACGGCGAAATTTTGTCACTTTGCCATTATACTTACCCTGTGCGGATATTATAATATCAATTTAGTACATAACATCAACAAGCTTTCGTCTCTTTTAGAAATTTCAATTATACCAGCGACCTTTTGTAAATTAACGATTAAGCATAGGAGATGAATCTTTTACCTACGTGTGAATCTACTAACTATCTCCATAGTCCTAGTCGTATTTCAACGTTGATATCAGATTACTCGTCGTCGTGTACATTTGCTAAGTATTTCGAAACGATCGACTTTGGGTAAGCAATCTATAAAGCATACCTATGTAGCATGTATACGACCAGGTTTAATTAGTTTTTGCACTATGAATTGAGAATAAACTCGAGTAAAAGGTGGGTTAAAGATGGCTTCGGTTTGGTATTCGTTACTCTAGTATACGTTTATTGTATAGCTAGGTATTGTTTCTAAGGTAATGATTTTGAACTTGGCAAACTGTTAATGAAATATTGCACCATTATTTAGAATCCCCGTTTGTTCGGCGTTCGCTATTATAACAACCAACCGAACCGGCTTATTTCGTATTTATAAACAAATCGTAAACATAACTATTATACGAGTTTTCCACTTTACCAGCTGCACACTGCGCCGCCTTTAAATAATGATGATGATGAAATTGTTCAAACAAATTCTTCACTTATATAGCAAACCTCATCTTAATAAATTTTACGTCGAGTGTTTCTCTCGCCCATTGCCTCTTGCTTTCTCCGCCACCTTCGCAAACTCCAACAGAAACTATACCACTCGGTTCTCCCATTAGGTATTTTACAACACAAATTAAAATTCTTGCCAACTTCTCGATACCCTACAGCTTAATTCTACCACCGTTTGCTACATCCCCCTCCCCCTCCCGTGACCTCCCACTACTGATTTTATTCGCAGCGACAATTGATACTCGCTTATAAATAAAAATTCCTCGAAAATTTCTCATCAAGGAATTTTTTCGGTCCGCTAGGGTGAAAAAAATCAATTTTTCGGCATCGAATTGCTCGCAAATGGTGTTGGAAAAAATACCTTATTTGTAAGCAAGACTTTGGCAAAAGCAAGATTCAGTTTCATCCCCCTTCCTTCCTTGATTCCCACTCGAGAACAGATCGATATCCTAAAATAATAATTGAAATTTAATTCCGTTAAAAAAAATAAAAGAATACGAATTAATTCAATAATGAAGAAGATTAAGTAATATTTTCTTCCTTTTTTTTTCGAGGCAAAAAAAAAGGCAATAAAATAAGCTCTCGATATAAAACTTGGAACGTTTGAAAATAAACGAAACCTTTTTTTCGTAAATTTTGGCCATCGCAAACGAGCCATTTTTTACAATGGAATTTTTTGCCAAACTTGGATTCTCGTTCGAATTCGATTCTTTTAATTGTAAAGCTCCAAACGCTGGTCAGTTTTCAACTTAGTTTCGAGCTGGGTTATTAATAAATTCGAAATTTTAATCTGCTTAAGTAACCGGACGAATTCGACGGAAAAGTCATTTTTTACGAAAAAAATCTAATTTCGATTGTAAAAAAAAAACACAACTCGTATAATCCTTTTTCCTCGAGCGTCGAACGTACGATGCTGGGACGATTTAACGTGTTTACATTGGAAATCGTATCGTTATCTATCAATCATTGTTGACACCAGGTTCAAGTATAGGTACTAGTTTTTCATTTTGGAGCAAAAACCCCTACGTGGTAAGTTGGCTGAAAGAAAACCAGCGAGAAATTCCGACGGTGGTCTTTTTAAAAGGGCGTGTATTTGAAAAGCCGTAGAAAAAATTCACTCTGTGGTATTTTTAAGTGCCGAGGGTTTTTTTTCGCTCGCTAACGAAACATTTTATGCAAAAAATAAAATCAAGGACATGTTTTAAGTACTTTTGTTGCGGATTCGCGTTAATACGACGCTGGTTTAGTTTGATAATTGACGAGATTTTTCGGCCGCAGATGGATGTTGTGGGGTTTCTCAGATCGAGATAATTTAGATTAACGTTGCCTTTGACCGACGAATTCGCTGGAGATTTGGAAATTGAAAATTATACGTCGAAGGGTTCGATAAAGATTGGATTCTTCGAACGTAATATTTGTAGATATAGTTCGCGAATGAAATTCTCGATAAAAAACACAATAGAATTCCATATCCGAATATTCTCAAAATCGAGTTGGTGAAGAAAACACGTTATTAACTGGAAAACTACCTAGATACGCGAATATCCGCCAATCCGAACAATATAAAGGGCCAAAGAGCGAATAAATATACCCAATAACGTAAATAAAAGCTAGAATATGATCGCGAATACTTACGTCATTATTATATCGTCGTATACAAATCTATTAATGCACGTTGTTTATGAAAGTGAACGAAAGGAGTGAAAAAAAAAACCACACATTACAAAACAAATAATTCAAAGTGATCTTATTCTCGATGTAGGACATACATTCGAATATCACTAATTCGTCAAAATACAAATAAGGTTCGGCGAAATTCGGCTATTTTCGTAACGTGCCCAGCGCGCAGCTTTGCAAAAACACCAAATGTGGGATTGATTTTTTCAAATGCTCCGTCGTCGTCGTGCAGTTGGAGAAATGGAAATTCTTATCATTACTCAAACGGTAGCGGTATGGTGGCCGTATTTATTATACAAATTTGGAGGCTCGATCGTCGAAAATTTTCAGATACAGATATACTTACTTAGTTTTATAACCTTGGAGGGATGGCAGGGGTCTAAATATGATTGGATTTTTGACTGTGGTAAAATATTCGGCCGATGTGAACGTATAAAAGGCACGTATCGGTTCGCGAACCTAAAAGGTAGCATTTTTTCCATTCTTGAAGAGAATGAGCTAGCTTTAGTCATATTTCCTGGGTGTGGGTGGGTGACCCCCTCGTTGTCGTAATGCTATGACATAACTTCTTCAAATATACACCAGCTCCATTTCAAGTACTTAGTGTTTTTACTCGATAGAAATATTTTTTGTTGGCCCAAAATAGGTTATTTTTTGTAAGAGAATTTTTATACGTTTTGGTTTTACGATAGACTCGTTTTGGTAATTTTCTTTCGCCAAATGATATTTGGTGCGGTTGGTGTACTTATTCGGAGAGGAGAATAAAATGTCGAAATTTATATTGCAAGTTTACCACACCCAGATCTTATAAGGGGTTCAATTTATTGAAAAATTTTTAGGTACTTGGAATTTAAGTAGGTATAAAAAAAAAGTACTGAAATTTTACCATTTCATTTGATTTTTCGCCAAAATCGATAATCGGATTGTAAATTTTCAACTGGTGGGACTTTTTTAATCGTGCGGTTGGTAATTTTCGTTTTCTTCATCCCTCCGGAGATTTTCTTTGGTGTAGTTCGCTTCGAATATTGGTCACTTTATTCTAATTTTCTAACCGAGCGAAGTTCGCCGTTGTAATTTGCATACCCCGCTCTTCTCTTTCCCGCGTTCATTCGTCAGGTGCCTATTTTATTTGAGTTTTTAAATTGTGAGTCATCGACACCCGACACGTGTCGGTTTAAATAAAAAAAAAAGGAAATTAATTTGAATAAAAGCTTGGTACAATTTTCCTGGTGTTTTGAAAAATATAAGTAGAACAGATTTGGTGATGCGTATTTTTTCCTATACTGCGGAGGTTGGTGAAATGAGAGACTAAAGGCAATGAGTGGGATTTCAAAAAAAAAATGATGGGGTACGTCATTTTCAGAAACAATCCAAAAAAATACTCTTGAAAAAAAGGAAAACCAATAAATGAAAAAACTGAAATTCTTGAATAATTTTCATAACCCTTCTCCTTTCTCTAAAAAAATAACAACAGATATCCAAAGATATTTTCTAGAAGAAAAACAAAAAACAAACCATTTGAAAAAAAATAATCGAATTATTTTCGGAAAAATCAACGATTTTCGAAAATAAAAACAAGTCACATTGAGCAACCCCTCCCTTCCCTTCCCTTTCGAAAAACACAAAACCCAAACTTTTTGAAGAAACTAAATTCAAATATTTTTAGGAAATAAAACAAAAAACCAAAGCAATTTTCAGAAAGAAATGCAAAGAAATTGGCCTAGCTTCCGAGAGAAAAAAACAAAATAATCAAATTATTTTCAAAGAGAAAAAATACAAATCACTACCTATCAAGAAACAAAAAACCAAACCATTTTCGAAAAAATCAAAACAATCAAATTGTTTTCAGAAAAAATGGAAAAAAAAACTTTTAGAAAAAAAACAATTCGCAAATAAAAACCGAACTCTCACATTATGTTCAAAAATCCTTTTCTCAAAAAAACAAATCATTTTTCAGGAGAAAAAATACATTAAATCAAAGCAATTAGGTATCAAAAAAATACGAAGCCATTCTCGAAAAATACATTCAAAATATTCAAATCATGTTTAGGAATTTTTTTTTTAAATTACCTGGGTACTTCCAGAGAAAAAACAAAGCAATTTTCAGGACGAAAATTAGAAAAATTAAACTACAAATAAGGTATTTTTGAAAAAATAATTATTTTTATTAAATGAAATAGAAAAAACATTTCCGAAAAAAATCAAAATATTTTTCAGAAAAAAATACTTACTTATACAATATAAAAATACTCTCAGAAAAAAACTAAAAAATTCAATTTCTAGGGAAAACTGAAAATGAACAAATCACAAAAAAAAACATTTTTAAAATAAGAACACAGAAACTCAGCCATTTTCATAAATAGGTATTCATCTCAACAAAAATCAAACAATTTTTGAATAAATTCAATGCAAAAAAAAATCGAGCGTTAAAATGATGTTCCTGTTTTTTAAAATTGTCAAAAAATATTAATTTAAAAATTGAAATATCACATTATCGACATATCGTAAAATAAGTAAAATCAATTATAGTACCTGATGAGCTGAATCAAGAACTTATCGATTGATTGATAAAAATGTATCTAAAAATGTTTTTGAAAAATTATCACGAGGTTATTTATAGATAAAATTGAATTTGGACTCATTTCATTGTTGAAGTAAAACTTTTTACCATAATGTATCCATGGAAAAATTACAGTATGAACCCCTACAATGCTTCTAAAAATACTTTTGGTTTTTCGGCTATAACTTTCGAAATTACGCCCTTACGAAATAAAAGTTGAAACAAAAATTGTACAGAATTCAAAAACAAACAATTTTTATATTTATAATTTTTCCTCCAAGACGTCATGGAGGGAAGCTAGAGCCTTCAGAAAAAAATCAATTTTGAAAATTTTCCATTAACACAAATAATTGCTAAGAATCGGGTTAATCGACTTTTAGGAGCGGCTCTTTTGCATAGTACATCCTATTACTATGTAGAATAAGACCTGTAGAAAAAGTTGCATTTTCCTCCAAGAATAGCTCAGCTACAGTGAAAAATTTGAAAAATTGGTTCAAACTAACGTTGTAGAGCGTTAAAAGATGAACAGTTTCCCTTTTTTTACATTTTTTTCTACATGGTCTTGGGGCCAAGCTATTTCAAAAAGAAAGAAAATCGACGCGGGGTTCGAAAACCACTCGATTTTTATACTCATCTAACCCCTGGGCCCAAATTGGGCTCCAAAAGAGGGGGTTTAAAATTTTGTGAGAAATTTTCGAATGCTACGTCGATCTTCTTTCTTTTTGCAATAGCTCGGTCCCAAGACCACGCAGAAAAAATGTAAAAAAAGGAAACTGTTCGTCTTTTAACGCTCCACAACGTTTGGTTGAACCAATTTTTCGAATTTTTCACTGTAGCTGAGATATTCCAGGGGGAAACGCAACTTTTTCTACAGGGGGTCCACCTCCCTACTTTGAGATGAGGGGTCGGTTGTTCATTTTTCTTATTCTACATAGTAATAGGATGTACTATGCAAAAGAGCCGCTCCTAAAAGTCGATTAACCCGATTTTTGGCGATTTTTTCTGATAATGGAAAATTTTCAAAATTGATTTTTTTCTGAAGACCCGTAGCTCCCTCCCATGAGGTCCTAGGAAAAAATAGTAAATGAAAAAATTGTTTGTTTTTGAATTTTCTACAATTTTTGTTTCAACTTTTTTTTCGTAAGGGAGTAATTTTGGACGTTATAGCCGAAAACTCAAAATTTGAACCCCCTCACCCCCAAAAGGGGGACAAAATATTCCCCGGTTTTCAGGGAAAGTCGGGTATGTTGAAATACACCCTCTACAAAGCTTATATAAAAACTTTCCCGTTTCCGGAAATTTTTTTTGGGTCAAAACCTAAAATGACCGTACTAATTAGCAAAAAAAAAATCAATGTTCTGATCACTTTGAGATGGAATTTCGAAAACTATTCCTAATCCACAATTTTGTAAAAAATATTAAATTCAATGAACTGGAGCAAAGTGAGAGCTAAAAATTTTACCCCAAAAAACGTTCAAAACCTGAAATTTCATAGATAATATTTTACTGATTAGTTTTTTTAAATTTTCAACATTTCCATTTTTAAAATTTACTACTTATTAATTTTCAAAAAAAAATTTTCCTAAAATTTCAAATCAGATGAATCTTTACATTTTTAAAAAATTGCCAATTTTATTGCACTGAGAAAAAAAGGTGTGGCGATATTGACCACAAGATGTGTCAGAACTGGAACAGTCTGACCATATGACGCTTTTCACCACAACTGTGGTACGTTTTGGCCACAACTGTGGTACTTTTTAAAGTTTTAATCACAATTGTGGTTCTTTTTACCACAGTTGTGGCAAAAAAAGGTACCACAACTGTGGTAAAAAGCATCATAAACTCGGACTGGATAAGTTTTTCCACAATTTGTAGTCAATATTACCACAAATTTTTCTCAGTGTGACTTTTATATGTTTGAAAAATTCATAAAATTAATTAGAAATAATTATCAGTAGGCGGTTAAATAATTTTGAAAATGAATAAATAATAAAATATAAAATATGAACGATGTTGACATCTCAATTCCTTTTTGAATTTCAAATCCCCCCCTCCCTTCTTACCAAATAAGTACCTACTTATGTCAAAATGTTACATTTCAATAAGAAGTAAAAAAATCAAAAATCCAACATTTCAACAAAAAGTTCATTAAAAATTTCCAATCGATTACCAAAAATGTTACTTACAGAAAATCTGGAAATTTAATAAGTCTTGCATTTTTTTCTCAAAACTATAACAGATTCCCCATCATTCTCTTCTCTCACCATACCCAAAAACATACTCAAATTTACCAACTCAACGCACTATTTTCTTAATTAAAAAATAGGCTATTATACGTTTAAATTTATTTCCAACTGGAATCTAATTTCACCATAGAAATAAATTTCATTAACTTTGAAGAAGGCTCACTTCAACCCAACTCCGTCCCTTCTCATTCAACTGAACTCAGCAAAATACTCGGCACTCGCTGGCATAAATGATGGAAACGGCTAACACACCCATATACAATTTCATAAGCAGCAAAAATAATTCTGTTGTAGGTAAATTGCAAAACCTAAAGTTGAATGAAGCCTGCATTTGTTATAAGTATACAAGCACATATGTATACGATTCCAAGACATAAATAAGTTATAACCTGGTACACTTGTAGGTATCTATATGCTCGATTGTAGGTAGAGGTAAAAAGCACACAGTAGGGAGATAGATATCCGACTTGAATTATTTACGACTCGCGGGTAAATATGATTTTTTATTTCAATAAACCGTCCGCGTCGTCGTCCGTTTTTGATTATTCCGCAACTCGGTTATTACTTATTTTTAACTTTACGAAAATATTGAAATTCCCGTAAAACTTGACGGATTAAGTTTGATTTCAAAATAAGTATAAAGTTAAGCAGTTTACGTAAACTAAATTTCAAACTTGAACTATTTCGTTAGGGCGGAAAGATGTTACAGAGCAGGTAAATCTTGGTCCTTTTGTTTTCGAGCATTAATAAATTTTCAAAGTTGAACAGATTGTTTATAAAATTTTCCTTCAGGAATTGAACGCGTTAACTACTTTTCAAGAAAAATTCTTCAGTATTTATTTTAAGAAGGGAAAAAAAAGCGAGGTATTTATTTTTGTTCGTAGAAGAAAAGCCATATCTACCGAAATCTTAATTAAAAAGTAAAATAAAATCAATATTAAGTATCTACAATTTCAATGGTACTTACCTACATGAGAAAAAATGTATTCCTATCCATAAGATCTTACACTGAAAATATGAAAATTCGAAAAAATATACGATTCGAATGAACCAAAGCAAATATGCAAATTACAAAAACTTACCACTCACTTTTAGAAATTTTTTCGAAAATTTTCAAAAAGATATCCAGACATGGGTAATGAGCACTAGAATATTGGAATTTTAATAATAGGTACCGGTAGGTTTTCATTTGCGATAAAATAAACATCTCGCTGTAAAAAAATTCACGTGGGTTGGAATTTCTCGAGAAATTGAAAACATCGAATGTGCTGTGAATTTTTAATTCGAATCAGGCGTACTTTTGCAAAATGAAAAAGCAATAATTTATTTTCCAACGAAGATTGCTCCAGAATCTGATTATCTTACGGGGGTTTTCTTTTCAAAAACAATCGTTCGAATTTCGCTGTACGAGTTATTCCAGGTATTAGTTGGTTTTGGAATTTTTCATTACAAAAGCAAACAGCTCAAGACTTGGGTCTATTTTTGTTGGAAATTATTATTCAAATTGAAGCTCTTTTGGTAACGTACTCCAATTTATTTGGAATGATTTTATATGATTTTTTTACGTAGGTAGATGATGGGAAATTATTATCCAATATTTAGGATCAAATTTTTAGAATTTTATGATTTTTTAATGAAACTCTCTACGTGAGATATCCTCCCACAGGAATGAACCGAAATTGATATTAGTTGAAGGAAGGGGGCAAAAATTGAAAATTTTCGAGTGATATTAGATTTTTTAGATTTTTCAACTCGAAATGGATTTTTTTATTTTTTCTACTCAACAGAAGATTTTTTGGTAAAAAGTTCATCACCTTTGCAAATTTTTCAAACAGATTAAGACATGGACCCATTTTTTTGGAAAATTATTATTCAAATTGAATCTGATTTGGTAACGTACCTACTCCAATAATTTATCTAGAGTGATTTTATATAAATTTTTACGTGGATAATGGAAAATTATTCAATATTTATGTATGATTAAATTTTTAGAATTCTATGATTTTAATCAAACTCTCTACTCTCTCATTTATAAATCAGCTAAAATTATAAAATATCGCTGGAAAACAGTCAGAATTTCAGCACAATAATTATCAGTAAAACAAATACTGGAAAATCAGTAAAAAGTCACTGAAAAGTCAGTAAAAAGTCACTGAAAAGTCAGTAAAAAGTCACTGAAAAAGTCAGTAAAAATTCACTGAAAAGTCAGTAAAATTTCAGAAATTTGCTGAAAAATCTGTAAAAATTCGCTGAAAATCAAATATCTGACTATTTATCAGTGACTTTTTACTGATTAAAAATGAGAGAGTAGTTAGGTATGTGAGATTTATTTCCACAGAAATGAACCGAAATTGACATTATCCAAAGGAGTGGACAAAAATCTAAAATTCTTGAGTGATATTAATTTTTTAGATTTTTTCAACTCGACAGAAATTTTTTTCATATAAAGTTTGTCATCTTAGCAAATTTTTCAAACAGCTCAACACCTGGGCCCATTTTTTGGGGGAAATTATTATTCAAATTGAACCTGATTTGGTAACATACTCCAATAATTTTAATTTTTACGTAGATAATGGAAAATTATTCAATATTTATGTATGATTAAATTTTTAGAATTTTTTGATTTAAATCAAACTCTCTATTCTCTCATTTAAAAATCAGTAAAAATTATAGAAAATCGCTGGAAAACAGTCAGAATTTCAGCACAATATAATTTTCACTGAAAAAATTTCATTGAAAGCAAACAGTGAAAAAATTGCTGGAAAATCAGTAAAAATTCACTGAAAAGTCAGTAAAATTTCAGAAATTCGCTGAAAAATTAATGAAATTTGTTGAAAAATCAGCGAAAATCCTCTGAAAATCAAAAAAAAATTTCTGATTTTTCTTGTGCTGCAATTCTGACTATTTATCAGTGACTTTTTACTGATTCAAAATGAGAGAATATTCTCCCATTTCTGAATCAGTGAAATTTATCAAAAATCACTGAAAAACAGTCAGAATTGCAGCACAGTAGGTAATAATTCAGGGGAAATTTTTTCACTAAAAGCAAGTCAGTGAAAGAAAATTTCTGGAAATCAGTGAAAATTCTCTGAAAACTCAGTGATATTTATGAAATTCACTGAAAAATTTGTGAAATTCTTTGAATAATGAGTGAAAAATCACTGAAGATCAGTGAATTTCGCTGATTTTTTCTGCGCTGTAATTTTTATTTTTTATCAGTGATTTTTCACTGATTTAAAATGAGAGAGTATATGAGATTTACTTCCATAGGAATGAACCGAAATTGACATAATCCGAGAGGAGTGGCCAAAAATTGAAAATTCTCGAGTGATTAATTTTTTTAGATTTTTTCAACTCGAATGAATTTTTTTATTTTTTCTACTCGACAGGAAATTTTTTCGTAAAAAGTTCATCGCCTTTGCAAATTTTTTAAACAAATCATGATTTGGCTCATTTTTGTGGGAAATTATTACTCAAATTGAATTTGATTTTGTAACGTCAGTACTCTAATAATTTATCCAGAATGATTTTGTTTGAATTTTTTATGTACCTACGTAGATAATGGGAAGTTATTGGATGCTTATGATTAAATTTCCATATATTTACGATTTTAATTAAACTTTCCATGTAAGATTTCCTCTCACAGGAATTAATCAAAATTTACATTATTTGAGAGGAGGGGGCAAAAATTGAAAATTTTTGAGTGATTTAAAATTTTTTAGTTTTTTTCATCTTGAAATAAACTTTAATTTTTTAGATTCAATCGAAATTGTTTAAAATTTTTATATCTAAAAATATGGCTGCTTCCTTCCGTCCGATCTGGTCCTTTCCTTTTAAAGTGAAAATTGGTAATTTCCTATTCCTTTCCCCCCTCTCCTCGTCTCCTCCTTTCTTTTTCCTTCACAATTGAGAAAAATTATACCCAATGATTAAATTCACCGTCGATATTTCAAACCAGGTTCTTCATCTTGGCAATTTTCGCCAGATCTCGGATCTACCTCAATCTATCCACCACACAACTGCATCGCACGCTTCAGCAAAAAATCCAGCTCTCTCTACCATCCACGTGGACAAGCCACACAACGTTATATAATTTATTAGAAATTGTCCCCTTACCAGGAAACCAAGTCGGCGTGAAATGCAGCGAAGGTTCGTTACAATTGCACGTAAAGGGGCCAGCGCCGACGCGGAAATATCGATTTTTCCAATCTCGCTCATTGTTATGCTTTTAACATCAGCTATTTCATAATGCTCATATTATAGATATTTTTTCCGGTATTTATTTTTTACTTTGGTGAAAATATTCCATAATTTTCGAGTATTTAAATAATAAAAGTTCCTTCGAGTTTCAAGTGGCTGGTTACTCTCGAAGGCCACCGATAAGTGACATCGATATAGCTGAATTTCCTAAATAGTAGAACATGCTCTGTGATTGAGAATATGAATGAATGAAGACTAATTTATTACACATTCAGGTAAGATCAATTACCTAAATATACCTTTAACGCTTATTATTTTCAAAATTAGAAAATTCGTCGAAAAAAGAGAGTAAAAGGTCGAAAAATGAGGCGAAAAAAGTTGAAATTAATTGAGCCCCGGCATTCGTTCGTATAGGTATGAAATGTGCGGCATCATGTTGAATGCTTTCACGTACCACGTTCTATTCTTATTTTTAAACTCGTGTTTGATTTGAAAATTTCTATTTTTTATTTTTTATTTCAGTTTATTGGATTCATAATTCTGACATTAGTACCATGGCCTGGTCCAAGCGTATTCAAAATAAGATGTCCCCGAGATAGCTCTACCGTCGTCAGACAATTAATTAAAAATGTAAGTTTAATTATGATATTAAATCGATTCGTTTATTTCGTGTATGAAATATTATGGCACCATCATTATCCAATTAAAAATGGCTCTGATTAAAATATTACTCTGGATAAGTATAGAATATAATTATTTTCTAGAGGGAAAATTGTTGTGGAATAAATCATTATAATGTTCGTTAATTTGATGAAAATTTTACTGAAATTTTTCAAATCACCATCACGAGGTATTTTCTACCTTTCCCCTTGAAACTCGTGAAGCAATATGTGTACCTATTTAAAGAGCTAATCGATGCTCCTAAAAATAGTTTCACTCAGTCAAGAAAAGAATTGACTGATTTGATTGTACTTATATGAGAATAATACACATCGAAAAAAAAACACGTTTCAAGAATAAGTTTTTACGAAAAATGAGATTTTTGAAGTGCGTTGCTCAGTTACTTCTGCGCATATTCAACAGGTTCCATTAAAACCATATAAACTGGAAAAATGCCATTTTTAAATGGAAAAACGATTTGGCAACGGAATAAATAATTTCGACGAAATGAAAATTTCCGACCTATTAATTATACGAATAGAAATATGTACGTAGATACTGTCCTAAAATATTTGGGGGAGGGGGAGGGGAGTTGAAAAATTTAATGAGGAAATGGATATTTGAGTAGGAAATTTAGAGCTAGTCATTATTTTTTTGTCCGTTGATTATTTTTTTCGAATAATGAATAGAGGAAGATAACTTTAGAGCTGAATTATCAAAATTAATCAAACGTAATTTATGTAATTATTTCTTTTCCTCGAAGATTTTTTTTCTGATTTCAAAAATGGTACAAAATGTTGAAAAAAATGATGAACCAAAAATTTTGAAAATGTCACTTCATCTTCGGGAACTTCAAAAATTAATCAGAATCGGTATTTTAAAAAAAATTATTTTAATTAAAGTAAGTACATATACCTAGAATAAAATTGAGACATCAAGATGATATGATCAAGTAGTAGTCTGTCATTGAAATTTATAGGGAAGGCGAGAAATAAAAGTTCAAATTTGACCACCAATTTATTTTAAAAAATCATCGTTGAAACGCGTGGAAAATTTTCAAATTCAATTCAACCTAAGTGATTTTTTCGAAATTGCTGCCAAAAAATATAGGCATCTAACCATTTTTACTAATTAGCTGAGTATACGTAAATATAATTGAAGCCTTGGTTTCACCACCCCAAAACCTTTTAGGCAGGTGACTTACCTTACTCCCACACTTACCCGATCGATACAAGTCCTCGGAATCGATACCATCGTTGATACTTATCTTAAACAGAGGAAATTGCTCAACGAGGAAAATATTAATTTTGATAAAAAGGATATATCTAATTAATGATTTTCTCTGAAGGGTAAAGTTTTTTAAATCAGTTCACTTTTTCACCAGGATTTTTTCAGGTCATGAAGGAAATTAATATGTAATATGGAGAATTTGGCTAAAATTATTTACTTACTTCCAAATAGTGTGTGAAGGAGTAATTTGACCTACTGAGCACGAATCTGACGTTGGTTTTCCCATTTGGTTATTTTTTCTCCTCAACAAGCAAAAAATTCATGCGAGACAAAAATTAATACCAAGTTTGTATTCTAGGCTCAAAATTAGTCAGAAAACGATTCATGTTCTGATTTCGAAATTTTCGAGTGAAATTTCGCAGATGCTCGTGAGCTTTATTACATCGAACAAGCATGATACCTCTTCAAATTATAGAGAAAAAGTGAAAAATAATTTATCTTGTAATATTAATGTCATTGGGTTTAAAATTTAGATTCAAGGAGTTTTGATTTTGCTCAATCAGATGTCAAGCAGGAATTTTTTGAAAATTATTCACTAAAAAATTACAATTTATATTGACTACTAGTACTGATTTTGAAAATAATTCTAGGTGGTATAAAACTCATTTTTTGAATATTGGTGAATTTTGAAATTTTGAAAATTACCCCACCGCCCTGCAAAATATGGAAATTTGATCTTATCGATGAAAAAAACTAAAACTTGGTAAATAGGTACCTACCCTATTTTTGACCTTCTAAATCGATTGGAAGAGGTTTCAAAACGTTTCGGAGTCCTTAGAAAGTTTTAGAATTTTCGAATACTGAAGATAAGGCCAAAAATATGGTCCGTATGAACCTACCCATATTGGTGGCCTAGGTGCTAAAATTCATACCTATGGACCATTTTTATGGGATTTTCTCTAGAGCTCGAAAATTCCAAAGTTTTTTGGAGATTCCGAAACATCTTGAAACCACTTCCAGTCGATTCAGGAGATCAAAAATAGAGTATTGACCAAATTTCAGGTTTTTTTTTCGTGGATTAGATCAAATTTTCATATTTTGCAGGGTGGTGAGATAATTTTGAAATTTCAAAAATTCACCAAAATTCGAAAAATGAACTTTAGCACCTGAAATTTTGGATATGGAATTCTTTTATGATGTACTTTCGATTTATTTTTGTTTCGGCTCAAAATGTTACTTCTTGTTGGATTACCTCCTTTGTAAGCAAATTTCAAATGAAAGTCTAAAAAAGGAAGGTATGAAGTGTCAAAGTAAAAATACAAGATGGAAAAAAATTGCAAGAACAAAAAATGGCAAATATGTATTTTTATTTTTTTGATTATTTTAAGACATTTTCCTTAGCATTTCAAAAAATATTCGGATAACTTTTTTCATCAAAGATTTTTATCCAAACCTTTTTTTGTCAAAAATATTTACAAATAGATCTTCCTTTCATCTTTTCTTTCTACGCTACCTACATAAAGAACTATATCCATCCATTATGTAGAAATGGAATTGATTTCCTATATCTATAGGCAATAATGACGAATTAACAATTTTAGGAGAATTTTGGTAAAATTTTCTATTGTTGGAAAAATAATTGACGTAATTTCAAAAAAAACCTTATGTTACAAAAATTCATTTTCTGGATTCTTATAAATTCAAATAAAGAACCTGAAAAATCCAAAAAAATGGTTTTCAAGCCATATAATGCTTCCCGTGAAATTTTTTTAATTTTTTAATCTGGAGTCATTTTTTGAGGCATTCAAGAACGTAACATGGCCTTCAAATCAATTTTTCCGAATTCCTCGCTGAATTTCCGATAAAAATGAATAAGAGAAGAACACATAGATTTTTCATAAAATTTTGTTTTCTTTTGTTTGGAACCATTTTTGGAGCACTTAGAAGCATGATAAACTTTCAAATCATTTTTTTCGTATTTCTCTTTAAATTTGCTATGACATTAATCAAAACAAGACATCACAGAAATGGAATACCTGTTTTTTAAAAATGCAAATAATCGCAAAATTTAGCGAAAACCTAGGGAGGAAATCAAAATTGAGTTTATTGTTTAATTTCAAGGTAATTTATTTCAAAAGAAGTCCAAGAGTAATATGTATGTAAAAATTATTCAACAACTGGAGAAAATCTAGTCACCTTTTAGAGATTTTTGTTAGTTTTATATCACTTTTAATTTTTTTTTTACTTCGAAAACACTGCTTCTTGAACCTACTACTTTCGAGTTTTCAATTTTATCCATACTTTGCCTTTAAACTTCAATTTTATTCAAAAAATAACAAATCTGGATTTATTATGAGTTATGTAATTTTAGATAAGTGCCGGTAGACATTTTCATTTTTTTCAGTAGATAATGGAAATATTATATGAATCATGCGATACATCGATTAAATTTAAATTAATTTAGAAATGGATTCCGGTGTTGGAAAAATACCAAGTAAAATTACCATTGGATTGCCCGTTTCATTTAAAACGAGACATATTCTATCCACAAGAATTGGCGAAACGACAATACAGACTTTCCCAATGGACTTGTTCTTTCTGTGGCAAATCATTCTACCAAGAAAAACACTTGGATTTACATTTCGACAACAGGCACCGCAATAAAATTAATATGGTAAGTATTGAAATGAAATCACATACTTTTGTAAATTTACAATTTATCCTTATTAATACAAATTATCAATATTATAGGCCGAAGATGCCGTTTGCTTATCGGACTACTGCGATATAATGAGATGCGAGGTGTTGCAAGCACAAAACGAAAAAAAGAACGCTTTAACCGGCGCTGAATTTATGCAACAAAATAAAAATACCAAAACTGCGATCACAGACTTGGAGGTTTGGCGAGAACCGACGCAACGTAATGCACTTTCCGTTATAACCGATTCGATCAAAAAGCCAGCCGTAGAAAACGTCAAAAAAGCACAACCTCAGCGACATAATTTATGCGATAAGTGAGTTAGGTGTACCTGACTCGTACGTGAATTTTTTCCTTAAGACTCAAACGTTAATGTCGTTGCAGATCCGAAGCTCCGAAGGCGACGAATTTCCAGGAAAATAATTATACCGAGAATAAATGCGAAACGTTGGTCGATTCGGTGGTACCTCCGAGACAACGGTTTGTCGAATTACAAAAACTCAAAGCTAATTGCAAAGCCGAAGATTTACTCAAATTAAAGCACAAATGTGAAGTGAGTAAATATAAACTATCGCAATTGAATGTGTCACAAAAAAAAGGCATAACTCAGCATATGCCCTTTTTGATGCGACAAGCGATTTGTATTCTCTGAAGTTTTCTCTATCCATTGAGTCCCCTCCCACCTTCCAATATGTTTTCCTCGAAGAGCTATGGCGTTTTTAAAATGCGAAGTTCGCAATTTCGGTACCTACATTACATGTTTGATTTTCGAGAATTTGCGTAATTTTAAATTTTTTCACTGTGCAGATGATTGTAAAATTGTAAAATTTTAATGAAGTGTTTTTTAAATTAATTTTTCGTCATAAATTTGAAAAAATAATAAAATTCGTCCAAAATGTATTTTCAGCATTTTTTTGTGACCAAGAAAATGAAGAAAAAGTTGTCGTTTTTCAAAGTGCAATATATCCGCTCCCGGAAGAGATAATTTGAAATTTTTTTCACAAAAATGTTCCTTTTTTCATTCTCTTCAACTTTTGTATGAAGATATTTTTTTTAATTATCACTTCCGGAAAAATTATACGTCATCAAACGTAGAAGGGTTGAAATGAAATTTTGTCACAACAAAAAGGACACATAACTCAACCTTTTGTTTTCAATATAGAAAAAAATAGAAAAGATATCAAGTAATGGACGAGCTGTTTTCTTGTACCAAAAAGATGAAATTTTAAGGTAAAATTTTTTCCCTAGCTCAATTCCTTAATTTAGTATTAAAAAAAATATACTCAAACTTCAATCGCGATTTCCCAAAAACGTCATTTTTCTATACCTCCTTTTTGCTGTGACACGTTCAATTGGAAATTTTTGATCGGATTTATTTTTTATTCCTTAAATTTAAAATATTAGCAAATATTCGTACTTATTTGTATTCAAGTTAGGCCAAAAAAGGGCAGACTATTAATGAAATCCGTTTTTAGATTAGACCTATGTTTTTGATGTTTCTAGGATCTGGTGAGAGACTGCATCGCCGGATTGTTGGTCAATTTATCAGTTCAAGATTTTAAGGATATCGAAGGTATCTATAAATTTTATACGTACCTACCTTCTTGATCAATTAATTGATTAAATGAGTTACCAATAAAAATGAGTAATTTCTCAAATCGACTTATCAATTTGAAATATTCAACAGAGGAACTGAACAATGCTGTATGTTGGTATTTGACCTGTGATCGGTATTGGGAAGATACGCAATCAGATACAAAACATTTTTCCAGAGGACTGATTTTTACAGCTGCCATTTTGCTCAGTATCGGTGTGATTTTTTGCTATTACATAATATGGGTATTTTTCGAGTAAGTTTTCATCTACATGAACTACAAAAGCAATATATTTTCTCGAATTATTTTTTTAAAACTTTTTTTTATACACAGTACCGGCGAATTTGGTAACATCGATGATAACTTATTAAGACAAAATCACTCGTACCGTTACATGAAACAATATTCCGACGAATATTATCCTGCTTCTGACGAAAATCCGCCCAATAACGAACATTACATTTATGTAACTTATCCTCCAGAAATTAAAAGAAAATTATTAGACAGGTATTTATAATTACATTATGTAAGTATATATGAAAGTAACCAAGTACATTGAGAATCAGAGATGAAACTTGAGCAAAAATCTCGTGATGGAGTGGGGGGGGGGGGGGGGGGTAAAAATAAAAAATTTACTTAAAAAGGAGAAATTTTCCGACTCAACTCATATTTTTTTTTAATAAAAATAAATTTGCCGACCATAAAAAAAACACGAAAATTTCTCCTTTTTTCGTATTACTTTTTTGACTTCGCTTAAAAATATTCAATTGCCTGGAATGGAAGGGAAGAGGGTTCATACAATTATTTGAAGAATGAATTGTGTGAATTTAGCGAAAATTTCCGAAGAAAAAAACATTCAAAAGCTGAAATTTCTTCTTTTTTTATCAGCATTTTAGGCTTAAAAAAGAGGCGAAATCCTCAACCCCTATCTTTGTTAAATTCGCACGGGCTAAAATTTGAAAAATTGATGATTTTCAGAAAGAAATTATTCGCTTTTTATTAGTTTGTTGTTTGAAAATTTTCATTTTTTTGGGGTGAATTTCTTTCAAAGGTTTTTACCAAATTTTGTAGGGAAGAGGGAAAAGATTTTGAGTGGGAGGGGGAACGAAATTCAATCTACCAACTGAGCCTGTTTTTTGGCTTGCTGATGATTTTAAATTGAGACTGTACATCACTGAAAACAGATTAACAAGTACAATCTAGTTTTACTTACAAGTTCGCGAAGTGATTACAAATTTTGTGTTTTGGGTGTTGATTTTTGGTAAAAAATGTTTTTTTGTTTTGCTCTTATGCTTCTTAGAATACACGAAGAAAAATACTAAAAGTAAGGACGAACTCAGTAAACGTTTCCCTTTCATATAAAACCAAGATAGGTATCATAAATAATATCTTCCATAGAAATTAATTGGTGAGCGATAATGTTGAAAATGAAGCGGGGGAGGATTGGAACGAGGAATTTTCACATGTGGTGTTCAAAACCTCCCCCTCTAAAAATGAGGGGAGGGGTGAATTTGGCCCCCTATGGAATCCAAAATTTTGGGATAGGCTTAATAAATTCGGGGTGATGTACTGATCAAGGATCAATCATTACTTCACCCCGAAATCAATTTGTATGGCTGTAAAAATTATCGTTCCAAACCTCCTCCTCTTCCTTTACTTTTCTCGTGATTTCGTGCTACGTAATAAAAATTTATCTGCCGATTTTGATAACTTTGCAAATTTTCTACAAAATTTGACAACTTTTTAAAATTTTTTGTCGATTTACAACAAAATTCATCGACTTTTTGAGAAAATATGATTGGAGGGTGGACCCCCTCCCCACGCCACCATTTTTTCGTTTCTGTTGAGAATTTCTTTTTTTTCTATGAGGTAACTAACAAGTACGATTTATTTTATTTTTCAGCTGCTACAACAGGACTACAAGATTATGAAAGCAAATACTCGTGTCATTTTGGGAGAAAATTGTGACTGCAATTAAGAAAAAATGTAAGAAATGATGAATGAGTATATGAATCAAGAGTATTGGTATTCGAAAAAGTACCTAATTGTAATGATGCGTGTTTGTTTTATGTATACAGATCAAACCTTAAGTCGAAGGTACTTTTCAATTATTAAAGTGAAGTCAATACAACACTGTATTTGCTGTGGATAATATATTTACCTATGTACTCAGTAGCAAAATATGTATTTTTTTCTCTCTTTTTTTTTCATTTTAATAATAAGCAAAAATTTATAATTTATTTTGGCACTTATTAAAATTACGAGTATATTTTGTTGGACATTTTTTTTTACCGTAATAGATATTTAATGGATAATTGCTTCTAATAAAAAAACTACTGCGTCTAATTCATTGCCCTGGAATGTTAAAAAATTAATTAAATCAGCGAAAGAATTGCCAATCTCGCCAAAATCCAAGCAGGTACAGTAGAAAAATAAATACCTATTAGGAACCTACTTCAGATTTTAATAAAAATTGGTGAAATTGCTCACTTTCAATTTTCAATGGTGAACTTCCCAGAAAAAATTCGAGCATATCATTTTTACAAAATTTGATCAGCAGTACCTACTGAAATAAAATATGTAGGTAATTAAAATTATGTTTCAGGTCATTGAATGGGCAATTTAAATTTTACATCCGATATGCAAATTATCAGCATTGATCGCAATTTTTTTTTGAAAATTGTCATCAAAATTTATTCTGGATAACCGAAAAGTTCTTCAGTCTTATAATCCGCAACTTTTCAATATCTTTGTGGAGGGTGTATAATAGGGCGGAGTGAGAAAAAAACTATCTTGGATTTTGACCAAATTTTTTGGAGTGGTTTACTTTGAGTGGGAGACCTCCCAAAAAAAATTTGGGCCCCCTAGGGGCAAGGAGAGGGGAGTAGGAGGTGCTCAAAGCTCACCTCTTTTTGAAAAAAACACTTTTTTGTATTTTTTTAGCCTATCAAAATGGTGTGAGAAGCCTTTTTAGCACTTAAAAGATGCAATTTAAGTTTCCACATCTCCCTAAACCATCGGCATCCTTCTCCGATCAAAACTCAGACTGCTACCAGGGGAAAAGTTGCAGATTGCAATAATCCAATGATATGAAATTTTCACTAAGCTGGAATGGTTTTTTTTCATAGAGTAATTGAACAAAAAAAATTTTTTCGTCACTGAAAGTGAATTTTGAAAAATAAATGAAAATTATATACCCCAGTGCAGCCAACAGCAAATCATAAAATTCCAAAATACGGAATTTATATGGTATCGACTTTGAATTGTGAATTTTTCAAACGATAAAAAAATAATCCGAGGTCGACGTAACTTGCTCTACTGACATACAAAATTTTCAAAAAAAAAAATCGAAATATACTTCTAGTGATTGAAAAAAAATACATAATATTTTCAGGCGAAAAAATAATAAATTCAAAGTCGATATAAATTCTGTATTTTGAAATTTTATGATTTGCTGTTGCTGCACTGGTGTGTAAAATTTTAATTTTTTTAAAATTCACTTTCAGTGGTTGAAAATTTTTTTTGTTGAATTACTCGATAAAAAAAATCATTCCAGCTCGGTGAAAATTTCTTATTATTGGAATATTGCAATCTGCAACTTTTCAACCCCCTGGTAGCTCTTTGATCGGAGAAGGATGGCAATGGTTTAGGGAGATGTAAAAACTCGAATTTCATCTTTCAAGTGCTAAGAAGGCTTCTCACACAATTTTGATTGACTAAAAAAAAATGAATCAACCCGGAAGCTGATGTAATAAATATGACATGAAATTAAATGTATCATCATTACCCTAAATAAAAAATAATTTATGATCAAAATTTACGAAATATCACAAACCACCAATATTTTCATTTATTAATAAACTTTACTTAACAGGCAATAATTATTCCATTTCATTTTTTTTTTTCAAATTGGTAAGTACCTATGTAACTACAATCACCAAGTGAATTATTCAGATAAATACACACATGGAGAACACAAATTACTTGTTATTAAATCGAAAAAATTTCAATTTCTCATTAAACGACTGAATGTTGTAACCATGTGTCACAAAAATATTGGCAAAATATTTCCATTATCACGATTGTTTTATTATAAAAATATACGCATGCGTTTTTTCAACGCGTGTGATCAACAAATCATAGGAGGACCCTTTATTTCGCTTGACCAATTAAAATATGACGTCGCGTACCACCAAAAGGCTCGTAAAAATTACACAAAGGAATTATTGAAAGGCGGGATTACATAATTCGCAAATCCCTTCGAGCTTCCGCAATCAAATACCTATGCATTCTTTAGACTGTAAAACAGCTATGTAGAAATACTCGACGATGGCTTCGACATATTGTAAATACAGTGAGTTGATGTTTTTCGAATTTCAAACGCGATAACGATATAATTTTTCAAGTTTTTTTTTTCACTCATGTTTTCAGACCGTGACGACGATTCGGATTTGTGTCCTATGAAGTCATCGTCACCATGTACATCGTCAAATATGGTTCTGTTACATAATCAGGTATGATTAAGGTATTTTTGCTGCTTTACATTGATCATGTTGATTAAGAGTATTCTGTAAACTAATTACCTACAATGATGAACTCGTAGATTTTTATAAAACATGCACTCCCAAGTCCCAAATGAAAATAAGCATAGATAACCTCACAACGAGTTCCTATTTCGTTTTTTTTTTCACATCTATATAGGTACCTACCTAGACATATTCACATTTTATTTTACCCCCAGAAATGGACTTCTTTATTTGAATTTTATGATGAATAATAACTTTTATCTTTTTTTGATTCATCTCCTTCGTCCTATCGCCCCCTCCATTATGTAATACTTTAGGACTTTAGGAGTTTGGATGCTAATTGGGAGAAAAATTGTGATAATTCTCATGATGTCCTCTTGGGATTTCTCTTCGCTTACTTTCATTGACGAAATGTTTATTTATTTCAAATTACCTATTAGGTACCAATAACTTGATCAGAAACTCAGTCAATAAATCAAGTACCCTATAACATATATGTATTGTTAATCAATTTTACTTTTTCTACGCAATGAATGGAATCATACACCTACGAATAATTAAGTAGTGGGAAATGAACAAAATGACATGAAATTAAATGTATCATCATTACCCTAAATAAAAAATAATTTATGATCAAAATTTACGAAATATCACAAACCACCAATATTTTCATTTATTAATAAACTTTACTTAACAGGCAATAATTATTCCATTTCATTTTTTTTTTTCAAATTGGTAAGTACCTATGTAACTACAATCACCAAGTGAATTATTCAGATAAATACACACATGGAGAACACAAATTACTTGTTATTAAATCGAAAAAATTTCAATTTCTCATTAAACGACTGAATGTTGTAACCATGTGTCACAAAAATATTGGCAAAATATTTCCATTATCACGATTGTTTTATTATAAAAATATACGCATGCGTTTTTTCAACGCGTGTGATCAACAAATCATAGGAGGACCCTTTATTTCGCTTGACCAATTAAAATATGACGTCGCGTACCACCAAAAGGCTCGTAAAAATTACACAAAGGAATTATTGAAAGGCGGGATTACATAATTCGCAAATCCCTTCGAGCTTCCGCAATCAAATACCTATGCATTCTTTAGACTGTAAAACAGCTATGTAGAAATACTCGACGATGGCTTCGACATATTGTAAATACAGTGAGTTGATGTTTTTCGAATTTCAAACGCGATAACGATATAATTTTTCAAGTTTTTTTTTCACTCATGTTTTCAGACCGTGACGACGATTCGGATTTGTGTCCTATGAAGTCATCGTCACCATGTACATCGTCAAATATGGTTCTGTTACATAATCAGGTATGATTAAGGTATTTTTGCTGCTTTACATTGATCATGTTGATTAAGAGTATTCTGTAAACTAATTACCTACAATGATGAACTCGTAGATTTTTATAAAACATGCACTCCCAAGTCCCAAATGAAAATAAGCATAGATAACCTCACAACGAGTTCCTATTTCGTTTTTTTTTTCACATCTATATAGGTACCTACCTAGACATATTCACATTTTATTTTACCCCAGAAATGGACTTCTTTATTTGAATTTATGATGAATAATAACTTTTATCTTTTTTTGATTCATCTCCTTCGTCCTATCGCCCCCTCCATTATGTAATACTTAGGACTTTAGGAGTTTGGATGCATAATTGGGAGAAAAATTGTGATAATTCTCATGATGTCCTCTTGGGATTCTCTTCGCTTACTTTCATTGACGAAATGTTATTTATTTCAAATTACCTATTAGGTACCAATAACTTGATCAGAACTCAGTCAATAAATCAAGTACCTATACATATATGTATTGTTAATCAATTTTACTTTTTCTACGCAATGAATGGAATCATACACCTACGAATAATTAAGTAGTGGAAATGAACAAAAATTGGATTATGCCTCATTTGTAATAAATTTGCAGAGGATTTCAAATGATGGAATCATAAATTAACCTGTATTGGTCAATCTATGGTGGAATTCTTTCTTAATTTTTAAATCTGTTTTTTTTTTCAACTTTATCCCAATGATCCATCTATCCAGATTGAAAAAAACTCAGATTTTCTTTCTCTTTTTAATTAACTGGAGTTTTCACATTTTCCAAAATCTCCTATCACTTTTTGAAAAGTTAAAATAGGAGGAGAAAGGGAATCGAAAGAAGTAAGTAATTACTTTATGTCATGTGATAAGACTTACCTATTTCTAAAGCTTTCTCATCCATGTTTCTTCAAAGTACCTAATCCAGTTTTCAAATTTTTCACATGTTTTCAAAAAATCTAAAAAGATTAGGTACCTGCTTACTTTGAAAACTATTTTTGTCAAAATATTCAAAATAAGGACAAGTCGCCCTCCTTCTCTCCATTTCTCTGAAAAAAAGACACATTCACACTAATTTTTTTTCAATACCTACTGTTCTTCCTTGAAAGATACCCACAAAAAATTTTTTATTTTTCTGGAAAAATCATCAAAAACTATAGCATAATTTTTCAAAGGAAAAAAATGCATTCATTGAAACTTTTCATAAACAATCTTTTCGAGTAAATTTGTCCAAACTGGACTATTAAAATGGAGTAAGAAAAACAAACACATGTAAGTAAGTACTTCAGATTTCAACCAAATTCATAAGAATGATTCCTTAAGGAAGCTAAAAAAAAAAATGCAATTCGTGTTTTCACACCTATTACGACGAAAATTTTCGTTAAAGAAATCGAAGAACATTAAAAACCACATAGGTATAGGCCAGGATACTCCTAGAATCTTCGATCCAGAAAACTGAAATTCCAAACGCCATTTTCTCAAAAAATGTTAAGTATCCTGAATCCCAAAAATCTAAATCTTTATCACTGACAAGAAATCAAAAAAATGTCATGATACAAAACTGTGTATGAAATTTTAGACCTCTTCTATGTACTTTCTTACTTGAAATATGAAAATTTACATGATTTTTTTCAATGCAGATACAGCATGAAATTATCAATAGAACAAACAATTTGATTGATTTCAATTTTTGTCAAAAATTTCAAACATAACTATTTCAACTGCTAAAAAAAGTTTTTTCTGCGTTTTGTTGAAAGGAAAAATACTAAACTAGGTATTCGAAATTGAAAAAAATTTAAAAAGAAACATATGGATATGAGCTTTAGTAAATTCCCCGTTTTCCTTATCTCGTATCGTACTGTATTTATATTTAATCATTCTCCTGATGATGACAATGTAACTTGTCGAAACATCGATAATTCGTTTTTTTGTATGTTTTAAAATAAATTGTTGAGCAAATTTGATCAACAACTTTTCTATTGAAAAAAATTGTTTCAGAATTAAAAAAAATTGGCGGCGGAATTGTAAATGTGCGAAAAGGTGCAAAACATCAAAGCATTATCAATCATTATCAATATAAATACCTAAAATATAAAATACAAAAAAAAGTAAATTTAATACTTTTTGACAAATTTTGAAGTTAATTTTAGGTATACAAAGGACAGTTCATCAGATTTTTTCGTCACTGACAGATTTTGATCAATCATTTTTTCACCTCACTAAAATTATACGACTATTTCATGATAAATCAAATGGTAAAAAAATTTGCAATTTTTGATTCTAAGGACCATATTCATAAACGATACTTGAGTATTTCTCGGCTAAGTAATGAATTTTTAATTCAATTCTTTGAGTTATTGAATAAAAATTTTATGATTTTTCAATGATAAATCGATACTTGAGGATCCTAATTACTCGATTTGAATAAGTAAAAAAAATTGAATCTAGGGGTTCAATCATAAGCGCACCCAGGGGAGGGCTCAGGAGGCTCGAGCCCCCCCCCCCCACTTAAGCTCGGCAAGGCAATTTTTATTTCTCAGTCAATACTCCATTTATCGAAAAAAAATCAGTAATTTTAACTACAAAAAATCATAAAATCTCGTCATTCCAGAGGCGTCGTCAGGGGGGGGCAGGTCCCGAAAAAATTCTGACCCCCGCTTGCCCCCCAAACTTATGTTGTATTTATAAATTTACATTACACTTACATAAGATAGGATTTCCAAAGCATTAAAACATGAAAAAATGTCTTTAAAGGGCATTAAAAATCCAATCTTTTCAAAACTTCTCCCTCGCTTCGCTCGGGCATGAACAAACTTACAATTCTATGATCTATCTGAGACGAAAAGGCAAAAGAAGGCTCCCCGTTTACCCCCTCCCCATTTTTAGCAGGTGAAAAAGTCAGTCCCCACTCCCCTCCCCTCCCTCTTCTTCATTTCGAAAAAGCAAAAAAAAGTAGTCCAACATACGGCCGCTTTTGTGCCCCTCTCTATTTTCGATTCTGACGACGCCACTGCGTCAATCTTGAATTTTTCTTCGCTCAAATCTGTAGGTATGTATCATCTGCCTACTGAAAATACCCTAATTACTCTAGCCTCACTGAAATAACATGTTACTTCATTTTTTCATTGAATTTTGACCCCTCCCATTTTTCTCGAAATCTGAGCCCCTCCCTTACATAATTTCTGGGTGCGCTTATGGTTTCAATACTCCTAGAAAAATAGTTCTAAAATTCATCACTTAGCCGAGGGATACTTAAGTAGGTATCGTTTATGAGTATGGGCTTAAATAAATGATGTTGCACACCCTTTGTTTGTTTATACATAATTTACATAAAAATGACGTCAAATTTAGGTATACCTAACCCAATCTAAACGCAATCCTGACTCCCAATAAAATTGAAAAACGTGATCAATTTTTCAAATTCAACAGAATGGCTTCCTGACAATCAAAACTCGACCATACATTCAAACATTGATGTAAAAAACTATTTTAATACCTTGGTATAAAAATTGACGACTTTGTATTTCAATTCCATCAACTTTTAATTTAGGTGAAAATCAACTTTTACGAAAAAAAAATAGGAAATCGGCAAAAAAAATATTTTTACCTAGGAACTATAATCAAAAATTGATAACACTGAAAAAAAAATTTCAACTGTTTGCATTAGAATGGTTTTTTCACACCAATGCTCGCACTAACGTACCAATGTTTGTATCTCTGGTCAGCTTTTAAGGGTCAAAAAAGGGTATTTTTGCAGAAAGTTGAAGCGATTTTCAACTTTTCTACGAACAATTGCCATCAAATCAAGTTGTCAATGGTTCAGAGAAGAGTGAAAATTCGAAATGCATCGTTTTAGGCTCCTTGGCAATTTTTTCAGAAATTACCTACTTCGAAAACTCCTATACCTAGTGACGCCTTCTTTGAACTAAGGGGCTGAACGTTTCAATAGTGGATCTCCACTCTCTAACTGGTCCAACTCGAAATTAACTATCCATTAGGGTGGAGTGAAAAAAAAAAAATATATCTTGGATTTTGACCAAATTTGGTGGGGTGGTTTACTTTGAGTGGGAGATCTCCCAAAAAAATTTGAGCCCCCTGGAGGCAAGAGGAGGGGAGCAGGAGGTGCTCAAAGTGCACCTCCTTTTGAAAAAAACACTGTTTTTTTGTGTTTTTTAGTCAATCAAAATTGTGTGAGAACGAGAAGCCTTCTTAGCACTTAAAAGATGCAATTCGAGTTTTTACATTTCCCTAAGCCATCGCCATTCTCCTCCGATAAAAACTCAGACTGCTACCAGGGGGTTGAAAAGTTGCATCTCGCAATATTCCAATAATATGAAATTTTCACTAAGCCGGAATGATTTTTTTTTCATCGAGTAATACCTAATTTAAAAAACAAATTTTTTCATCCATTGAAAGTGAATTTTGAAAAAAAATTGAAAATTTTATTGAAAATTAATTCGAGTTTAACGTAAATTCCATAGTGTAGCAGGTCACGATTTATAACTGGCTGCACTGACATACAAAATTTTCCAAAAAATTTCCGAAATATACTTCTAGTGATTGAAAAAAAATACATAATATTTTCAGGCGAAAAAATAATTCATTCAAAGTCAATATAAATTCCGTATTTTGGAATTTTATGATTTTCTGTTGGCTGCACTGGTGTATAAAATTTTCAATTTTTTTTTCAAAATTCACTTTCGGTGATTAAAAAAATTTTTTTGTTCAATTACTCGATGAAAAAAAATCATTCCAGCTTAGTGAAAATTTCATATTACCTATTGGATAATTGCAATCTGCAACTTTTCAACCCCCTGGTAGCAGTCTGAGTTTTGATCGGAGAAGGATGCCGGATGCCGATGGTTTAGGGAGATGTAGAAACTCAAATTGCATCTTTTAAGTGCTAAGAAGGCTTCTCACACAATTTTGATTGACTAAAAAACACAAAAAACAGCGTGTTTTTTTTCAAAAGTATGTGCACTTTGAGCACCTCCTGTTCCTCTCCCCTTGCCTCTAGGGGGCTCCAATTTTTTTTAGGAGGTCTCCCACTCAAAGTAAACCACTCCACCAAATTTAGTCAAAATCCAAGACATGTCTTTTATTCACTCCACCCTACAATCATGTGAATTCGGTTAAAACCCCGAAAACCGAGATTTTTTCGCCCTACTTTAAAACCTATTTTGATAGAGAATTTTTTCGAATTGATTTATTTTGTTCAAAGATTTTAATTAAAAAAGGAAAGGCGGATTATGGGATGAAGTTTGAGAACTACGCTTTTTAACATATTTTTGGACTACCTACATTAAGTACTTACCTACATGTTTTTTCCGACCCCTTCCCTAAAAAAAAATGAAAACATTGACCAACCCTCACCTATGTGCAATTTCAGTTGAAAAATTAAGGTAGACATCAAAGCTCGATCGTTTAAACACGTTCAATTAAAACCTACAGGCATAAAATTAATTAACTCTGAACATTTTTTACAAAATATCGAATAATCATTACGTAAGAATTTCCTTATCAATATCGTCTCCGCCGAACTCACTTCTCGCTTATTTTCACGTATTTTTTATAATAATAGTGACCTAATAAGTAATTTGTTTATTAAACGAAAAACGGGTCGAATAAAACGCCAGTGGTAGAGAAAAAAAATCTATTCTGTTTCACGGTTGATAGTTTCGAGGATAATATGATTTCTAAGCGCGGACGCGTCGAGGTACGGGGAGTATCGTCTAGGGACACATTGTGCGTACTCAAATGTCAAAGGATGCATCTGCGTTTTTGAACCGGAACGTCTAAATATTCACTTTTAGTACGAAGCGTATTATAATTTTCATCCCTAGAAAATTAATTTTTATCGCATCAGTCAACATATAATAATGAAAACGCCGAAAACCATGACTTATATCGAGTTAAATCCACCTAGATTTATCAGCGAGTAAATTAAATCTTCGATTTTTCTTCATTTCGCAGGCTTTGGCCAACAACACGTTCTCGAATTATCGCAGACCTTCGATACCCGATGAAAGTAATAACTTTGAATTTTCCGATGAACTGGACGCGTTCTCGGAGCTATCGTTTATGCCAAATTCGACGTATAATTTTATGGACTCGACGCCTTTGCCTAGTTTTCAAGAAACCTATTCCAATGTAGGATTCAAGGTTGAAAATGATACTTTCTGCGACGTAGCACCGATTCCTCTGCAGTCTACGCAGCAATCTCATTGTTTACCTGTACGAAACGATGTCCAAGAAATGTTCTTCCCGCCACCTCAAACTTGTATGGGCGGTAGTGATATGCAAACGAGTCCACGTCAGTTGCAAACCGTATACCAGGGTCATTCCAATATGTATGCTGCGAATTTACGGTCTCAGCAGATTTTCGAAGGAGTGGAAAGTGTGAAAATTGAACCGTCGATTAAACACGCGTCGTCCTACGGTTATGAAATGTTCGGTGGTGAAAATGGCATTATGCAGAATTACGATATGAAAAATCGCCATAATCATGCCGCCACTCAAACTTACACTTTGCAAAAGTAAGGCAGAAAGAAGTAAAAAATGTTGAATTTAATTTTTTTTTTTAAATATCATTTTTGTGTTTTCAGTCAGCATCTTCATCGTGAGACGAAACCACCAAAATATACGCCTGTGAATCCGATGCAAGCGAATTTTGAAAATGTTCCTATCATACCAGTAAATACCCATCGTCCGGTGAATTATTACCCTAAAATTACTCGAACTGATATACCTAACATGTCTACAACTCCTATAAATACTCATAATGATACCACATCCAATAATCATAATCGAGATTATATTTCGAATTCTCATATTATCTTACATACTCCTACAACCCAATTATGTGCAGTTTGCGGAGATACAGCTGCCTGTCAACATTACGGGGTTCGAACTTGCGAAGGATGTAAAGGTAATGCTGTTGAATTGTGCCTGATTGCCTACACTATGTTTCGAAGTAGGAGTAATGCCTTCCACCAAATAAGTATGCAACAAATACAAATCGAGTAAATAAAAATTCAGGAACGCAATTTTATTTCGTAATTTAGATTAGAGAGTAATCGCTCCACATTGTTTTGCAATATCTGAAACGTGTCCGGTAAGCAGGGAATAGGAGTCGACTCCGGAGTCGGAGTTAAACTGACTTCAAATTGACTCCGACTCCGGCCTGACTCCGGAGTCAGGAGTCATGTTAACAGGAGGCAGGAGTCATGTTAACAGGAGGCAGGAGTCAAGGTAACAGGAGTCAGGAGCAGTGATGGAAGAGTCGGGAGCGAGCGGGGGCGGAAGCCTAAAAGAGTGGTACTTTTTGAAAGAGCGAGAGTGAGACCAAAGAGCAAAAAAAATTGAAATCTCAAAACTACTGAGAGCGCTCCTAAAAAATTTGAAGAGCATTCACTATAAAGAGTCATTAACCTTAGAAGAGCGGAAGCGGAGCGAGAGCCAGCAAATTTTTGCCGGCTCTCGCTCTTCTTTATTTTTCTATGTTAGTGGGTTTGTGAAGACTAAAAATGCAAAAATTGTGAAAAATGAGGGGAAAAAGAATATTTTTTGAGACAATTTGAATAAAAATTAAACTTATTACGTGATTTTCATTTTTCGGGTCCATTTTAGTCATTTTTGTCATATCTCGTTATCCCATCACGAATAGAGCATTTGCCATTCTGTGTTTGAATATCAAAATTGTCAATTTTGACGAAGAGCCAGAAGTGGGAGCAAGAGTGGGAGCGAGAGCGGAAAAAATTTGAAGAGCGAGCCAGGAGCAAAGAGCAAGAATCATTTTAAAAATGAACGCGTTTTTTGCTTTAAAGCAAAAATCTTAGAACATGGATATGTCAGTAAGATATACTATACTCTCAAATTTAATATAATTCTTCAGGATGTTCATCAACTTATATTCAACATGGGATGTACTTCTTTCAATGCCCTTAAGGTATGGCAGCTTCATTTAGTTGCTGTGTTACCGCTATTACACAGGTCTAAAGACACTTTTGATTACCATTAAGGAGAGGGATGCACCATACAATCTGCTTCTAGTGCTGTGCCTCTACCAAACTAGCGCATACCTTCCCAACTACTATCTCTCAGACATTCATTTTCCCGGCAATCTTTCCCAATTTTCTGTCTGACATTCTGTCCAACTTTCCATCTAACATTCCATCTAACGCTCCATCTAACTTCTTTGAGTCTAACATAATGTCATTATGTCTTAATTTAAAAATATTACTGTCTAACGCGCCATATAATGCTTCATCTAACTTTTAGGGTTTGGAAAAACCGGATTTTTTCGGAATCGATTTAAATCGATTTTGTGGCACTTGAAATCGATTTAAATCGATTTAATCGGATTTAAAAAATTGTAGATTTGGCGCGTCTTATGACCATGCACTAGGCCACTATTGAACTCAAAATTCATTTCATAATAAGTGCTTTATTCTAACGCAGTTATTTCCTCAAAAATAAACTACTCGAAAAGTTGAAAACTTGATATGCTACACAATTGCAGAAGAAGAACAATGAAAATAAATGCGAAAATTTTGAAAAATTGTATATTCTATCAAATTCACTCCTTTGTTTTTTTTATTTGGAATTTGGAATTTAAAAATTCATTTTTTCGCGTGAAATTTGTAATTATTTTTACCGTTTTTTAAGAAAAAGTGAAAAATTCGATTAAATCAATTTATTGAAGTTGAAATCGATGATCGTTTGGGGAAGCGAAATCGATTTAAATCGATTTAAATCGATTTTAATCCAATCCCTACTAACTTTCCATCTAACGTTCCATCTAACTTCTTCCAGTCTAACGTTCCATCTAACTTCTTCCAGTCTAACATAATGTCATTATGTCATAATCTAAAAATGTAACTGTCTAAAACTCCATATAACGCTCAGTCTAACTTTCCATCTAACTTTCCATCTAACTTTCCGTCTAATAATCCGTCTACATATTTCCGATCAAATTTCCTGATTGAATTTCCGATCAAATTTCCTGATTGAATTTCCGATCAAATTTCCTGATTGAATTTCCGATCAAATTTCCGATCGAATTTCCCGTCGAATTTCCGATTGAATTTCCAATCAATTTCTACAGCTTTCCAACTATCTTTCTGATTTCCAACTATCTCTTTTCAACCGACTTTTTGACCGAATTTTTGACCGACTTTTTTCGACCGACTAAAATGCAAAGTTTTTCCAAGTTTTTTCAAGTCTAACATAATATCATTATGGCTTAATCTAAAATGTTAAAAATTAAAATATAATATTTAATTTTATTTATAAGTTTTTTTAAGTCTAACATAATGTCATAATGTCTTGATCCACCGTAACCGTAACCATTTTCAAGCGTAACCATTTTCAAGCGTAAGAATTTTCTAGCGTAACAATTTCAAAATTTTACCCCCCCCCCCAGGCCTAAAGACATATCCATGTCAAAAATAGAAGAGATAAAGAGTGAGAAGATTCATGATTGAAATTTTCAAAAGAGCGAGTGAAGAGCAAGAGCCTAAAATAACAGAGAGCAAATTGACTCCGGAGTCAAGCCTGAGTCAGGAGTCAACTTTCTCCCTTGACTCCGGGAGTCAAGATGGAGTCCGGAGTCGAGGTCTGAAAGTGACTCCGGAGTCAACCTTTTGGCTGACTCCTATTCCCTGCAGGTAAGTAGTCTGTCATACTTCATTTTTGGATACAACCGGGTACCACAAAAAAAAAACACGTTAGATGAACAAGTTGCATATCTTGAAAATTGAAGGGGCAATTGATGTTTTTTAAAACTAGGCCGCTCCGCGGCCTCAACCCCTGGCTCGCGCCCTCGCTTCACAATTTTCCTAAACATTCGCCTTCGCTTTGCTCGGCCAAATTCATCTTTCTGATATTCACATTTTTCTTAAAATTTATGACAATCGTGAAATAAGCAATGGAGTAAATAAAATAAAGCGGAAAAGGCCGGCCCCTTTAAAATTTAGTAGAATCGCAAATTTGTTCCATCAACCCCCTCCCCCTCTAAAAAATTCGGCCATTTTTCTCCTCGAAAGAACTGATTTAATCGATTTTCAAAATTTTAAGTTATGTTTACTGGAGCTACCTTCTAGAACATAAAATTTAGTTGGGTTGAAGTCCAGGATAGCTATGTTATAAAAAAAATGAGGATGGCGAGATGGGAGGGTAAAAACAGTGTATACCTAGTTGAGAAAATTGAAAATTGAAGTTTGGATTTTTACCGATCTTCAACCTCCCTCCCAAACAAAATGCCTTTGAAACATCTAAATAAAATAATCAGATGCTCAACAACTTCCTAAAACAATGAACATAATACAGAAATTTGGAATAGAACAATGTGTGAGTGCGAGTTGGAAGGGCATTGCAGGTTAAACAACGGGGTTTGGCTTTGGAAACTGATTTCGACCACTTCTACGCTCAAAGGGTCGCCCTGACTCAAGTATTTTTGGAGGCAGACGGACAGATATAAATTTTTTTAATTCAAAGAGGCCAAACTGTGTTTTCTTTCATATTTTTCGCTGATTTTTGCCTTTTTGAAAATTTTGAACCCCGTCCTGTTTTGTAATGAGGGCTCAAAAGCAATGGAGTTTTTTTTTTCTTAAATAAGTGCTATTTATCTATAAATATACCACAAACATTTTGAAAATTTTAAAAAGGTGAAGTATGATACGTAAAAGTTATATGACAGCCCATTCAGATCGTTTTTTCACACGACCAATAATCAAAATTTTTAAAATTTATGTAGTATACTTATAGGTAAATGACACTTATTTTAAAGGGGGAAAATCCATTGCCCTTTTCATTTTCGATCTCTCAAATTGATTAAAAGCGGTTTCAAGACGTTTCAAAGTTTTCAGAAAATGTTGGAATTTCGCAGCAATGAAGAAACTCTTGAAAAGTGGCTAGTATATAATCTGTACCCTGAGCCTGAGTGAAAAATGTGTGCACCTGTACAGTGGATGTGCGACGTGTGTAAAGAGTTTGCCTTACCTACCCCTACCCCAATGTACAGGTAGATTGGCAGTTAGCACTGTATGCGTTGCCAAACTACCCTTACCAATTCACCACTACAAACGCAACGCTCTGTAGATACGTCACTCACAATTCTTCTAGCTCGAAAACTCGTTTCAGCACAAACACAAAGCCAGAGTTCGTGTAAATACAACACTGCCACATCTCCGAGATCTCGAGATTTCGAACGCAGTTTGCGACCGTCTAGACGGTTTTGATTTTTTAATATAGAGAGAAATCATGTAAAATTTTTTTCAATCATGGAAATGGATAGTACTTTGAAAACTGAATAAATTTTCATTATGCGACTTTTTGCATAACTTGAAAAATGAAGGGACTGCAAAAAATTTTGTTCAAAAAAAAGTTCTAAAAAAATGGGAATGGATAGTAGGTTGAAAAATTAATAAATTTTGTTCTATAGACTTTTAGTCTAACATCAAAAATGAAGGGCTACAATTCATTCAAAATGAGTGGGTTTCAATTTTTTTTTAATTTTCTCAATTTTGGATGACCCGTAGCCCCTTCATTTTCCATGTTAGGCAAAAAGTCTGTAGACCAAAATTTGTTCATTTTTTGACATTACTATCCGTTCCTTTGATTAGTTAATTTTTTTAGAACTTTTTTTGAACAAAATTTTTTTGTAGCCCATTCAATTTTCAAGATATGCAAAAAGTCGTATAATGAAAATATATTCAGTTTTCAGAGTACTATCCATTCCCATGGTTGAAAAAAATATTCGTGATTTTTAAAAAACATCATTTGCCCCTTCAATTTTCAAGATATGCAACTTGTTCATCTAACTTTTTTTTGGTGGTACTCGGTTATATCCAAAAATTAAGTATGGCAATTGGCAGACCACTCGCCGAACACCCGTACGCGACTGTTAGTTTTTAAATATTTAAAATTTTCGAAATTTTGGGGTTTGAGATATTTTTTTGGAAAAGTACAAAAATGGAAAAAACGTTCAAAATTTTTCAAAGATTCGTAATGAATGCGGGATGAGTTCATATATTTTTAAAGGGAATGGAGCTTCAGCTATGTCGTGAATGGGGTTTCATTATTCGTTGGGCTTTATTATTTTTTTTACGAAGCAATTTTCGCGTTCCGGAAATTTTAAGTCACCTTGTAGGTATATCTAGTTGCCTAAAAATTGAAATGCAGAAATAAAAGTTTGAAAGGCGATGAAAAAATGATACATTAACTCGATATTTGAAAAATACTACCTACCTATATAGCCCAGGAAAAATAGCATCGAAAAATTGGTTAAAAAAGAAAAAGATGTTAATCGCGATTTTATTGCTGAAAAAGCTTCTATATGATGTCCAGAGTCTGTGATAAATTCGCACCGTCCGCACCCCTATTGCTTTTTGAGGGGGGGTGGACCCCTTATGGGGGAGAAAATTGTTTTGCACCGATTCCGCTCAAATTCGCGTGGAGGGTTTTGTAGGTGTAGAAGTACTCCTCAAAAAATTCAGCTCCCCCTGACCTCAGGGGGCTGAGCCAGCGCTTCCCAAAGTTGGACATTTTTGACTAAAATGCCAAAAAAAACGAGTTTTTCAAGTATAAAATCACCCTAAAATTTCAGCTTCGAAAAATTCCATGTTTTCTGTATACATTTTGAGATGACGAATCCGACTAGCCCATCAACTTTTTCATTCGGGGTTTTTAACCCTCCGTACGGTCCATTCGAAAGTGCATAGATCGTGTTTTTTCAGCAAAAAAATGACCTCCAAAACCACGATCTGTATACTTTCGAATGTGCCGTACGCGGGGTTAAACACCCCAAATGAAAAAGTTGATGGGCTAGTCGGATTCGTCATCTCAAAATGTATACAGAATACATGGAATTTTTCGAAGTTGAAATTTCGGGGTGATTTTATACTTGAAAAACTCGTTTTTTTGGCATTTTAGTCAAAAATGTCCAACTTTGGGAAGCGCTGGCTCAGCCCCCTGAGGTCGGGGGTAGCTGAAATTTTTTTGGGGAGTACTTCTACACCTATATAACCCTCCACGCGAATTTGAGCGGAATCGGTGCAAAACAATTTTCTCCCCCATAAGGGGTCCACCCCCTCAAAAAGCAATAGGGGTGCGGGCGGTGCGAATTTATCACAGACTCTGGACATCATATAGAAGATTTTTCAGCAATAAAATCGCGATTAACATTTTTTTCTTTTTTCAAAGTACATTTCTCCTGGGCTAATAGTAAAAGACGTGCATAATGCACAACTTATTTTTGTTAAAAATTTTCAGCAAAGGAACTCTCCCAATAAGATGAGATGGTGAAATCGAATTTGATCCAAAATGGGTCAAAATAAGTACAAAATATTACCCCTCAAATTAGTAAACTCTCCATACAAATTTTTAGGAGTGGATCGAAAGAGCAAATTTTATGTCGTTCGTTGTGAGTTCGTTCTTTGGAACGATTCTTTCGTCTTCGCTCTTGAATTCTTTGACAAATTATTGCGTTTTTGTTACATTTACATATGTTCAAGCCCAATTTTTTTCAAGATTTTTTCCAACCTTGAAATTGTTTCCATCCTAACATTATTTCAATTTTTTTCAACTTCGTATTTTTCCAAATTTTCTTGGACTTGGAAATTTTTTCTATCCTAAAAAGTCACTAAATGTCAATCAAGCTAGGATCACCAGTCAAAAGTCAAAGACAAAACCGATCGCATAAGATAAAGGTTTACTTTACTTTGAACTTTTGCAGTTACATTTTCAAGTTTGTGGAATTCAGCTCCTAAATCTTGACGTAACAAATGGTTTGAAAAGGAGGAAAACGTAGAGAAATGCATTAAGGTACATATCATAATTTTTGAAAATTTGGATTTGGATAGAAATTGTTAAATTAAGTTGGAAAAAAGTTTCAAATTAAGGTTTTTCTAAAACTCAGTCGTTTTTATAATTTAAAAAATATTTTTTGCTAATATTTTACTTTTTTTCGTGGCTAATCATTACCTATCGGTTATCATTGGTGATCCCAGCTTCATATCATAGCCATAGTAACTTTTCATTCGAAAACCAAATAGAAGTTCAGTTTAAGAACAGAACGAAAAGGTATGGTTTTGAGTTTAAAATTTTAATAGTCAAGTTTTATAAGTTCAAGCTTTTTCAAAGCCAATTTTTTGAATTGATCACGATAGTAATCAGTGGTTGAAATACAATCAAATAGGTCACCAATATAGGTAATCTGTGATTATAGGCGCTGAAGTTCAAATGGAACATTTTTATGAGCTTTTCTCCAATGCGGGAAAATTTCAAAATTTTCAGAAGGCTCCGAAACGTTTTGAAACCACTTTCAATCAATTTCTGAGGTCGAAAATAAGGTATATAAGTACCAAATTTCAGCCTTTTTCGTTGATAAAATCAAATTTTAATATTTTGCAAAGCGATGTGGTAATTTTGAAATTTCAAAACTTCGCAAAAATTTGTGAAATAAATTTCAGTACCTGAAATTTTGGATATGAATTCTTTTATGATGTATAGGTATTTGTGTACTTTCGATTGCCTAATTTTGGTCTCTGCTCAAAATTTTACTTCGAGTAGGGATATCTCCCTTGTGAGAGAAAACAAGTTAAATAATATAAATAAATCCTAAGGATTTGTTTGTTTGTTTTTTTCAAAATACAAGCATGAAACGAGAAAAATAGATAATGTAGAGTTTAAAAAACAATTTTCCAGTGTACAATTTCTCATCCGACTACATCACAGGGGAATGTTATTTTTAGTTTTCAAACATGTTTTACACGAGAAAATGCAAAGAAAAATCAAAAAAAAAATATTCAATATTCATTGAACACATTATTGTATCCCCGTGTTGCTTAGAATTTAAGCAAGCAAAATGTAGTATAATGTTGCATAATTATGATACAAAAGGCCTTACATCCACTCCGAAACATCCGGTCCATGCTATAATCGAGTAAAAACATAAACATACGTTGCAATACGATTTTTACGCAGGCTTTTTCAAACGAACTGTGCAAAAAGGGTCAAAATACGTATGCTTGGCCGATAAATCATGCCCAGTTGATAAAAGAAGACGTAATCGATGCCAATATTGCCGATTTCAAAAATGCCTGTCTGTGGGCATGGTCAAAGAAGTCGTTCGAACTGATTCTTTGAAAGGTCGTCGAGGACGTTTACCTTCTAAACCTAAATCTCTGCAGCAATCCGGTAACTGTTTATCAAATAATTTGCTATCGACCATGATTCGAACACAAATCGATATTTCGCCGGAATTGGTTGGTCTGGAGTATACACAAGTGAGTTATAAAATTATCACTTATGAAGTGAAAAATCACTTTTACTGGCGTCTCTACAAACTTTTAACATTTCTTTTATTTTTGTTTGTTTAAAGGTTGACATGGATTAAAATTATGAACGTGGAAGCGATTTTAGCAAGTTTTTGTAAATTCAATGCGCGAAATGTACTTACCTTTGTAAATTGTACTCATGATTAGATTTGTTACAATAAAATATATGTACTTCATTATTTATTTATTTATATGTATTATTATGAAATTATATGAAAATTTCGATCGTTTACTTTATTGATTACGTATTTATTATTCGTAAAAAAACACATAATTTTATGATAGGTACCTTACTCAGAGTTAAATGGAGAATAAATATTTTCCTCAAAATTTAAATCTGAGAGTTGTAGTACGGACAATTTAGCTTAAAAAAAAACAGTTTCACCCAGCTTCACCCAGACACAATTCCACGCAATTCATTACACACAAATAATTAATTCCATCCAATTAATTAATTAATTCCACCCAATTAATTAATTAATTGAACGCAAATAATTAATTAATTAATTAGATGCAAATAATTAAATAATTCCAAGCAATTAAAAAATTATTCCCACGGTATCAAATAATTAATTCCACGCAAATAAATAATTAATTCCACACAAATAATTAATCAATTACACGCAAAAGAATAATTAATTCTTAGCAATTAATTAATTAACTCCACACAAATAATTAATTTATTCCTAGCAATAAATTAATTAATTCCACGCAAATAAATAATTAATTCCACGCAAATAAATAATTAATTCCACACAAATAATTAATTCCGCACAATCAATTCCATACAATTATTCAACTCCACAAAATTACCCGTTTCTACTCGGTTCCACCCAATTCCACCCATATCCACCAAAAATTCCACACGAGTGCACACAGTCGATTCCAGTTGATAATTAATTAATTAATTCCACCCAAATAATTAAATAATTACACACAAATAATTAAATAATTACACGCAAATAATTAATTAATTACACACAAATAAATAATTAATTCCACTCAAATAAAATATTACTTCCACGCATATAATTAATTAATTCCACCCAAATAATTGATTAATTACACACAAATAAATAATTAATTCCACGTAATTAATTCCACCCAAATGAATAATTAATTCTTAGCCATTAATTAATTAATTCCACACAAATAATTAATTTATTCCTAGCAATCAATTTATTTATTCCTAGAAATTATAGTCAGTACAATGAAAGAAAGCACTTTTCCCCTACTCGAATCGTAAAGCGGAAACCAACGACGTGCGTTGATTTCAAATTTCGTCCAATGACCACTCAACGTTTTCAAATTTTAATTCTAAACAATTAATTAATTCCAGACAATTAATTCCAGACAATTAATTTATTCCACACAAATAATTAATTCCAGGCAATTAATTAATTCCACACAATTAATTAATTCCAGACAATAAATTAATTCCAAACAATTATTTAATTCCAGACGTATAATAAATTAGTGGTTTTGAAATTCATACCAGTGGTTTTGAAATTCATACCAGTGGTTTTGAAAATCATACCAGTGGTTTTGGGAATCATACCAGTGATTTTGGGAACCAGACCAGTGGTTTTGGGAATCGTACCAGTAGTTTTGAAAATCATACCAGTGGTTTTTAAAATCATACCAGTGGTTTTGAAATTCATACCAGTGGTTTTAGGAACCATACCAGTGGTTTTGAAATACATACCAGTGGTTTTTGGAATCATGCCAGTGGTTTTGGGAATCAGACCAGTGGTTTTGGAAATCATACCAGTGGTTTTGAAAATCATACCAGTGGTTTTGAAAATCATACCAGTGGTTTTGAAAATCATACCAGTGGTTTTAGGAACCATACCAGTGGTTTTGAAATACATACCAGTGGTTTTTAAAATCATACCAGTGGTTTTGAAATTCATACCAGTGGTTTTGAAAATCATACCAGTGGTTTTAGGAACCATACCAGTGGTTTTGAAATACATACCAGTGGTTTTGAAATACATACCAGTGGTTTTGAAATACATACCAGTGGTTTTGAAATACATACCAGTGGTTTTGAAATACATACCAGTGGTTTTTGGAACCATACCAGTGGATTGGAAATTCATACCAGTGGTTTTTAAAATCATACCAGTGGTTTTGAAATTCATACCAGTGGTTTTGAAATTCATACCAGTGGTTTTTGGAACCATACCAGTGGATTGGAAATTCATACCAGTGGTTTTGAAAATCATACCAGTGGTTTTCGGAACCATAAATTCATACCAGTGGTTTTTAAAATCATACCAGTGGTTTTGAAATTCATACCAGTGGTTTTGAAATTTATACCAGTGGTTTTGAAATTCATACCAGTGGTTTTGAAATTAGCTCCGCCCCCAGTTTCGTTTCACCTCCAGTTTCACCCCCAGTTTCACCCCCAGTTTCACCCAGACACAATTCCACACAATTCCTTACACACAAATAAATAATTACACCCAATTAATTAATTAATACCACCCAATTAAGTAATTAATTGAACGCAAATAATTAATTAATTCCACGCAAATATATAATTAATTCCTCGCAAATAATTATTTAATTAGACGCAAATAATTAAATAATTCCAAGCAATTAAAAAATTAATCCCACGGTATCAAATAATTCATTCCACACAAATCAACAATTAATTCCACACAAATAATTAATTAATTACAAACAATTAATTATATAATTACACGCAAATAAATAATTAATTCCACACAAATAAAATATTACTTCCACGCAATTAATTAATTAATTCCACACAAATAATTAATTAAGTGCACACAATTATTTAATTAATTCCACACAAATAATTAATTAATTTCACACAATTAAATAATTAATTCCACGCAAATGATTAATTAATTCCACCCAAATAAATAATTAATTCCACGCAAATGAATAAATATTTCCTAGCAATTAATTAATTATTTCCACATAATTAATTAAATAAATCAATTCCAAGCAATTAATTAATTAATTCCACACAAATAATTCATTAAGTGCACACAATTAATTAATTAATTCCACACAAATAATTAATTAATTGCACACAATTAAATAATTAATTCCACGCAAATAATTAAATAATTCCACCCAAATAAATAATTAATTTCACGCAAATGAATAAATATTTCCTAGCAATTAATTAATTAATTCCACACAAATAATTAATTAATTACACACAAATAATTAATTAATTCCACGCAAATAATTAATTAATTCCACACAATTGATTAATTCTAAACAATTAATTAATTCCAGACAATTAATTAATTCCAGACAATTAATTAATTCCAGACAATTAATTAATTCCAGACAATTAATTAATTCCACACAAATAATTAATTAATTACACGCAATTAATTAATTAATTCCACACAATTAATTAATTAATTCCACACAAATAATTAATTAATTCCACACAAATAAATAATTAATTCCACGCAAATGAATAAATATTTCCTAGCAATTAATTAATTCAATTCCACACAATTAATTAATTAATTCCACGCGAATAATTAAAATATTCCACCCAAGTAAGTAATTAATTCCATGCAAATGAATAATTAATTCTCAGCAATTAATTAATTCCACACAATTAATTAATTCCAGACAATAAATTAATTCCAAACAATTATTTAATTCCAGACGTATAATAAATTAGTGGTTTTGAAATTCATACCAGTGGTTTTGAAATTCATACCAGTGGTTTTGGGAATCATACCAGTGATTTTGGGAACCAGACCAGTGGTTTTGGGAATCGTACCAGTAGTTTTGAAATACATACCAGTGGTTTTTGGAATCATGCCAGTGGTTTTGGGAATCATACCAGTGGTTTTGAAAATCATACCAGTGGTTTTGAAAATCATACCAGTGGTTTTGAAATACATACCAGTGGTTTTGAAATACATACCAGTGGTTTTGAAATACATACCAGTGGTTTTTGGAACCATACCAGTGGATTTGAAATTCATACCAGTGGTTTTTAAAATCATACCAGTGGTTTTGAAATTCATACCAGTGGTTTTGAAATTCATAACAGTGGTTTTGGGAATCATACCAGTGGTTTTAGGAACCATACCAGTGGTTTTGAAATACATACCAGTGGTTTTTGGAACCATACCAGTGGATTGGAAATTCATACCAGTGGTTTTGAAAATCATACCAGTGGTTTTCGGAACCATAAATTCATACCAGTGGTTTTTAAAATCATACCAGTGGTTTTGAAATTTATACCAGTGGTTTTGAAATTCGTACCAGTGGTTTTGAAATTCATACCAGTGGTTTTGAAATTAGCTCCGCCCCCAGTTTCACCCCAGTTTCACCCCAGTTTCACCCAGACACAATTCCACACAATTCCTTACACACAAATAAATAATTACACCCAATTAATTAATTAATACCACCCAATTAAGTAATTAATTGAACGCAAATAATTAATTAATTCCACGCAAATATATAATTAATTCCTCGCAAATAATTATTTAATTAGACGCAAATAATTAAATAATTCCAAGCAATTAAAAAATTAATCCCACGGTATCAAATAATTAATTCCACGCAAATCAATAATTAATTCCACGCGAATAAATAATTAATTTCACACAAATAAAATATTACTTCCACGCAATTAATTAATTAATTCCACACAATTAATTAATTCCACACAATTAATTATTTCCACACAATTAATTAATTCCACACAATTAATTAATTCCAGACAATAAATTAATTCCAAACAATTATTTAATTCCAGACGTATAATAAATTAGTGGTTTTGAAATTCATACCAGTGGTTTTGAAATTCATACCAGTGGTTTTGAAAATCATACCAGTGGTTTTGAAATTCATGCCAGTGGTTTTGAAATACATACCAGTGGTTTTGGGAATCAGACCAGTGGTTTTGGAAATCATACCAGTGGTTTTGAAAATCATACCAGTGGTTTTGAAATTCGTACCAGTGGTTTTGAAATTCATACCAGTGGTTTTGAAATTAGCTCCGCCCCCAGTTTCACCCCAGTTTCACCCCAGTTTCACCCCAGTTTCACCCCAGTTTCACCCCAGTTTCACCCCAGTTTCACCCCAGTTTCACCCCAGTTTCACCCCAGTTTCACCCCAGTTTCACCCCAGTTTCACCCAGACACAATTCCACACAATTCCTTACACACAAATAAATAATTACACCCAATTAATTAATTAATACCACCCAATTAAGTAATTAATTGAACGCAAATATATAATTAATTCCTCGCAAATAATTATTTAATTAGACGCAAATAATTAAAGAATTCCAAGCAATTAAAAAATTAATCCCACTGTATCAAATAATTAATTCCACGCAAATCAATAATTGATTCCACACAAATAATTAATTAAGTGCACACAATTATTTTATTAATTCCGTACAAATAATTAATTAATTTCACACAATTAAATAATTAATTCCACGCAAATGATTAATTAATTCCACCCAAATAAATAATTAATTCCACGCAAATGAATAAATATTTCCTAGCAATTAATTAATTATTTCCACATAATTAATTAAATAAATCAATTCCAAGCAATTAATTAATTAATTCCACACAAATAATTCATTAAGTGCACACAATTAAACAGAAAATTCCATAATTACACATCACACCATACAACACAAAACATTGCACAAACACAACACAACACACCACCCAACCACACCACACCACACCACACCACACACCACACCACACCACACCACACCACACCACACCACAACTGAACCACACCCCAACTGAACCACACCACAACTGAACCACACCTCAACTGAACCAAACCACAACTGAACCCCACCACAACTGAACCTCACAACAACTGAAATACACTACATAACACAATACAACACAACATCAATCATACTGCCTCACAACACCAAATTACCACACGCTGACAGAAAACACAATCACAAAACAAATTATTACATAACACAATAACACTGTGCATTACAAATTACATTTACATGGGGTACAAAAAAACATATGGTATATGTACGTACATATTACAAATAAAACAAATAAGACAACAAAAAATTATCACAAACAGAAAAATCCATAATAACATATCACACCATACAACACAAAACATTGCACAAACACACCACACCGTCACACCACACCACCACACCACAACTGTACCAAACCACAACAGAACCCCAAAACAACTGAACCCCGAAACAACTGAACCCCAAAACAACTGAACCACACCACAACTGTACCAAACCACAACAGAACCCCAAAACAACTGAACCCCGAAACAACTGAAGAACCCCGAAACAACTGAACCCCAAAACAACTGAACCTCACCACAACTGAACCACACTACATAACACAATACAACACAAAACTCTTCTCCATAATCCATTGACGGAGGGCCCTCCAAATCCATTGAATAATCCGCATCTTAATGAAGCTTTTCTTGATGTAAACCTGAAAGCAGAAAAAACACACACACCACACAATTCCACACAATAAAATTCGATGTAACAAAAACAACAACGAAATTTGAAAAGGGGGAAAAGGAGCGCTCCTACTAAAAAAAATTAAAAAAAAAAGAAACATTTACAGCACATATACAAACATACATAAATAAATACCTAAATGTAACAAATAAAATAAATAATATGCCACTCACACCGCAAAACATCACAAAATTACAATACATTAAAAAAAAAAAGTTAAAAAAAAAACATTACATTTACAGTGGGTACAAAAAAACTAATTACACATCACACCATGCAACACAAAACATTGCACAAACACAACACACCACCCAACTACACCACACCACACCACACCACAACTGAACCACACCCCAACTGAACCACACCACAACCGAACCACACCTCAACTGAACCAAACCACAACTGAACCCCACCACAACTGAACCTCACGACAACTGAAATACACTACATAACACAATACAACACAACATCAATCATACTGCCTCACAACACCAAATTACCACACGCTGACAGAAAACACAATCACAAAACAAATTATTACATAACACAATAACACTGTGCATTACAAATTACATTTACATGGGGTACAAAAAAACATATGGTATATGTACGTACATATTACAAATAAAACAAATAAGACAACAAAAAATTATCACAAACAGAAAAATCCATAATAACATATCACACCATACAACACAAAACATTGCACAAACACACCACACCGTCACACCACACCACCACACCACAACTGTACCAAACCACAACAGAACCCCATAACAACTGAACCCCGAAACAACTGAAGAACCCCGAAACAACTGAACCCCAAAACAACTGAACCACACCACAACTGTACCAAACCACAACAGAACCCCAAAACAACGGAACCCCGAAACAACTGAAGAACCCCGAAACAACTGAACCCCAAAACAACTGAACCTCACCACAACTGAACCACACTACATAACACAATACAACACAAAACTCTTCTCCATAATCCATTGACGGAGGGCCCTCCAAATCCATTGAATAATCCGCATCTTAATGAAGCTTTTCTTGATGTAAACCTGAAAGCAGAAAAAACACACACACCACACAATTCCACACAATAAAATTCGATGTAACAAAAACAACAACAAAATTTGAAAAGGGGGAAAAGGAGCGCTCCTACTAAAAAAAATTAAAAAAAAAAGAAACATTTACAGCACATATACAAACATACATAAATAAATACCTAAATGTAACAAATAAAATAAATAATATGCCACTCACACCGCAAAACATCACAAAATTACAATACATTAAAAACAAAAAGTTAAAAAAAAAACATTACATTTACAGTGGGTACAAAAAAACTAATTACACATCACACCATGCAACACAAAACATTGCACAAACACACACACACACCCAACCACACACACACACACACCACACCACAACTGAACCACACCCCAACTGAACCACACCACAACCGAACCACACCTCAACTGAACCAAACCACAACTGAACCCCACCACAACTGAACCTCACGACAACTGAAATACACTACATAACACAATACAACACAACATCAATCATACTGCCTCACAACACCAAATTACCACACGCTGACAGAAAACACAATCACAAAACAAATTATTACATAACACAATAACACTGTGCATTACAAATTACATTTACATGGGGTACAAAAAAACATATGGTATATGTACGTACATATTACAAATAAAACAAATAAGACAACAAAAAATTATCACAAACAGAAAAATCCATAATAACATATCACACCATACAACACAAAACATTGCACAAACACACCACACCGTCACACCACACCACCACACCACAACTGTACCAAACCACAACAGAACCCCAAAACAACTGAACCCCGAAACAACTGAAGAACCCCGAAACAACTGAACCCCAAAACAACTGAACCACGCCACAACTGTACCAAACCACAACAGAACCCCAAAACAACTGAACCCCGAAACAACTGAAGAACCCCGAAACAACTGAACCCCAAAACAACTGAACCTCACCACAACTGAACCACACTACATAACACAATACAACACAAAACTCTTCTCCATAATCCATTGACGGAGGGCCCTCCAAATCCATTGAATAATCCGCATCTTAATGAAGCTTTTCTTGATGTAAACCTGAAAGCAGAAAAAACACACACACCACACAATTCCACACAATAAAATTCGATGTAACAAAAACAACAACAAAATTTGAAAAGGGGGAAAAGGAGCGCTCCTACTAAAAAAAATTAAAAAAAAAAAGAAACATTTACAGCACATATACAAACATACATAAATAAATACCTAAATGTAACAAATAAAATAAATAATATGCCACTCACACCGCAAAACATCACAAAATTACAATACATTAAAAACAAAAAGTTAAAAATAAAACATTACATTTACAGTGGGTACAAAAAAACTAATTACACATCACACCATGCAACACAAAACATTGCACAAACACAACACACCACCCACACCACACCACACCACAACTGAACCACACCCCAACTGAACCACACCACAACCGAACCACACCTCAACTGAACCAAACCACAACTGAACCCCACCACAACTGAACCTCACGACAACTGAAATACACTACATAACACAATACAACACAACATCAATCATACTGCCTCACAACACCAAATTACCACACGCTGACAGAAAACACAATCACAAAACAAATTATTACATAACACAATAACACTGTGCATTACAAATTACATTTACATGGGGTACAAAAAAACATATGGTATATGTACGTACATATTACAAATAAAACAAATAAGACAACAAAAAATTATCACAAACAGAAAAATCCATAATAACATATCACACCATACAACACAAAACATTGCACAAACACACCACACCGTCACACCACACCACCACACCACAACTGTACCAAACCACAACAGAACCCCAAAACAACTGAACCCCGAAACAACTGAAGAACCCCGAAACAACTGAACCCCAAAACAACTGAACCACACCACAACTGTACCAAACCACAACAGAACCCCAAAACAACTGAACCCCGAAACAACTGAAGAACCCCGAAACAACTGAACCCCAAAACAACTGAACCTCACCACAACTGAACCACACTACATAACACAATACAACACAAAACTCTTCTCCATAATCCATTGACGGAGGGCCCTCCAAATCCATTGAATAATCCGCATCTTAATGAAGCTTTTCTTGATGTAAACCTGAAAGCAGAAAAAACACACACACCACACAATTCCACACAATAAAATTCGATGTAACAAAAACAACAACAAAATTTGAAAAGGGGGAAAAGGAGCGCTCCTACTAAAAAAAATTAAAAAAAAAAAGAAACATTTACAGCACATATACAAACATACATAAATAAATACCTAAATGTAACAAATAAAATAAATAATATGCCACTCACACCGCAAAACATCACAAAATTACAATACATTAAAAACAAAAAGTTAAAAAAAAAACATTACATTTACAGTGGGTACAAAAAAACTAATTACACATCACACCATGCAACACAAAACATTGCACAAACACAACACACCACCCAACTACACCACACCACACCACACCACAACTGAACCACACCCCAACTGAACCACACCACAACCGAACCACACCTCAACTGAACCAAACCACAACTGAACCCCACCACAACTGAACCTCACGACAACTGAAATACACTACATAACACAATACAACACAACATCAATCATACTGCCTCACAACACCAAATTACCACACGCTGACAGAAAACACAATCACAAAACAAATTATTACATAACACAATAACACTGTGCATTACAAATTACATTTACATGGGGTACAAAAAAACATATGGTATATGTACGTACATATTACAAATAAAACAAATAAGACAACAAAAAATTATCACAAACAGAAAAATCCATAATAACATATCACACCATACAACACAAAACATTGCACAAACACACCACACCGTCACACCACACCACCACACCACAACTGTACCAAACCACAACAGAACCACAAAACAACTGAACCCCGAAACAACTGAAGAACCCCGAAACAACTGAACCCCAAAACAACTGAACCACACCACAACTGTACCAAACCACAACAGAACCCCAAAACAACGGAACCCCGAAACAACTGAAGAACCCCGAAACAACTGAACCCCAAAACAACTGAACCTCACCACAACTGAACCACACTACATAACACAATACAACACAAAACTCTTCTCCATAATCCATTGACGGAGGGCCCTCCAAATCCATTGAATAATCCGCATCTTAATGAAGCTTTTCTTGATGTAAACCTGAAAGCAGAAAAAACACACACACCACACAATTCCACACAATAAAATTCGATGTAACAAAAACAACAACAAAATTTGAAAAGGGGGAAAAGGAGCGCTCCTACTAAAAAAAAATTAAAAAAAAAAAGAAACATTTACAGCACATATACAAACATACATAAATAAATACCTAAATGTAACAAATAAAATAAATAATATGCCACTCACACCACAAAACATCACAAAATTACAATACATTAAAAACAAAAAGTTAAAAAAAAAACATTACATTTACAGTGGGTACAAAAAAACTAATTACACATCACACCATGCAACACAAAACATTGCACAAACACAACACACCACCCAACTACACCACACCACACCACACCACAACTGAACCACACCCCAACTGAACCACACCACAACTGAACCACACCTCAACTGAACCAAACCACAACTGAACCCCACCACAACTGAACCTCACGACAACTGAAATACACTACATAACACAATACAACACAACATCAATCATACTGCCTCACAACACCAAATTACCACACGCTGACAGAAAACACAATCACAAAACAAATTATTACATAACACAATAACACTGTGCATTACAAATTACATTTACATGGGGTACAAAAAAACATATGGTATATGTACGTACATATTACAAATAAAACAAATAAGACAACAAAAAATTATCACAAACAGAAAAATCCATAATAACATATCACACCATACAACACAAAACATTGCACAAACACACCACACCGTCACACCACACCACCACACCACAACTGTACCAAACCACAACAGAACCCCAAAACAACTGAACCCCGAAACAACTGAAGAACCCCGAAACAACTGAACCCCAAAACAACTGAACCACACCACAACTGTACCAAACCACAACAGAACCCCAAAACAACTGAACCCCAAAACAACTAAAGAACCCCGAAACAACTGAACCCCAAAACAACTGAACCTCACCACAACTGAACCACACTACATAACACAATACAACACAAAACTCTTCTCCATAATCCATTGACGGAGGGCCCTCCAAATCCATTGAATAATCCGCATCTTAATGAAGCTTTTCTTGATGTAAACCTGAAAGCAGAAAAAACACACACACCACACAATTCCACACAATAAAATTCGATGTAACAAAAACAACAACAAAATTTGAAAAGGGGGAAAAGGAGCGCTCCTACTAAAAAAAATTAAAAAAAAAAGAAACATTTACAGCACATATACAAACATACATAAATAAATACCTAAATGTAACAAATAAAATAAATAATATGCCACTCACACCGCAAAACATCACAAAATTACAATACATTAAAAACAAAAAGTTAAAAAAAAACATTACATTTACAGTGGGTACAAAAAAACTAATTACACATCACACCATGCAACACAAAACATTGCACAAACACAACACACCACCCAACTACACCACACCACACCACACCACAACTGAACCACACCCCAACTGAACCACACCACAACCGAACCACACCTCAACTGAACCAAACCACAACTGAACCCCACCACAACTGAACCTCACGACAACTGAAATACACTACATAACACAATACAACACAACATCAATCATACTGCCTCACAACACCAAATTACCACACGCTGACAGAAAACACAATCACAAAACAAATTATTACATAACACAATAACACTGTGCATTACAAATTACATTTACATGGGGTACAAAAAAACATATGGTATATGTACGTACATATTACAAATAAAACAAATAAGACAACAAAAAATTATCACAAACAGAAAAATCCATAATAACATATCACACCATACAACACAAAACATTGCACAAACACACCACACCGTCACACCACACCACCACACCACAACTGTACCAAACCACAACAGAACCCCAAAACAACTGAACCCCGAAACAACTGAAGAACCCCGAAACAACTGAACCCCAAAACAACTGAACCACACCACAACTGTACCAAACCACAACAGAACCCCAAAACAACTGAACCCCGAAACAACTGAAGAACCCCGAAACAACTGAACCCCAAAACAACTGAACCTCACCACAACTGAACCACACCACATAACACAATACAACACAAAACTCTTCTCCATAATCCATTGACGGAGGGCCCTCCAAATCCATTGAATAATCCGCATCTTAATGAAGCTTTTCTTGATGTAAACCTGAAAGCAGAAAAAACACACACACCACACAATTCCACACAATAAAATTCGATGTAACAAAAACAACAACAAAATTTGAAAAGGGGGAAAAGGAGCGCTCCTACTAAAAAAAATTAAAAAAAAAAGAAACATTTACAGCACATATACAAACATACATAAATAAATACCTAAATGTAACAAATAAAATAAATAATATGCCACTCACACCGCAAAACATCACAAAATTACAATACATTAAAAACAAAAAGTTAAAAAAAAAACATTACATTTACAGTGGGTACAAAAAAACTAATTACACATCACACCATGCAACACAAAACATTGCACAAACACAACACACCACCCAACTACACCACACCACACCACACCACAACTGAACCACACCCCAACTGAACCACACCACAACTGAACCACACCTCAACTGAACCAAACCACAACTGAACCCCACCACAACTGAACCTCACGACAACTGAAATACACTACATAACACAATACAACACAACATCAATCATACTGCCTCACAACACCAAATTACCACACGCTGACAGAAAACACAATCACAAAACAAATTATTACATAACACAATAACACTGTGCATTACAAATTACATTTACATGGGGTACAAAAAAACATATGGTATATGTACGTACATATTACAAATAAAACAAATAAGACAACAAAAAATTATCACAAACAGAAAAATCCATAATAACATATCACACCATACAACACAAAACATTGCACAAACACACCACACCGTCACACCACACCACCACACCACAACTGTACCAAACCACAACAGAACCCCAAAACAACTGAACCCCGAAACAACTGAAGAACCCCGAAACAACTGAACCCCAAAACAACTGAACCACACCACAACTGTACCAAACCACAACAGAACCCCAAAACAACTGAACCCCGAAACAACTGAAGAACCCCGAAACAACTGAACCCCAAAACAACTGAACCTCACCACAACTGAACCACACTACATAACACAATACAACACAAAACTCTTCTCCATAATCCATTGACGGAGGGCCCTCCAAATCCATTGAATAATCCGCATCTTAATGAAGCTTTTCTTGATGTAAACCTGAAAGCAGAAAAAACACACACACCACACAATTCCACACAATAAAATTCGATGTAACAAAAACAACAACAAAATTTGAAAAGGGGGAAAAGGAGCGCTCCTACTAAAAAAAATTAAAAAAAAAAGAAACATTTACAGCACATATACAAACATACATAAATAAATACCTAAATGTAACAAATAAAATAAATAATATGCCACTCACACCGCAAAACATCACAAAATTACAATACATTAAAAACAAAAAGTTAAAAAAAAACATTACATTTACAGTGGGTACAAAAAAAACTAATTACACATCACACCATGCAACACAAAACATTGCACAAACACAACACACCACCCAACTACACCACACCACACCACACCACAACTGAACCACACCCCAACTGAACCACACCACAACCGAACCACACCTCAACTGAACCAAACCACAACTGAACCCCACCACAACTGAACCTCACGACAACTGAAATACACTACATAACACAATACAACACAACATCAATCATACTGCCTCACAACACCAAATTACCACACGCTGACAGAAAACACAATCACAAAACAAATTATTACATAACACAATAACACTGTGCATTACAAATTACATTTACATGGGGTACAAAAAAACATATGGTATATGTACGTACATATTACAAATAAAACAAATAAGACAACAAAAAATTATCACAAACAGAAAAATCCATAATAACATATCACACCATACAACACAAAACATTGCACAAACACACCACACCGTCACACCACACCACCACACCACAACTGTACCAAACCACAACAGAACCCCAAAACAACTGAACCCCGAAACAACTGAAGAACCCCGAAACAACTGAACCCCAAAACAACTGAACCACACCACAACTGTACCAAACCACAACAGAACCCCAAAACAACTGAACCCCGAAACAACTGAAGAACCCCGAAACAACTGAACCCCAAAACAACTGAACCTCACCACAACTGAACCACACTACATAACACAATACAACACAAAACTCTTCTCCATAATCCATTGACGGAGGGCCCTCCAAATCCATTGAATAATCCGCATCTTAATGAAGCTTTTCTTGATGTAAACCTGAAAGCAGAAAAAACACACACACCACACAATTCCACACAATAAAATTCGATGTGACAAAGGAGGAACAGGAGCGCTCCTACTAAAAAAAATTAAAAAAAAAAAGAAACATTTACAGCACATATACAAACATACATAAATAAATACCTAAATGTAACAAATAAAATAAATAATATGCCACTCACACCGCAAAACATCACAAAATTACAATACATTAAAAACAAAAAGTTAAAAAAAAAACATTACATTTACAGTGGGTACAAAAAAACTAATTACACATCACACCATGCAACACAAAACATTGCACAAACACAACACACCACCCAACTACACCACACCACACCACACCACACCACAACTGAACCACACCCCAACTGAACCACACCACAACCGAACCACACCTCAACTGAACCAAACCACAACTGAACCCCACCACAACTGAACCTCACGACAACTGAAATACACTACATAACACAATACAACACAACATCAATCATACTGCCTCACAACACCAAATTACCACACGCTGACAGAAAACACAATCACAAAACAAATTATTACATAACACAATAACACTGTGCATTACAAATTACATTTACATGGGGTACAAAAAAACATATGGTATATGTACGTACATATTACAAATAAAACAAATAAGACAACAAAAAATTATCACAAACAGAAAAATCCATAATAACATATCACACCATACAACACAAAACATTGCACAAACACACCACACCGTCACACCACACCACCACACCACAACTGTACCAAACCACAACAGAACCCCAAAACAACTGAACCCCGAAACAACTGAAGAACCCCGAAACAACTGAACCCCAAAACAACTGAACCACACCACAACTGTACCAAACCACAACAGAACCCCAAAACAACTGAACCCCGAAACAACTGAAGAACCCCGAAACAACTGAACCCCAAAACAACTGAACCTCACCACAACTGAACCACACTACATAACACAATACAACACAAAACTCTTCTCCATAATCCATTGACGGAGGGCCCTCCAAATCCATTGAATAATCCGCATCTTAATGAAGCTTTTCTTGATGTAAACCTGAAAGCAGAAAAAACACACACACCACACAATTCCACACAATAAAATTCGATGTAACAAAAACAACAACAAAATTTGAAAAGGGGGAAAAGGAGCGCTCCTACTAAAAAAAATTAAAAAAAAAAGAAACATTTACAGCACATATACAAACATACATAAATAAATACCTAAATGTAACAAATAAAATAAATAATATGCCACTCACACCGCAAAACATCACAAAATTACAATACATTAAAAACAAAAAGTTAAAAAAAAAACATTACATTTACAGTGGGTACAAAAAAAACTAATTACACATCACACCATGCAACACAAAACATTGCACAAACACAACACACCACCCAACTACACCACACCACACCACACCACACCACAACTGAACCACACCCCAACTGAACCACACCACAACCGAACCACACCTCAACTGAACCAAACCACAACTGAACCCCACCACAACTGAACCTCACGACAACTGAAATACACTACATAACACAATACAACACAACATCAATCATACTGCCTCACAACACCAAATTACCACACGCTGACAGAAAACACAATCACAAAACAAATTATTACATAACACAATAACACTGTGCATTACAAATTACATTTACATGGGGTACAAAAAAACATATGGTATATGTACGTACATATTACAAATAAAACAAATAAGACAACAAAAAATTATCACAAACAGAAAAATCCATAATAACATATCACACCATACAACACAAAACATTGCACAAACACACCACACCGTCACACCACACCACCACACCACAACTGTACCAAACCACAACAGAACCCCATAACAACTGAACCCCGAAACAACTGAAGAACCCCGAAACAACTGAACCCCAAAACAACTGAACCACACCACAACTGTACCAAACCACAACAGAACCCCAAAACAACTGAACCCCGAAACAACTGAAGAACCCCGAAACAACTGAACCCCAAAACAACTGAACCTCACCACAACTGAACCACACTACATAACACAATACAACACAAAACTCTTCTCCATAATCCATTGACGGAGGGCCCTCCAAATCCATTGAATAATCCGCATCTTAATGAAGCTTTTCTTGATGTAAACCTGAAAGCAGAAAAAACACACACACCACACAATTCCACACAATAAAATTCGATGTAACAAAAACAACAACAAAATTTGAAAAGGGGGAAAAGGAGCGCTCCTACTAAAAAAAATTAAAAAAAAAAGAAACATTTACAGCACATATACAAACATACATAAATAAATACCTAAATGTAACAAATAAAATAAATAATATGCCACTCACACCGCAAAACATCACAAAATTACAATACATTAAAAACAAAAAGTTAAAAAAAAAACATTACATTTACAGTGGGTACAAAAAAACTAATTACACATCACACCATGCAACACAAAACATTGCACAAACACAACACACCACCCAACTACACCACACCACACCACACCACAACTGAACCACACCCCAACTGAACCACACCACAACCGAACCACACCTCAACTGAACCAAACCACAACTGAACCCCACCACAACTGAACCTCACGACAACTGAAATACACTACATAACACAATACAACACAACATCAATCATACTGCCTCACAACACCAAATTACCACACGCTGACAGAAAACACAATCACAAAACAAATTATTACATAACACAATAACACTGTGCATTACAAATTACATTTACATGGGGTACAAAAAAACATATGGTATATGTACGTACATATTACAAATAAAACAAATAAGACAACAAAAAATTATCACAAACAGAAAAATCCATAATAACATATCACACCATACAACACAAAACATTGCACAAACACACCACACCGTCACACCACACCACCACACCACAACTGTACCAAACCACAACAGAACCCCAAAACAACTGAACCCCGAAACAACTGAAGAACCCCGAAACAACTGAACCCCAAAACAACTGAACCACACCACAACTGTACCAAACCACAACAGAACCCCAAAACAACTGAACCCCGAAACAACTGAAGAACCCCGAAACAACTGAACCCCAAAACAACTGAACCTCACCACAACTGAACCACACTACATAACACAATACAACACAAAACTCTTCTCCATAATCCATTGACGGAGGGCCCTCCAAATCCATTGAATAATCCGCATCTTAATGAAGCTTTTCTTGATGTAAACCTGAAAGCAGAAAAAACACACACACCACACAATTCCACACAATAAAATTCGATGTAACAAAAACAACAACGAAATTTGAAAAGGGGGAAAAGGAGCGCTCCTACTAAAAAAAAATTAAAAAAAAAGAAACATTTACAGCACATATACAAACATACATAAATAAATACCTAAATGTAACAAATAAAATAAATAATATGCCACTCACACCGCAAAACATCACAAAATTACAATACATTAAAAACAAAAAGTTAAAAAAAAAAACATTACATTTACAGTGGGTACAAAAAAACTAATTACACATCACACCATGCAACACAAAACATTGCACAAACACAACACACCACCCAACTACACCACACCACACCACACCACAACTGAACCACACCCCAACTGAACCACACCACAACCGAACCACACCTCAACTGAACCAAACCACAACTGAACCCCACCACAACTGAACCTCACGACAACTGAAATACACTACATAACACAATACAACACAACATCAATCATACTGCCTCACAACACCAAATTACCACACGCTGACAGAAAACACAATCACAAAACAAATTATTACATAACACAATAACACTGTGCATTACAAATTACATTTACATGGGGTACAAAAAAACATATGGTATATGTACGTACATATTACAAATAAAACAAATAAGACAACAAAAAATTATCACAAACAGAAAAATCCATAATAACATATCACACCATACAACACAAAACATTGCACAAACACACCACACCGTCACACCACACCACCACACCACAACTGTACCAAACCACAACAGAACCCCAAAACAACTGAACCCCGAAACAACTGAAGAACCCCGAAACAACTGAACCCCAAAACAACTGAACCACACCACAACTGTACCAAACCACAACAGAACCCCAAAACAACTGAACCCCGAAACAACTGAAGAACCCCGAAACAACTGAACCCCAAAACAACTGAACCTCACCACAACTGAACCACACTACATAACACAATACAACACAAAACTCTTCTCCATAATCCATTGACGGAGGGCCCTCCAAATCCATTGAATAATCCACATCTTAATGAAGCTTTTCTTGATGTAAACCTGAAAGCAGAAAAAACACACACACCACACAATTCCACACAATAAAATTCGATGTAACAAAAACAACAACAAAATTTGAAAAGGGGGAAAAAGAGCGCTCCTACTAAAAAAAATTAAAAAAAAAAGAAACATTTACAGCACATATACAAACATACATAAATAAATACCTAAATGTAACAAATAAAAGAAATAATATGCCACTCACACCGCAAAACATCACAAAATTACAATATCCGCGAAAAAAATTCTCTGACAGAGAAGTAGTCCCCGCCCTTCCATGACAGAAACGTAAACGAGTCCATGTTTTGCTGGTGGACCCAATTTTTTCTGATAGGTATTTCAATAATATAATGTCATGATATAAAGGTGAAAAGGTGAAATTTGCCCAGAAAAACTTCTTTCCTCTTTTGGGAAACAAAAATACAAAACTATTTCGATAATAAAATATTATGATATAATAGTGAAATCCGCCCAAAAATATTAAAAAAATTCAATAATTATCGAATCATTTCTTTAATTTTTTATGTAAGTTGTAATCCTTCAAAAAAATTCTCCAAAAAAGAATTGGCACAAAAGCTAAAAATGAGAAAAGAAATTTTAAAAATGGAAAAAGTGGAGGGCGAACACAGCTTCCAGAGTGAGGTTAGATTACTAAGCTTATGTGAGAGTTGTGTTCGCCCTCCACTTTTTCCATTTTTAAAATTTCTTTTCTCATTTTTAGCTTTTGTGCCAATTCTTTTTTGGAGAATTTTTTTGAAGGATTACAACTTACATAAAAAATTAAAGAAATGATTCGATAATTATTGAATTTTTTTAATATTTTTGGGCGGATTTCACTATTATATCATAATATTTTATTATCGAAATAGTTTTGTATTTTTGTTTCCCAAAAGAGGAAAGAAGTTTTTCTGGGCAAATTTCACCTTTTCACCTTTATATCATGACATTATATTATTGAAATACCTATCAGAAAAAATTGGGTCCACCAGCAAAACATGGACTCGTTTACGTTTCTGTCATGGAAGGGCGGGGACTACTTCTCTGTCAGAGAATTTTTTTCGCGGATATCAGTTGTTTTTTCTACGTAGACTCGTATACTGAATTAACCGGTCATTGTAAGATTAATATGGCCGAAATCGGCTTTGATTTCGCGATTTTATGACCGTTGTTGCGAATTCAGTGTTATGAGTGACGATAAAAAATTTAAAACTGCCATATCTCAGGCAAATTTAAATCTTTTTCGTCGCGGTTTCGATTTTTCTGTCCCTTATCGAGATCGTTATGTTCGCGGTTCATAATTTATGCAAATAAAAGCAAAAAAACTGGAAATCACATTTTCCGGTAATTTCGATGTATGGTAATTGCCAAAAATTACAAGCACCAGTGCACCACCTCATAAAGTAGCACCACACCACGAAAACAAAAGGTTACAAAAATGTATCACAAATATCACAAATAATAGATATTATGAACCGCGATCTCGATGAAAAGAATTAAAATCAAAACCGCGGCGAAAAGGGTTAATATTTGCCTGAGATATGGCACTTTTAAATTTTTTATAATCAGTGATAACACTGAATTTGCAAAAACGGTCATAAAAATGGGAAATCAAAACCAATTTTGGCCGTATTGGTCTCATTTATAATGACATTTTTCACATCACTTTACCAGTTTACCTTACCCTCACAGACGTAGACTCAATCAATTATTATTTGAACTTGAAAAATACTTCATTCACAATTATTAAACACTTTGATTCAATTAAATAACGATTCGTGATTCTCAAACAATAACAAAACTATAAAAATTATGAAAAATTGAAAAAATGATCTGACAATTTGTAAAATCAATCAATCCAGAGTTGAACGTTTCAGAATGCACATCTATTCTATTTATGTATCATTGTACATATCTGTTTAGCTATATTTCGCCTTTATTTCGCCAGTTAGATTTTCCCTCTAACTGGCTCTGTTTTGGTAACGCGCCTGCGTTATCTCCCTCCTCCCCGCCTAGTCCCTGACGTTCGTAGTTTACGTTACCTACGTTGTGGCGAATTTTTCTTGTTGTAATTTTACCTCTCGCATCATGTTTATCATTACGTTCGCGTAAATGTATTTCTTTCGCACCTTTTTTGTTATGTACATTGTTTTTAATGTGTTACTTGTTGTAAATAATGTAAATACAGTCCACTTGCCTTTTCTAACGCTAATGTTTTTTAATTCGTTCGTTGTCAAATATTATTGATCTTCTCACGCCATACATTTGGTCCTTTCTGAACCGGATTCGTTTTTGCCAGCCACGTTTTCGTGCATTCAGTGTGTAAGTTTCATGCAATGTTTGACAAGCTATCTGTTGCCGATTTTGACGTTTTCCATGGATATTGTTGGATTTGTTCCTGCCATTGGATATTTTGGATTAAGTAGCAGATAAATTCGAATCTCCACAGTGAGTTTTAAGCGTTTTCAACCGTTTCAACCGTTTTCAACCGTTTCAATCGTTTTTTGAGCGAATTCGTTTGCTTCAACCATTTTCAACCGGATTCAAGTAACCTTCAACCATTCTTGATCAATTTCAACCGTTATTCAACCGATTTTATTCGTTTTCAAGCAGATTTAACCGTTTTGAACCATTCGTGGGTCAATTTAATCGTTACAACCGTTTTTCAAACAATTTCGATTGTTTTTGAGTGAATTCAACCATTTGAATCATTTCTAACGCTAAATCCAACCTAATTTTCGACCATGGTGGATACATTCGACTACGAGCGCTGCTCAAGATACGCGAATCGAACCATCCCAAGATGTGCACAAGCTTTACTTGCGGCAGCATCCAAAGTTGCAAGTAAGGCAAATGCTCTTGAAGTGCAGTTCCTTTTGGACGAATTGTTAACCATCTATAACCAGTTTAAGCTCGATTATCGTAAAGCCTTTGACCTGATTGATGACGAAAATCAAGCTGAGCAGAAGAAAGCTGAAGATGTACTCATGGCCGATCTTGAGAACATTGATAAAGTAGCGAAACCTGCGATATTGAAAGCGAAGCTGTACATTTCAGAGTATGAAGATTCAGTTCGCGATCCAAACGTATCCATAAATCTTAATGCCACCAGTGCATCCGGAAATGGAGTCAGATATCCGAAAATCACGATTCCAGAATTCGATGGGAAAAATCCTGAGAAGTTTTTAGAATTTGCCGCTATTTTCGAAAACTTGGTTCACCATGAGCCTGATATTCCCAAACCATCGAAGCTTGTGTTACTCAAGAAGGCATGCAAGCTTGGTGCCAATAAATTAATCGAACATATGCCGCTCACCGAGACCGGATATGATAACGCGTGGAAGCTGCTCAACACCACATATCGAAATATGAGAGCAATAATTCGTACTCATTTTGACGAATTATTTTCCATCAACCGAATCAAAAGCGTAACCGAAGTACAGGAATTGTACACAAGCGTAATGCAGTCACTCAAAGGTTTAGAAGCTTGTAACCTGAACATTGATGACTGGAGCGAAATAATCTCATACCTAGTGTCCGAAAAGCTGGATGAGAAAACTTACGAAGAATTCGAAAAATCGCTAACCACTAACGCTGAATTTCCCAGCTGGAATTCCCTGCGTACGTTTTTGGAAACCCGTTGTTCCGTTACCAAGCGTAAATCCGATATTAAACCGAATAAAACCGATAAAATCGATAAATCGCCGAAGCCTAGTACTTCTAACCGCTCTACAAAAGCTGCTGCTGCCTTAACCGTTGAATCTAGGCCTAAAGCGAATACAAACACCCAGAGTGGTAGGCCTAAGTGCCTAATCTGTTCGCAGTCTCATTTACTGATTGATTGTGAAGATTTCAAAGCGAAAACGCCTAGGCAACGTTATGAAGCCTTAAAACCGAAATCCATCTGCAGAAATTGCTTTAAATCCAATCATAATACCGCTAGTTGTATAAAATCGCCGAACTGCAAGAAATGTAAGCTGCCGCATCATACGCTGTTGCATTTCGACGAAGAATCCGCACAATCTGATCCTGAAGCAAAGCCTAGTGAAGATAGATCAGCCTCAGTTGCGTGTATTGTGAATCTAATCGAACCGATACCTAATTCGTCGCTGTTAACCGTACGTAAGCCTATCGTCTTACTCCCAACCGCTGTCGTTAAATTCAAAACCGGTAATAAAATGGGCGAAATGCGTGTGTTACTAGACAGTTGCTCGCAGATTAACCTCATAACCAAAGCGTTTATCAACCGTCACAAACTTACAACGTTCGAAAGCCGTTTTAACCAGAAAGTTTCTGGCGTTAACGATACAGAACAAGTTTGCAATCGAGTCGTCAACTTGTCAATCGAATCGAGAACCGAATCATTTGTATACGATACATCGTTCAATGTCATCGTTACCAAGCTGCCGTATAGCGTGTGCGAAGCCCAATTCGGTCAATTACCGATTAATGCAGATAAATATCAACTCGCTGACCCTGCGTATTATAGTTCAACTGTAAATATACCCGAAATCGATGCCCTGCTTGGTATAGAGGCCTATGATCGCATTGTTGGTGGCGATGTTGTGAGAATTGGCTCCACATTCTTGCGTAATACAAAGTTAGGCTGGACACTTACATCGACGTTGGATCCAGAACCTACTAATCAATCGATACCTGATTCCGATTCATCGTTATGCTGCCTATCCGTCGACCGTGTCGATGAGCGCTTGAAGATGTTTTGGGAAACCGAAGAAATTATGCAAATTAAAACCGAATCAACTGAAGCGGAGCTATGTAACGCTCATTTTGAAAAAACATATAAGCGAAATGATGATGGTCAATTCGTTGTGCGATTACCGTTCAAGGAAGATCCGTCAGTCATAACCGGTAATTACGATAGCGCGTTGAAATATCTCAAGCGAATTGAAAACCGATTGAAATCGTTGGATTCCGCTGATCCTGTTGCCAACTTGTATGATGATTTCATGCAAGAATACATCGATTTGAAGCATATGACGCTGGTGCCAGATGCTGATAAATCATCAAGATATTTCATCCCTCATCACCATGTGATGAAATTATCCAGTACGACGACGAAATTACGCGTAGTGTTTCATGCGTCGTTCAAAGCGTATTTAAACCGTTCGTTAAACGATATACTGATGGTTGGTCCCGTGTTACAACCAGAGCTGTTTGATATCCTGCTTAGATTTCGAACCTTCAGATATGCGATAACCGGAGATGTCACAAAGATGTATCGTTGCGTACTCGTGCATCCAGATGATCGTCGGTATCAATCGATAATATGGAATGGTAACATTTACGAGCTAAATACAGTTACCTACGGAACCGCATCCGCATCGTTTTTGGCCACAAAGTGCCTTCTAATCCTTGCTGATTTAATCGAACCGTACGATCCGATCGTTGCGATGATATTGCGCCTATGTGTTTACATGGATGACATCATGGCAGGTGCTGAGACGATTGTAGAAGCTATACGCATCCGCTTAGCTATTCACAGTTTATTGGCCAGTGCTGGATTCATTCTGCGTAAATATCAGTCGAACTCTGAGAAGATTCTCGAGTCAATCGAACCAGAACTTATCGAGACCAAGTTATCGAAGACTCTTGGTGGAAACGAAGCGCTGTCAGTGTTAGGCTTATCCTGGATACCTACGCTTGACGTTTTCCAACTCAAAGCTGATATAACCGTTTTAACCGATACGATAACCAAACGTTTGATGCTATCGACGATTGCGAAGGTATTCGATCCTCTCGGTCTTGCATCACCAGTTGTAATTCGTGGTAAACTCATGCTTCAGAGAGTTTGGAAGCTAGGCCTAGCCTGGGATGTTCCAGTAACCAAAGAAGTAGCTGCGGATTTTCACTCTTATGTGAACGATCTAATCGAATTGAAGAGTTATTCCTGTCCACGTTACACTTGTGTTAACGAAGCCACTCGCCTAATCGGTTTTGCAGATGCGTCTGAACAGGCCTATTGCGCAGTAGTGTATCTGCTAACCAGTGATGCTGGTCAAACAAAAGCGGAACTTTATTGTTCAAAAACACGCGTAGCACCCGTTAAAGCGTTAACCATACCACAGTTGGAGCTCCAAGCTGCTGTCTTGCTTGTTGAGCTGGTTAATCGTGTGCGTAAAATCGTAACCGTACCTAACGAGTCTGTACATCTGTATTCTGACTCTACAATCGTACTTTCGTGGCTTGCTCGTCCGCCCACGGATTGGAAAGTTTTTGTACGTAATCGAGTAGCGAAAATTGTTTCCAGTTTTCCAGCTACATTTTGGAATCACGTGTCATCGAAGCAAAATCCAGCTGATCTTGCGACGCGTGGTATGTCGACCGAAACCCTAACCAATTCAACGTTATGGAAAAATGGACCCGAGTTCCTTCATAGCGATAAAATCCTGAATCCAGATTTCGAAATGGATGATCGAAGCTTAACCTATTTATCAAAACCAAAACCTGTTGTGTTATTGACCACAGAAAGCGATAATCTCAAGCTGATTAAGTCTTATTCGTCGTACCAGAAGCTGCTTCGTGTAATTGCAACTGCTAAGGTTCTTGCACGTCGAAAGCGTAATAAATCCAAGGAACCGATAACCGTGAAATCCGAAGATATCAATTTTGCTGAATTGTATCTCTTGCGTATTGTTCAACAAAACGAGTTCGCTGAAGATTATCAGCGATTAAGCGAAAACCGTAAGCTGTGTAAGCGTAGTCGTCTGCTTACGTTGAACCCATATATCGACGAAGATGGGCTAATTCGTTCGAAATCAAGATTGCAAAATGCAAATGTGCCGTTCAATCGCAAATGTCCGATTATCCTACCAGCGAAAGGACATTTTGTAACCATTTTCGTGCGTAATATCCATGAGCGATATTTTCACGCTAACCGTCCGTTTATATCAGCGCATCTTTCAACTAAATTTGTATTTGTTGGAGGTGTAAACCGTGTCATCAAGAACGTGCTGTACAATTGCGTAGATTGTCGTCGTTATTTTCAACAGACTACACCGCAACAAATGGCTAATTTGCCATCCGCTCGAGTTAACCCGAAATCGCCTTTTGAAGCTGTTGGAATCGATTACACTGGCGCGTTTAATGTCAAGTGTAATTATCATCGAGTCATTAAATATGCGAAAGCCTATGCTGCAATATTCATTTGTATGGTTACTCGTGCTGTGCATATTGAAGTCGTACCGTCCTTGTCTACCGAAGACTTCCTGAATGCGTTAAAATGTTTTGTCTCCCGTCGTGGAATGCCGAAAGCGATTTATTCTGATAACGGTACCAATTTTCGCGGAGCCGATCGTTTCCTTAACCTGGATTTCCATGATAATCCAATATCTGATTACGCGGTAGAAAATCGGATTGAATGGCATTTTAATCCTCCATATACCCCTCATCGTGGTGGTATATGGGAATCTGCCGTCAAAAGCGCGAAACGTTTTATCCCGATTGTAACCAAGGAACAATCATTTAGCGAAAATGAACTCCGAGTCTTACTTACGCAGATTGAGTGTTTGCTCAATTCGAGACCTTTAGCATACCGCCAAACATCTGAACCATGTGAAGAAGTGCTGACCCCAGGTCACTTCTTAATCGGTCGTAATTTAACCGCATTACCCGAACCATCAAACAACAATACAATCAAATTGTCAGTCCAGTACCGCGCGAATCGTCAGCGCATAAAGGACTTCTGGAAGGTCTGGTCGTGCGATTATATGAACCAGTTGCGAAATCGCTCCAAGTGGTTAACCGCTAGACCTAATCTTGAGCCAGGTCAGATCGTATTGTATAAAGAAGCGAATACTCAGCCGTCGAAATGGCCTCTAGCGCGAATTACACGCTGTTTTCCCGATACAAACAGCGTCGTACGAACTGTTGAAATCTCCTTCAATGGACAGCTGAAAACAATCCCGACCATTCATGCGATATACTTACCAATGGAGTCCGATGTGCCTAATTCAACCGCTTAAATCGTTTTTCTTGCTCAGACCCTAGCTGGTCAGGGCCGGGTGTTTGTTTAGCTATATTTCGCCTTTATTTCGCCAGTTAGATTTTCCCTCTAACTGGCTCTGTTTTGGTAACGCGCCTGCGTTATCTCCCTCCTCCCCGCCTAGTCCCTGACGTTCGTAGTTTACGTTACCTACGTTGTGGCGAATTTTTCTTGTTGTAATTTTACCTCTCGCGTCATGTTATTCTTTGCGTTCGCGTAAATGTATTTCTCTCGCACCTTTTTGTCATGTACATTGTTTTTAATGTGTTACTTGTTGTAATTAATGTAAATACAGTCCACTTGCCTTTTCTAACGCTAATGTTTTTTAATTCGTTCGTTGTCAAATATTATTGATCTTCTCACGCCATACAATATCTATGTACATAAACAAATTATTGATGACTAGAATACGAACTGAAGTCTTACTTTACATCAATCTTACATCACCATTTTTACTTTCTTGATATCATTCAATTCACTGAAATACTTTATTTGTTATATCATTAGGTATAATATTATTAAACCAAATTTCTATCAACTTGTTATCAGGTTATCAATCAGTGCTTGAAATTCTAGAGAATATGTTTAATTATTTTTTTCTTCCCTATTCTGGTAACACTGATTTCAACTCGATGTTATCACCAGATATTTCATTGAACTTTACTCAACCTTGTACTTGAGCTGCAGAGCTTTTGACAACTTTAATTAAAGTAAAACTAATAGACATGTATACTTTATACATGCCTGAAGTGCCTTTTACTATCCCCAAACGTCAACGTAGTACACTTTTTTCTTATTTGGGATTTCAAAATTGCCATTTTTGATAATTTTCAAAAATTTCAAAAAGCTCTGGAATGCAAGAAAAAATTTCATTTGACCCCAAACTTTCACCAACATGTGTAGTTTGACCCAAAAAATCGATTTTCGGAGTCAATTTTCAATTTTGAAAATTTTTGGGGCTCCAAAAGGGGGGGTGAAGGGGCAATTTTCAAAATTTCAAAATTTTGGTCCCATCAAAACATTGGGATCGAAGAGTAAAACCCAAATACAAAATTTCATACAATTTGATCTGAAGGTCTCTTCTCCAGCCTTGTTGTAATTTTTGTCCAAGTTTACTAAAAACAGTCAAATCAGTGGTTCTGGAACTCGGCGAATTCTTCATTTACAACATTCGTTTTTGTTTTATCAGGAAGAGCTCAAAAAGTTAAGAAAAGTTTGTCTAAAAAGTTTTTTAATTTAATGAGTACATTCTGAAAAAAAAGAAATTAAAAACGCGAAAAACGCCTCTATTATCATCAGAGAATATAAGGTTACGCTAGTGTCGACATGACATTTACAGTTTTTACGTTTAGGGGGCGGGGTGGGATCACTAGCGTGATCCTTGACATTAAAAACAAAAAGTTAAAAAAAAACATTACATTTACAGTGGGTACAAAAAAACTAATTACACATCACACCATGCAACACAAAACATTGCACAAACACAACACACCACCCAACTACACCACACCACACCACACCACAACTGAACCACACCCCAACTGAACCACACCACAACCGAACCACACCTCAACTGAACCAAACCACAACTGAACCCCACCACAACTGAACCTCACGACAACTGAAATACACTACATAACACAATACAACACAACATCAATCATACTGCCTCACAACACCAAATTACCACACGCTGACAGAAAACACAATCACAAAACAAATTATTACATAACACAATAACACTGTGCATTACAAATTACATTTACATGGGGTACAAAAAAACATATGGTATATGTACGTACATATTACAAATAAAACAAATAAGACAACAAAAAATTATCACAAACAGAAAAATCCATAATAACATATCACACCATACAACACAAAACATTGCACAAACACACCACACCGTCACACCACACCACCACACCACAACTGTACCAAACCACAACAGAACCCCAAAACAACTGAACCCCGAAACAACTGAAGAACCCCGAAACAACTGAACCCCAAAACAACTGAACCACACCACAACTGTACCAAACCACAACAGAACCCCAAAACAACTGAACCCCGAAACAACTGAAGAACCCCGAAACAACTGAACCCCAAAACAACTGAACCTCACCACAACTGAACCACACTACATAACACAATACAACACAAAACTCTTCTCCATAATCCATTGACGGAGGGCCCTCCAAATCCATTGAATAATCCGCATCTTAAGGAAGCTT